>WSYH01000023.1:103913-146769 GCA_036426205.1 Ascaphus truei | reverse complement strand
CCCCCCCCAACACCTACAGTACAATAATGTGCAAAATAACTATTATCCAGATAGGGATAATAGATTATTTGCCCATTATTAAAAACATAAACTAGCATATTCAAATAAATAATAAAGTGCTACTGACCTCATCAATAAGAAGTCTCCATCGCCAGCAACATCCTTGTCTTGCCCACAAAATACATTTCCAAAACAAAGGCAATACATTGCAATTACATTCAGATATCAATTAACCCCTTAAACACCTTATCGGATAATAACCGCAAAGGTAATTAAGGGGTTAAGCCACACTGGCCCGATACCCACCCTTCACCCATGAATTTGTTCAGTGGCTTCATCATGCAAATATATATATACTGTATACTGTATATATATATACAGAGAGAGAGAGAGAGAAAGAGAGAGAGAGAGAGAGAGAGAGAGAGAGAGAGAGAGAGAGAGAGATACACACACACATGATGAACCAATATACAAATAAATGTAGAAGGGTTATCAAAAACATGCTGTACTCCAAATAACACTTCTCCATACAGACACACTACAATAAAATTAATTTCCTTTAATAATCATAACTGAACTTACAATCACAATCATCAACTGCCAAACAAATACCTCAAATGCCAATCAACACATTACATTTACATTGTATATATGATGCATACAATCTATGCACCATATACAGTACATTCTGCAAATGAATGTTAACAATAACATTGCAAGCAAAATACAAATACCTCCCAACAATTATACTATTTTAACCAATCCAGTAAACATAAATCAATTACCATTCATTAATGACATCCCTAAACAATTTACATTCCACCCCTAACAATTAAACAATTAACAAATTCAAGCCTTGAACAGAACAATTTAGCCTGTGAAAAAATATATGTACCAACAAGAATACAAAATTGAAAACCAAGGCTAAACCTGACCTCAAGTACACCATACAATATCAACAATTACATCTATCTAATTTTAAAATACATTATACACACATTAATGCATAGCAGCATAGACAAATTAATTTAAAACACATCAAATCAAGCTTTTAAAACAACATCATTTCTTACCCTGTATATATCTCTCTAGACATACATACAGTGGCAAGAAATGATATACCACAAAAAAAAAATACACATGTTAAAAAAGCTTTTAAAAAATTAACAAGTTAAATAAAATACATTTCTTTAGTTCACTTACCATTACTTGCCCCCACCGACTCCCGTTGAACTGGTTACTCACGAACAAAACCACCAGGCACAGGAACACATAAAATAAAAAAACATAAAAAATAAACATTAAACTAAAAATCCAAATCAATCCACGGGTCTTCTATTTGTAATCCATCTTCATCTGTATTATTCTTTCTTCTATCTTCTTCCGGGGTCTTCTTCCTGTCTTCGGCCACGCCCTGGTCTTCTTTCTTCTGTAGGAGGTCCTTCCTCCTCGGCGGCTGGCTTCAAAATGAGACGACATAGGCTTTTAAAGGCCTATGACGTCACATTTTCATCATGGTTCCCACGGCCCTGATTGGGCCGTGAAAACCATGTGTTTTGGCCGATAAAAAAAAATGATGACATCACTTAAAGGCAATGAAAGCACAGCCAATCAGAATGGCTTTGCTTCAATTGCCTTTAAGATGACATCATGAAAAGAAACATGGCCGGCCTCACATGGTACGGTAGCCAATCAGAGCGTGGGAAGTCTAACCCTACTCTGATTGGCTCTAGTACCATGTGACAGGCTTTCAATGACGTCACATCCGTTCTCCCCCAAGCCTCTGTCACATGGTATACTAGAGCCAATCAGAGTAGGGATGGAGTTCCCAGGCTATGATTGGCTACCGTACCATGTGAGGCCGGCCATGTTTCTTTTCATGACGTCGTCTTAAAGGCAATTGAAGCAAAGCCATTCTGATTGGCTGTGCTTTCATTGCCTTTAAGTGACGTCATCTTTTTTTTTTTTATCGGCCAAAGCACATGGTTTTCACAGCCCAATCAGTACTTGTCTCTGTTATGCCTCTGCGCTGCTCTTCCACTCCGGTAGGATTAACGCTGCAGAGGTCCCACTTTAATCCTCCTGGGCCACAAATCTACTGTTTTCAAGGCTGCAGACCGGCGGCAGATTTCAACTTTGTTATCCATGGTCCCAGGGACAGTAAGTCTGGCTACATCTATATGCATATCTTGTTAGAAATTAAAAAAATAATGAAACAAATAATAAGACAAAAACATTGGCTAGCTCGAAATGTGGGCTCATAGCCGATATTCTAATCTTGGATTTGTTCCTCCTCAAATCTTTACGAAAAAAAAATAATTGTTGTTTTTTTTCTGCACACATAATAACATCTTTCTTAGGAGCACATGGCGTCACGTTCGCATGTAGCATGAGCAATTTGTGGCCTTTGGGATTTCAATGGCACTTGCAATGGAGAGGCATGGCAGAGGCATTGTGGAGATATGGCAGAGGTGGGACTGTGATGTTACAAGGCTGGTTGCCCTCATTGGCTGAACCGCCCACGTGACCCTGCTGTCATGCAACAAATACAAAATTGTTTATCTCAGGAAAAATCGAGCATGTGGTCGCGTGCTCTATGGCCTGCCTCATTGAGGTGTGGTCGCTAGCAGTATGGACACGGCCTCACACTATGAAAAGAACATTACAAAATAGAGTCTGAGGAAGCAAAATGGACGTAAACCCCATTTACAAATCCAAAATGGATTCTAACAGACATAATGGATTTTGAATCACAGAAATGTATTTCAACCACATTATATATGTATATCTTCTACTCTCTGACTTATCTCTTGTATTCCTGTGTTTGATGCATTGAACGTTTCCATACTTGCCGATGTGTTTCCATGTGCCTATTCTATAAACCTTCATAAAAAAAGTCGCTGGGCCGTTTACACCTCCAGTTTTTGGAGCGATGCTATCACGGTATTCAAAAAGCCTTGAATACCTATGATAGATAAATTCCCAAAACGGGCGAGTAGCTAGCGACGTGATGTTTGCCTCTCTCAAAAGGGCCCACAGGGTGATTTGTTCCAGCTGCAGAGAGAGCTGCACAGGGAGAGACGCCTCTCCCTGCACATATCTCGCCAGTGATCGCAGGCTTTTAATAAAAATGTTAATACTAGTTTACGTGAACAGGGGGTATCTGGAGCAGAACCACATTGATTTCAGGTCTGGGGACCCACTGCTTCCTCAGATACAGGCCCATGGTGCAGGTCGGGGTGTCGGTATCTCCTATGCATTTTATTCCCACGGTCACGTTACGCGAGACATTTAAATGCATAGGAGATACCGGCACCCCATAATGGGGCCTGTATCTTGGGAAACCGGGGGTTCCCAGACCAAACATCAACGCGGTTCTGCTCCGGAGACCCCCTGCAAACGTACACTAGTTTTAATTGTTTTATTAAAACAGCTAGCCGCTAAGGCAATGAACGGATTAACTACCAGTGCCCGCTTTATTGTGGGTAGTGGGGGTGGGTGAAAGCGGTATTTGACCCTTGGTGGGTGTTTAGGCCGTGCGGGGGGTGGGGTTTGCGGTTGGAGTTAACCCCTTCATAACCTTAACGGTTAATACTGCTAAGGTAATGAGGGGGTTAAACCCTCCCGTTACCACCGTTAAGAATAAAAATGATAGTATACCAAAATAATAGAATACAATTAAAGAAACACCTAACCAGCAAAACAAATTAAGAAATAATACCGCTAGCCAATCCACAAATTTACTAAAAACAAGCCATCCAAATTCCAAACAAGTTTATCAAAACCTTAAACAGAAATAGAAAAAATACCAATCAATACAAAACAAGCATTTGCCATAAAAAGCTTTGCCTGTCACTGTATTTATCTGTTCCCTAAAGGGGCACAGATTTATATATTGGAAGTCAATGGGCATTGAAAAACATAAAAATAAATAAATACAATCAAAAAACCTGAAAACACATTTACATACATTCAATATTTATCTTCTTCACCCTCCGAATCCCAACATTTCAGGAAGCTCTTGACCTGCGACGTCATCACCCGTAATCCATCTCCATCCTCCTTGAAGAACAGCATCAGGTACAAAAATCTTCTTTCTTTAATCTTCTTTCTCCTTCTTCTATCTTCTTCTGTCATTATTTTCATCTTTTCTTTAATCTTCTATCCTCTTTCTTTCAATCCAAAACCTCATGTTAAATCCACAATACTTATACAGGACTTATACAGGCCTGTGACGTCACATTTCATGGTCAAATGGTACAGCTCCATTCCGATTGGACGCTGTATCATGTGTTCACCTCTTTTTTTCCCCAAGGATGTGGAATCATCTCCAAGGGAGGTATGCCACATCCTTAAACCACATGGCTATATCACATTGTACTGGCTCCATGGGTGTGGGCGTCTGCACAGAGGAGGGAAAGGCATCCCCATTGTGAGCAGACCGCAAAAATAACCACCCAAAATGGGGGAGGAGAGGATCGCAAGTGTTCTGAAGCTATCTGGCCGCCATACCCCTGGAGAGCTGCTGGACTTGCTCTGGTGCTCGAGCCCGCCGGTGTGTTGGGAGGTGAGCAGGGAAGTGGGGCAGGCTGGGGGAATAAGTGAAGTGGGTGGCCTGTGAGGAGTGGTGGCCTGGAGACACGCATAGCTGCATACACCCCCCCCCGTGTGTCTACCATGCCCCTTGTTGCGGGCTTCCCCGGAGTGAGGAGAGGCATCATGAGAGAGAGGAGGGAAAGTGTTCAACAGGTGTGGTGTCCCCATAGAAAGCAGGCAACAGCTCCTGGAAGAAGAAGGTAACATAAGGGGCTCTGCGGCCAAAAAATAAATAAATAATAATAGGGGGGAAAAAGCTGTCCTGTCCTGGAACTAGATTCCATATTCCTCTGTCTTCCCCTTTAGTTATGGGATTCATTTCTCCCTTCTTTAGTTGCCTGTCAGTTTCCCCTGTCCCAGCAGCAACGCTGTATGTAAAATGCAACATTATTGCAACATGTCGTTTACACAGCCTGTGCTGGTTGCCTGCAGCTCATATTCTCCTAGCTGAGAGTGGGCTATTCCTACTGGGTGTGGGCTGTTGCACTTCAAGGGCACTGGGTGTGGGCTGTGGTACTTCAGGGGCACTGGGTGTGGGCTGTGGCAGTTGTGAAACAGTTGGTAAGCATTGCACGACTGATGGTGGAGCCGTTTCCTGTTTTGGTGTTTTAATCTTGTTCCAAAAGCTGGTTAGTAGTAATTGTTGGGCTAACTTTGTTTTTCGTGTCTCATTTGTAGGTGTCCCTTCCAGATTTTGAACAGATGCAAGCGGTTGAATGTTGACAGGGACCTGCACAGAACTTGCACCTACTGTACCGGTATCATCCAGAACTGGGGAATGAAGAACTGGTGACTCTGGAGAAAAACTAGTAGCATGTAAAGATCCATCCTCAGATGGGGTAAAGTGGAATTGTTGTTCTCTTGCACTCATTCTCAACTGATTAGCTTGGCTTAGATTCACAACTATTGCTTGTAATGTCCTGTTTACATTTTGTATTTCTTTAGGAACTTGGATGATGACTCTTTCTAGTTGTGACATTTGTGATATTGTCCTTTCCTGCTGTGATATCATCCTTTCCTGCTGTGATATCATCCTTTCAAGCACTGACATCATTTCTGAATGGTGACGATTTTCTTCAACCAAGATTCTTTCTTCAGAAGCTGCAATAGCTGAGTAGGTGTCACGAGCAGGAGGACTTCAATGCTGGGTTAATGGACGAGTGGGAACATCTTCATGGTCACTTGAGTGAATTTGTCCTTCAGTGGCAACATCTGCTTCTACAAATAAATGAAGACATTATGAACTGCCATGGAAGTTTCTGTTGTTTATCAATATAATGAGAGTTGTTCTCACAGTGTAACACATAAGTTTTCTGTTGTGTCTAATTAAAATTTAGCTTGAAGTAACAATGATGTTTCGACTCTGTGTGAAAGAAGAATGAATGAAAGTTTGTTGTAACCTCACAACTCCTAGCTGATAGTTTACATCACACACAATACATGTTGTCATTACAAACTACATTTTCTGTGACAATAATTGATGTGAAGTTAATTACATGTGAAAGGCATTTATTTAGCATGGCAAAATAACATCTAGAAATGTACACATTAGATGTCCTGCATCTCATACACTCACGTTCCAGGCTTGATGATGACCTGGATGAGCCAGGTGATGAGACTTGTTCAGTGTGAGGTGACACATGAGCTTCAGGAGCAACTATATAGAAGAATAATATAAGAATGTTATTGACATGTGTACATAATGAACATAAAGTTTGTGTAGTTGGAGTATTTATGGCTAAATTTCAGCATCACTTAATGAAATGACAAGATGTTTCTGGCAAGCTGTACATTATCCATCTTAACATCAAGGTACATGTGAACCTAATTGGCACATTTATTTTAAAAACCATACACCATAGAACATACAATGTTCATGCAGGAATGCGTTGATAAATTAAGTGTTCTGTTGTACATACACTGCATATGTTATGTAGTAATCTAAAAATAATAATGTTCATCAGTACCATGACAGCAAAGTTGACTGTGCTTATAATTCAGTACCCAATAGTGGAAATGTGAATGAATGTTTTTAGTGATCTGTGTGAACGTCACTTCCGTTGCGCCGGGGACTGCCGGATCAGATGGTGTCAGTGGATTTCTCGTGTTTCCCTTCTCTTGGCTGTTGGACTGGAACACTCTACGCATTTCGTCGCTCTCTCTTGCGACTTCATTACGTATGGCCATATAAACAGTCATAGTGCTCCAGAATCCCTGTGACAAGAACTGTGTTTTCCTGTTCATTGAACCGAGGATTACGTGGCCGCTCCACACGTTTCTTCCGAATACGTGCAGGCCCAGAGCTTGGCTGCTGCTGACTGGACTCTCCTTCTTCCAATGTAAGAGAATCCAAAAGCGGGCCAACAGCAACCACCCCACCACCAGACACCCCAGCAGCACCAGCAACAGAGCCACCAGCAGCACTCGCACTCACAGCAACAGTACTCGCACTCCCAGCAACACCAGTCACATTCCCAGCAACACCACTCGCACTCCCAGCAACACCATTCGCACTTGCAGCAACAGCACTCCCATGAATCCTACGTTCACTCAGACGCGTACTCGCACGACTACCAGTACCACTCACACCAGCATCACTCTTCCCACGCCTTGTGGCCATACCTCTAGCACTCACAAAGAACAGAAAAGACATTTAAAGCCAATCGCACTGAACACTTACAAATTGACAACAAGAGAAAGATGTAAACAAAACAACACAGGACAAACCTCTCACAATACACCACAACTGTCTCAGTCAATATGAAATTTGCAAATCGGCCAGCTCTGTGTGTCTCTCTCTCTCTCTCTCCCAACAACACAGAGAATGAATAAAAATACACGCTGCCTTTAAATGGGCCGCTCAATCAAACACATGCTTGCTTCGGCAGATTCAGCAAGAAGTTTAATTGGGGAACCTAACACCACCTCGCCATGCACGCTGATACACCTGTGTGTGATCGGCAAATCATCGGCAGAGTGGGAGCAAATGTATTCGGCTTGATTCGGAAGGGATTCGGCACTTATTGCATACGGAGAGGGAAAAACGCCAGAATCATGCTGATAATGTACCCTTGGCGATTGCACTTTTTCTGCGCTTACTGCATATAGCCTGTGGTGTTTAAAGATGATCAGGGCATATTTCTGGGCTAGACCAGCACTTCCGATCTTGTATTTCTTCCAGACGCGTGGGGGCAGTTCTCTCAAGATGATGTCTGGGAGCGTAGCAAACCTGGGTTCTTAAGAGGGTGTGCTTCTGGCAGTGGGCGAGGGTAGATGGTCTGGGAGGATGCTTTCCTCCTGTCGTGGCCTTATCGGGGTTGTCATCTGTTGTCGTGGCCTTACCGGGGTTGTCATCTCCTCCATCAGAAAGGCATGCATGTATTCTGCCGGCGGAGGGGGTAAGCATTTTAGAGGGAGAAAGGGGGTGGCCCGGTATTAAAGGGGTTGCACCCCATTTGGCCACCCCTGACCGCACCAGGGAGACAAGGGGTTTACTGGACTGAGGTCCAGAAATGTGATTTAACCCTTGTTATGACCTGTAAATGTATTTTCCCCTGTTCCCCTGTTCCCCTGTTCCATGGTAATGTCTGTGTTAATCAGTGTCTGCATCACACACACACTAGAATCCATCCGGGAGCACAAGGGTTAATAGTTCTTTAATGATTATAGCTCTTTGTGTAGTTTTCCCGCCTTTTCAGGCACCATTTTGCAGGTCCCCATTGGCCGCCATTAGGGCTCAATGCATTCCAATGGCAGAATGTGCTGTTTTAGTCCTGTTTCCTGTAAAGACCAGCAGGTGGCGTCCGAGAGGGAGAGCGGCGGTTTCCCATTGAAAGTCAATGGGCCCATTGACTTCAATGGAGATGCCTCGAGGTAACCTTTTCAAGAAGAAGTTGGCTGCCGTCCAGACCGCAAACCACAAAGCGGATACAATGTCTAAAAAGAGTTACAATCACTTGAGTCAAGGTCAAAGTTAATTGATGTGGGAATAAACAGTTCTAGGGCACCTAGAAATAAAATTCTTTTTGCCCCTAGTTCCTAGGCTTCCCCCCACTCGGCCACAACCGGGTACCCGAATCCTGGACCCCCGATAAGGGTCGAACCAGATAGAGCGGGTCGCGCCATAGGCTTTGCCGGCGGCGGCAAAAACGGCTCTGAAAAATGACTAAGTGAGAAATGCTGAATTTTAGGAATCCATATCTCTGGTTCCGGAGGGTTCAGCGGATCAGGGTTTGGGGTATCTGTAGCCACTGCTCTGGCATCGCTGCAGAACCATCCTTGACCCGCTTGGACCAACCCGACGGAGTATGGACCCCCTTGAAGTTCGGGAGTTTTCCCATAGACTTCAATGGCAGAAAACCCCCATTGACTTCAATGGCGGCGATTTACCTTTGAAAGTCTATGGCGGAGCTGCCCGTTGTTTTCAATGGGGATTTAGTGAAAAGCTGAGATTTCTGTTTCAATGGAGATTTTTGTATTAAAATGATTTAATGTACATTTGTGTAACTCCGGTTTCTTAGGTTGTAGCAAGTCGCTTTATGGACCATATGGTGTCCCAGTTCTGGCAATGCGAACTGGGAAGTTTTGACCTGCTAGACCTAACAGAACCGGATATTTTAATACATCTATGTTTTATGCTTAATACTGTATTCTAAGGTATGGATAAATTCCAGAGGCAAATTCTTTGGCCATAATGTAGCAGATGGCCGGAGAGGCGACTGAATGTCAAGGACTTAAGTATTGTTCAAAGAGTTTTGTCACCCTTACTGTTTATCCGAGGCCCAAACCAGGGCAGTTCTTAAGTGTTCCAGTTAACACCTTCCAACAAAGGTTTTCCTGCCATAAAGCCAAATGGGTAGAATGGCTGGCATTCCATTTGCATATGTGGGGCTACAGAAATGAGACCCCAGAGTTCTACTGCGCCTGTGCCAGCTAGCAGGGGGGCATGTGTTGAAATGTGTTCCCATGTTAAAGATTGGCTGGGGGTAATTGAAAACCAATCACTGGTGCTTAATGTTACAGATAGAGGGACAAAAGGTTTATAAACTGCTGTCCACCCATATATCCTTTGTCTTCGTTTCCTGATATGGTTACCTGATATCACCTGAATGATTTCCTGACTGCTGAGAGAAATGCTACATCATACTTCTCATTCCCCAACCCCTACGTAAGTGTACTTCTTGTTGTTACTGTATTATCTGCTGTGTTCACCTATCCTAAGGAATAAAATCACTTTATTATATCTTAAGCCTCGTTCAGTTCAAACCCAGTTATTTTGTGTAATAATTATAAGCCTGTGGAAAGCTATCGTCACAGGCGTGGAGTGTCCCATTGTGTGCTTGGTGTTGGAACTGTGAAAGTAGAATAAGGTGCCTCCAGGCCATCCCCCTTCATCGGACATACAAGGGCAGGGACTCCAAGCAAAGAATAGATCCCCGCGATTTTCCTCTCAATCTTATCCATATGCCTATCCATATTCAACATGGTCTCCAAAAGAAGATCAATCTTTTGCACCATTGAGTTGTCAGGGATTTCGATACAACTTAAACAATTCAGCATTTGGGTGAACGAGCTGGATCTGGTGCGAGGAGTGCTGTTGAAATCTGTGTGGATGGGTGCTGGAGCAGATGAGCTGGGGATTCCCTGCAGAGCAGCATAGGTGATGGGTGCTGGAGCAGGTGAGCTGGGGGTTCCCAGCAGAGCAGCGTCGTGGGTGGTTGCTGGGTCAATTTCGGGCGACCAAAGCCTTAACTTTAAGTATATGGCAGCCATTTTTTCTTCATATTATAAGGCCCAGGGTTCTTAGCCTTTGGATTCTTCATAACATTTTCTTTATTCTCCTTTCGCTTTGGCTTAGAAACAGCGTCAACCTTTTGCTTTCTCGTAGTCAGCACGCCAGAAGCAAGCAGGTTCCTGTGTCCGTACAAATGCGGTTGATCCATGGATGCAGATGGAATAATGCCCAATGCAGTATCTGGACAAGAGCAAGTTCAGATAGAGATCAGCAAGTGGGAGGCTATGCAATTTGTGTCACCTTTTATACACTGTGTCCCCTATTTGAATTTTTTCGCGGGCCTGGACACGAGCTGCAGGTGTTTAAAGTGAGCGTACTGTGTACTAAACCTGTCGAGCGAGGCTGAGGCCCTTTAAATTAAAGTATAAATACACCATCCAATGTATTGATTCAATGCACAATGAATACACAGAGTACACATCGAATATACATTTCTCTGTGCTTGATTTTTTTTCTAAAAGCAGCGATGCAGAGGAAAAAGATTTCAAAGGATCGCAGCATGAGAATACAGGATATGTACAAGAATAGACATGGAATTTTACAGATCCAATGCTGGTTAGTTGCTTCGGGCCTTGGTTTAACAACAAGCGCAGTCAGTTATCATGCCTATGAAGGCAAAAAATGTAAAGCGGAATCCCACAGTCACTACAGAGTAAGTATTTTTGTTTTCTTTACTGTACAGTATGTACTGTAATTACAATATTACTGTAATTATTTTAGAAAAAAAAAATTGTCCTATTACTCTAATAAAGTCTTGTGTGCATGTTTTTAATATTTTATCAATTTTTAAATTCTTAAAATCACTTACTTTTTATTTTGACTGTATACTGTACATGTACTGTATGAGGTGGCATAGTCTCATTTTTTTTGTGGGGGGTTATTTACAGCATGTACTGCAGTGAACCTTTATTGTAAAACCGTTCAAATGATGTCTTTGAACTAAAGTGTATTATCCTGCACACTCGGACTGGCAAAGTTGCACCTTCCTCCTCAAAAAGCATACTGTAGCAGAAGGACATTCAATAGTTTATCGACACCTCCCCCAGAGCAATACAAGACATTCACACATTCTCATTCTTTTTCAGGCTGCATTGCATATTGTATTGTACTGTATGTCTTTATTTATATTGTGCCAAAGTGTACTCAGCGCTTCACCAAGAATACAGTACAAGGAATTATAATAATACAATAAGTGCAGAATATAAGCAATAAGTGCAGCAAAAACAGATCATAGGAAAGGAAATTCCTACCCCAAAGAACTTACAATCTAAGAGGTTATAAGAGGGAATAAGTGCTGTGGATGGCAGTGCTTGGTCACAATGGGTGGTAGGAGTGACTGAGTGTGGGACAGTACCATTCGTGCAGGCTATTGGGATTCTTGATTTGTTGGGCAAGTTTTAAGTTTAGTCAGTGTTACATTTTTTTTATAGAAAATGTGGGCCTACTGTAACAAATTTTTCTGTTTTCCTTTACAGTGTAGGACGACAATGCTTCTGGTGGACCAAATAATTGAAGAGAATAATGAGAGGTGCGCAGCAAGGGTGAAGACAGTTCTGGAGAAAACTCACAATATAAGAGCATCTGAGACCAGCATCAGGCAGATGAGACGCAAATTGGAACGGAAATATGGAAGTGTAAAGTAAGTGTCTTTGTGAGGGAGTGTATAGGGTTAAAACTCTCTCATCTGAACAGACCAGGAAAAACCACACCCTGGCTTGTAAATTTGCAAGCTGATTGGAAAGGGGAGGTTTAAAAAGCATGCAGCAAACTTCCCACACTCTCTCATTTTGCTCTCAACCTGTGAGGGAACAGGCTGCAGAGAGCCTGTCAAGGGAAAAGCCTGAACTGCCTTTTGAATACCAGCGATAAGGTACTGTCCGGTTGTTTTGCAGACGTATGCAATTTAAGTTAAAGACTGTTTTGGTTTGTTACCGAATTGCTGGAACCCCCGATACGGGGAATAAAGAACTTTTGTTACAAGAAAGTGGTGTGTGAGCTCCTTCCTGACCACATCTACAAGGCTGCTCTGTTACAGTCTTACTGTGACAAAGTAGGTAAAAGTGTGGTTTTACTGCACCTGTAAAATGATTCCTTGTCATTTGACACGGGGGACCAAGCTTTTAACACCTTAATTACCAGGATCATTTCATTGAGCAAACCGAGTGATTAAATAAATTGTAATTTATTCACTTAAATAGGCAGACACACAATATTACACAAAATACAGAAGAAAGACACATTTACTTTGGAAACTGGGATACAAAACAAATCTTTCCTAGTTGCAAACAAACAGCAAGATAATCCAGGCAATTTTTTCTCCAAGTCGCATCTTTCTGCTTGTGACGTTGAAGGGGTAACAAAACCAATAACAAAGGTATTATGCCCGGCTGGTTGCCCCTAAGCATTGTTGGGGATGAAGGGGTTAACTGTATTGTCACTGTAATGCCATGTATTCCCTGTATATCAACTGTGATTTTCCCCGAGTCATACTGTCGCACGGCTCTACTCGCGCACCACCCCGCTAATGTGCAGTGGTGCCTAGAGACTTTGTTTTCCGGTTATTCGTTCCGTGGACATTATTTTTTGTTTCCCCATCCCAGTAAGTGTATATTTAGTGTAATTATGAAAAATTGTCTTAAAAGGAAATAAATTACAATTTATTTTACCCACCTTGTTGTGCTCAATCCAGAATCCGGTATTAAGGTGTGACAGGGGGGCTGCTAGCCTGGTAATAAAGGGGTTACTCCCAAGCTGGCAACCCCTACAACTGTCCAGGAGGCGAGGGGTTAATGTAATTATGTGTAATAATTTGTATGTATTCCCCTGCTTCAGCACAAAATGCATTCTCCTTTGGTTTTAATGTAGTTCCCTGGTTAAATGTGTTCCTGCTCATACAGTGTTTATACCAAGCACACACACTGGGATCAGGTCGGAGGGAAAAGGTTAACTGTGGTTGAGTGTTTATGGCTCTTTGTTCCCCTTCCCGCCTTTTTACCCACCATTTGCTGGCACTGTCCCATAGGTCGCAATTGGGTCTCCATAGGATTCAATGGAGATTGAAAAGGTTTTGGCCCTATACCAAGAAAGACCAGCAGATGGAACCCGAGTTACTGAGCGGAGTTTTCCCATTGAAATGAATGGAGCCATGCATTTTTATAGGAAATGCCTAGAGTCCGCTTTCCAAGGAATAAGTGATACATTGTAACCATGTTGGATGCCTGCCATACAGCAGTATCCGAGGGCCGCTACAGTTGCCGTGAGAACTCAGTTACGGCCAAGTTCAACAAATATTAAAGTTTATAACTTTGGTTCTGGAGCAGCTAGCGATAAAATTCTTTCTACCCCTAGCTCGGGGGGGCCCCCTCACTCGACCCCAACCAGGTCCAATGGCCAATGCCCGTGAGAAAGGGTCGCGCATGCCACGAGGGTTGCCGCCATTGTTAATGGCGGAAAAAAGATGCTAGGTTTAAAAAACGTTTTAAACCTGATATTCCTATCTCCGGTTCGGTGATAGCTGGAAGGCTGGAGTTTGGTCACCGGGTAGTCATGCCTCTGGCATGATTGCATGGCAGTTTCCAGCCCTCTCAGACTAACAGAATGGAGGGTATTTCATATGTATAGTTACGGTCTCCACTATTGGCCGCCATGAGGGAAAATATGTTGCCGGTTTTGTATAAAACCTTAAATCATTATCTCCGGTTCGGTGAGGGCTTGAGGACTGAGATTTGGCCACCAGGTAGTCACACCTCCGGCATGGTTGCATGGCCATTTCCAGCCCTCTCAGGCTAACTGAACGGAGTATGGTAAACTGTGTAAAGTGTGGTTGTCGCCATTGACTTCAATGGCAGAGAAATGTGGTTTGTGTTTCTAAGGTTCTAAAACCCAATATTGCTATCTCCGGTTCAGGGATAGCTGGAAGGCTGAAATTTGGCCACCAGGTATTCATGCCTCCGGCATGAGGGTATGGCAATTTTCAGCCCACTCAAATAAACTGAACTGAATATTTTTATATATATAAATTGTTGTAGGCATATTGTATTTCTCTGCCTACTGTAAAGCCCGCGAAATTTACTGGCCCATAAGGTATGTTAGTGGCCAGAAGGCGACAATGTGTCTACAGGGAAACCACTGATCAAAGGCTCCCTCCCCCCAGATTGAGTATACAAGGGGAGGAAGAGCAGGACATGACTGTTTACATTACGTGTCATAATTCACACCTCTGGCCAGAGTTCCCCAGTGCAGGTCCCCAGATGGTAGACTTGGAGATGCCAACTTTTTAGAGTGGGGCTAAGGAAATTTACCTCTGACTAGAAGAATGCCACCCCCCCCCCCTGTGGGCAGGTATTACCTTGCTTCCCACGTGAGCTGGCAAGAGGTAATTGGGTCCAGATAATTGTTATCCAATACCTGAGTCCCAATGTTAAGGGAAAGAGCCCAAATCCCATATAAACGATTGCAAGCTCGATGCCCATGGTCTTCGTTTTGTATCCTGATGCCTGGTGAACTGCTAGCCTGCATCCTGGGCTATTTCATCTGTCCCCTTCCCAAGTACACTGGCGACACACTTTATTGAAGTGCGGCCAGTTCCGCAAGCCGGGAGATTTCCCGGCTTGCTAGTGGCATCCCCTCGGCGTGCCGCGCGTCACCGATGCGCGGTCACGCGTCATCGGGTGCCTGCGCCCCCTGCACGCGCGTCCAGGGCTCCCCGAGGGAGCCCTGGTGTCCCGCGATGTGGGGGACGGCGACAGGGGGTTCCGGGGGACCCGGCGGACCCGGAGAGGGGAGGGGGAAGCCGCGATCGGCGGGCCTCTCCTCCGCTGCTTCGGCGCGCGCCCGTCACCGTCCGGCGCGCGCCAGGTAACTGCTGCGGCCGAGAACGGGCAAATGCTCGAATAAACTCGGCCGCAGCAGTAAGTGTTATATTCTGTTTGTTATTTGCACAATACTTTATGTCCACCTGTCTTCTAAGGAATAAAATCTCTTAATTATATCACAGTCTCATTCAATTCAACCCAGATTATTTGGTCTATATATTATAACCCTGCAGCTACCATGACATAAGGTGTTGATAATACCTGGTCTCTTGTGACACTGCTGGAGTCTTGTGTCTGGATACTTAGCCAATGAGAAATTTAGACGACTTACTCAGAGCTTGGAATTCTGGGAACTTCTTACAAGATGGAACTTCTTACAAGATGGAACTTAGATGGAACCACACCAGAGAGAATTCTGGGATGGGGCTAGCTGTCTTTTACCCTTTTAGGAGAGGCAGTTCCACAGCTTGACAAAGCCAGTAGCCAGTAGCGAAACGTACGTAGGCAATTGGACGTGCTGATGTCATTGGGAGGGGTGCAGAGACTGCCTGCCCTCCACGCATAGCACTGCTGTAACTTTTACACGAACTTAGCTCTGCTTTTGAGCACAGGCGGTTCACTAACACGCCTATTTTTATCATAGGGAAGGGGTATATATGATCATGGGATTTATGTTCATAAATGTTGCTATATGAGTTCGTTGCTACACCACAGTTACCACTGTGACATGGAGACATTGTATCAGACATTATTAGTCTGTCACTCTGTCCAGTCACACATTTTTTGCAAGCTACCTAATTTGTGCAAGAATCTAGAGCTTTTATCCGGATATATTCTTTATATGGGTTAACTTAGAGACATTTTGTCAGACATATTCAGCCTGTCATTTTGCCCATGTAACCCAGCTTTGAAACTGATCAAAACTGAGCTAATTGGTTACATGGAATATACTACTATGTACCTGTGAGGTTTATTGTATCATACTGTACCTCCCAATTTTAATTGGTTTGATTGTTACACCACAGTTACTATTGTGACAAGGAAACACTGGGTCAGATACTACAAGTCTGTCACTCTGTCCAGTCATATATTCTCTGTTAACTACCAAGTTTATGCAGCAGTCAAAAGCTTTTATCTGGATATATTTACTATATTGGCTAACTAAAAGACATTTTGTCAGACATATTGAGTCTGTTATTCTGTCCAGCTATATAGCTCTTAGACTGAAATATGTGCTTACATGAGGTTTAAATTGCACAGGAGCTACAATGTTTCATCATTTGTGTGATTCTATATGAGGTTAACTACAACAAATGTTTACACTATGAGTGATATTAACTCTCAAACATATATGTTAATTTAACAAGGATCTAGGCGTTTATTAAAGTCTGCACTAAAGTGTTCACACTACACTGCACTACCTGCTAGGTGGGAGGCCAGAGCTGATATAAGTGTTACATATTGTTATTCATTTATTTATTTGGCCACAGGCATTGCACCCCCACAGTGCAGCAATCACTGAGACTCTCTATGACAGTAGATCCTTTCATTATCTCTGTATAGGTTACTATACTCATTAACCATTCAGAGTCTGGTGTTTAGTTACACTTACACTGGCGACACACTTTATTGAAGTGTGGCCAGTTCTGCAAGCCGGGAGATTTCCCGGCTTGCAAGTGGCATCCCCTCGGCGTGCCGCGCGTCACCGATGCGCGGTCACGCGTCATCGGGTGCCTGCGCCCCCTGCACGCGCGTCCAGGGCTCCCCGAGGGAGCCCTGGTGTCCCGTGATGTGGGGGACGGCGGCAGGGGGTTCCGGGGGACCCGGAGAGGAGAGAGGGAAGCCGCGATCGGCGGGCCTCTCCTCCGCTGCTTCGGCGCACGCCCGGCACCCTCCGGC
This sequence comes from Ascaphus truei, assembly GCA_036426205.1. Lineage (NCBI taxonomy): Eukaryota > Metazoa > Chordata > Amphibia > Anura > Ascaphidae > Ascaphus > Ascaphus truei. The sequence goes on along the minus strand of WSYH01000023.1, from coordinate 129,666 downwards.
GCGCGCCAGGTAACTGCTGCGGCCGAGAACGGGCAAATGCTCGAATAAACTCGGCCGCAGCAGTATTTAGATGTGATTTTGCATCTAAACGTGATGGCTTTATAGTCCTACGTATACGTTATATTGGGGCTTTATACCCCAGTTTATACCCACTTCAATTTAAATTCGCACTTTAGATTAGGCAAGCCTCAGAGGAGGCATAGGTTCACTTACCTGCAATATTTTAATTTTGAGGTATCTCCTAATAAAGATTATTTAAAATAATTCATCAATTCATTACATCATTAGATTCCTCTGGTGTCATCAGTTTTCCATATATCGTTTAGAGTGCTATCATTATAGGGGTTTCATTTTCTATTGTTGCATATATATATATTAATATATATATATATAATAATATACTATATATAAATAATATATATTATATATAGTAGTATATATATACAAGAAAACACACAGCGCAATCCCAGAGGATATCTAATCAATCAATAATACCAACATATACATCAGAGGGTATTTAACCCTTACAATCTATTATATCCCCGGACTCTGTCTGTGAGCAATTAGGTCTACAGCTCCACAAGCGCTGTAATGAAGAGTGATACCAGAAGAATAACCTAGGAATAAGGGAGGGACAAGAGAGAGAAACAACATAGGATGTCTGTCTTGAAATTGAACCCCTTAATTGGTAAGATTATGCACTCACAGCTTTTATTAATTCAGGCATTTTATCACCCCTGGCGGATACTCGAAATCTGTAGAATTCTGGGGACGTTCCTGGATTCTGTATCCTCGGATTCTTTCTACAGCGATTCTTCATGCCACAAGTTTCCATCTCATAAGTAGTTGATATATATATGGGAGGGGTAAAGAACACAACGGATAGTGGTAACACAGTTTTAATTTGATGTATAAAATGATACTTAATTCACAATCACAAAGGTAAAAAACTCACACTTTGTGAGCTCTTTAAACAGTGAGAATATCAGAGTATCTCACACTAATAGTGTTACCGGTTCCCAGACGGGCTTTAGCAGTCACTATTCCTGTTATAGTATCCCTATACACCTCTGCTGTTCTCCTAGTGTATGGTGTTTTATGTTATAATAGTACAGTTCGTATCATTAGATCCCAGGTACTCCTCGCTGATCATCCCCTGACGAAGCCGTAAAGGAGAAACACGTAGGGCGTGGTTGTTTCAGTGTTTCACGAGTGTTCAGTAGTGGACAGGAGTTACATTTTAATTTTGAGGACTACCGGCACCCGGTATCAGTGACACCATACATGGGAGCACGGTGCTCACGCGAGACGGAGTGAAGTCATCACGTCCTGCGGAGGCACCGGAGGAGCCCAGAAGGCGGCGGAGGGAAGAGTGTGACGTGGGGAGTAGTTACAAATAAAAGTGCCGTGAGAGGCTACAACAGAGCTTACTGCAAGGGCATCTAGGCCCCATAAGTACCGTGAGTACTGGAAGTACTACGAGGAGAACCTGGGATCTAATGATACGAACTGTACTATTATAACATAAAACACCAACACCAGCCGGAGAACAGCAGAGGGTATAGGGATACTATTACAGGAATAGTGACTGCTAGAAGCCACAGCTGGGAACTTGTAGTACACTATTAGTGTGAGATACTCTTGATATTCTCAACTGGTTTAAAGAGCTACAATAGTGTGAGTTTTTACCTTTTGTTGTTTATTAAGTTTTTTATCATTAAAACTGATGGTTGCTAAACTATCCTGTGTAGTTCTTACCTCTCCTCTATATATATCACTACTTATGAGATGCAAACTGGCAGTGAAGAACTTCTGTAGAAGATCCTGAGGGATACAAGCCAGGAAGTCCCAGAATTCCTACAGAGTTCCAGATCCAGGTGGATAAAGGCTTGAATATATGAAACGCTTCTTTGTTTTTCTGAGCGCAATTTAGTCAATTAAGGGGTTCAATTTTCAGACATACTATCCTATGTTGTTTTTCTCTCTTGTCTCCCCTTGCGCCAAGGTATGTATATATATATATATACAGTTATGTGAAAAAGAAAGTACACCCTATTTGAATTCCATGGTTTTACATATCAGGACATAATAAATTCATCTGTTCCTTAGCTAAAAATTAGGCAAAAACAACCTCAGATGAATAACAACACATGACATACAGACGAGACAACGACTATTCTAAAACTTGTCTTAAATAGCCAGTTACATTCGTGGTAGTACTGGGGTGTAACCTGGCTAGTTTAAGGCAAGTTTAAGGCATTACTGCATTGACTAATGACCAATAGGATTAACACATCATTGGTCCCTGACAGTCCCATTCAGTTTGAATGGGACTGCCAGGGACCCCCGCTGTTAATCTGATGGGCCATTAATCAATGCAGAAATGCTGGGTCTAGTTTAAGGCAAGTTTAAGGCATGTATCCAGCATGCATACAAGAAAAAAGGGGGAGCACAGGCTGAGGGATATTGGGGGTGACAAATTGATAGAGCTCGAGAGTGTGAATTCCCAAACTAATGGGTGTGGGGACGGTGGAGTGTAAAATAACATAAACACTTACACGGCCTTGTGCAAATGCTGTCGCATCAAGGTTTCTTTTCTTTCCTTCTTTTCTTCTATGTTCTCCTGATGTGGTGTTTCCTCTCTTCTGATATTCTAACCAAATGATGGACTCTCCAATTCATCAGCAACTCTTGATTGCGGTATCCCCCTCAGGGTAAATGAAGGTATAAACAATTGTTAAGTGACAATACAAATAATTGTAATAATTCCCTGACTGAAAACATATATCAAATGCAGAAAAAACTGCAAACACTCACACGGACAAGTGTGAGTGTAATATTTTAGGAGATGTCTTTGTCTTCTTCACACAAGGAATTTATCTTCAGCTGTGCGGCACAGCAATGGGGACCCGGTTTGCGCCCAGTTTTGCTAAACATCTTCATGGCGGATTGGGAGGACAACACCATCTGGTCCAAACATCCGTTTGGCACAAACCTGGTCTCCTGGCATCGCTATACTGATGACGTGCTTTTCCTATGGAAGGGGAGTGAAGAGACACTGGGGAAGTTCATCGACTACATAAATAACAATGAGGTCAATCTGGAATTCACATCAGAGCATTGTAGGGAAACAATTAATTTTTTAGACCTCACTATTTATGTAGAAAATAAGGAAATCAAAACGAAAACTTTTTTTAAACCCACTGACGCAAATATTTTTTTACTTACCAGTACCTCGAGTTGCCACCATCCAAAGTGGCTCAGCAATATCCCTTATGGTCAGTTTCGACGGATTAAGAGGAATTGCACAGACACTAAAATATTCAAAGAACAGACCCAAATACTACAGGGTAGGTTCATGGATAGATGATATCAACCTAGATTAATCGATACAGCAGTAAAGAGAACAGAATTGATCTCAAGAGGAGATTTGTTGAAATCAACAACAAAAAAGAAAGATATGGGTTTTAATTCTTCGTTCATTACAACATACAGTACAGATGCCACCAAGGTTAGAGACATAATAAGAAAACACTGGCATGTAGTCCAAATGGACCCCATTTTAAAAGGACACATCCCCCCGGTACCTAGAGTAATTTTTAAAAGGGCACCTTGCATCAAATCAAAATTGGCACCTAGCACATTCAGAAAAGGCATAATAACAAATAGAAAAAAATTGCTTAGCCCCTCCATTGGGTTTCTTTGGCTGCCTTGGCTGCAAGGCCTGCAAACAACTGACAAAGAGGGACAAAGCGGACTTTAGTTCAAATATTACTAAAGAGAAATTTAAAATAAAACAAATGATTAATTGTCGCACAGAGTTTGTTGTCTACCTGCTTGTTTGCCCATGTGGACTTCAGTACATGGGCCGCACCTCAAGACCGTTGAGGGTCCGCGTGCTAGAGCACATGGGAAACATACGCAAGCAGGTTATGACACATAGTGTGTCTCTAGACCTCTCAGCTGTTCCATGAAAAGAAATCTAGAAGGTTCTCAGTTAAAGGAATAGAAATATAGTGCACACTGGAGAGGTGGAGACAGACTTCAGAAACTTTGCCAACGAGAGACATACTGGATATACCGATTAAAAACACTGACCCCCAAAGGCTTAAATATAGATATAGACCTGGGGGCCTTTATATAGTTGCCGGTATGTCCCGCCATTCCAGTAAGATCAGTCATTTCCGATTTATGGGGTAAATACTATGTTCATAATGGACAATGTTCAGACAGTCCAGGGGGAGCACATAGTGCTCCCCTGGAACTGTCTGAAACATATTTTTTCTCCTGGAACCCGTGAAACCGGTTCACCAGGGGTCTGAGGGGGATTATTATATCTGTCTATTATTTTGGTTGTCTAATTAGCTATACTATCTAATTGCACTGGATTTTGCATTATTGTCACTTAATGTTAAGTAGGGTAGCGCCTTTTTCACTTTAATTCAAACTATAATGTACACATAACACTACCTCAATTTGAGCTGTCCCTATGGGAATAGATTCAAAACCATTTTGATTTAAAATTATTTTTGACTTTGATTTTCAATTTTGATTTTTATGTATAATTTTCTGCCAATGTATTGATATTTATTTTTTTATGATTTTTTTCAGATTTTGTCTACCATCCTAATTGGAAATGATGGTCTCCCTCATATGCTCTATATGCACTATTATTATTTTTTAATCAATTAGGAACCTAAACCATGTTTTTTTACCTTTAGACAACATTTTTTTATTTTTTATTTCAATGTAATATTTTAAAGTTTATATGTATGTAACACGATTATCAGCAACACAGTATTTCACCAATATGCATTCTATGTGTTAACCGCTATATTCCAATATGTCCAAATGAATATAAGCATTTTAGTTTGTTGGGTGTAAAATCAGATTAGATATAATCTATATGCTTTTTAAATGTTTTTACTAAGGGACATATGGTTATTAACCACGTTTATGGCTTTTTATTAGGAATAATATGTTATAGAATTATTTAGCACTAATTTACATTGGTTTTTAGATAGTTCACTTTATTAATATCATTGTTTAACTTATGTATAAATTTTGTTATCGTAGTTCACTTTTTATTGTATGAATTTCACCTAATATGGATATAGGCTATTGCCTATGATCATTAAAATAGCACTTTTGAAACCCAGTGTTTTAATAACATTGAGTTTCCATTTCTAAATTAATTCACCTTATTTTTAATTATCTAATTATTCAATTATCTGACACAGAGTTACAAAACACAAAGGACACTTTATTTTATATCTTAATAAATTATATATTACACACATCACATGGATAAAGCCTCGGATTAACATTATAGAGTCCTAAACGGCTTTTTTACCCATCCTTTAGAGCGCATATGCTTAATGCATTTGCTCTAAGTATTCACCAGAGATAGTACGCTTAGAGGGAGCATGGGATTGGTTGAGATTTGCCTATATATGACTAAGAGCCTGATCATCCCCATCCGGAGCCTGAAGAAGCCGAAGAAAGGGTGAAACGCGTTGCTCAAAACCCCTAAGCTTTTTGGACTTGTCCGGCCACTGTCAGGAGAAAGAGAAAGGAGCTCAGCACAATACCCGGACGCGGGCAAAGTTAGCTGCGCACCACGCACCCTGCACTAAACATCCTAAAGACTGGCTGACATTTCATTTGGCACAGATGTCTTTTCACCTAAGTGCTTTTTATTTTGTTTTTTAAATAGTTTTTTAATAAAGATACGTTGGTTAACTCCGTTTTAGACCTACGTTGTATCAATTACACAGAGAGCGACCCCTACACACTTTTTGTATTGTCCCTTAACAATTGTTTATACCTTCATTTACCCTGAGGGGGATACCGCAATCAAGAGTTGCTGATTAATTGGAGAGGCAACAATTTGGATTAGAAGATCAGAAGAGAGGAAACACCACATCAGGAGAACATAGAAGAAAAGAAGGAAAGAAAAGAAACCTTGATGCGACAGCATTTGCACAAGGCCGTGTAAGTGTTTATGTTATTATACACTTCACCATCCCCACGCCCATTAGTTTGGGAATTCACACTCTCGAGCTCTATCAATTTGTCACCCCCAATATCCCTCAGCCTGTGCTCCCCCTTTTTTCTTGTTTTTCTGTATCAATAAGGATCCTGGATAGATCCTATTGGGGTTTGAGTCACAGGAAGAGATTACGAAGCAGACGTGAACCTTATATACTGCATAAGGTTGTGTTGTTCTGAGAAGTATCTTACTTTTCCCATATATATTGGTTGCGCCCGGGTATTTCTCTTTGCCCATGTATCCAGCATGTACCTGGGTGTACCTGGGTCTTTTTGGCGATTGCCACTGGTTTGTGTTAGAATTGTCGCAGTCTCTGCTGTATTACACCATGTCATGATTTATTTAACAAAAATAAAGCCAAAATGGAGAAGCTATGTGTGAAAAACTAAGTACACCCTAACTGCTTCCGTAGGAATTAAGATGCTAAGTAGCAGACAGGTGCTGCTAATCAAATGCCCTTGATTAATTGATCATCAGCAAGTGTGACCACCTCTATAAAAGCCAAAGTTTTAGCAGTTTGCTGGTCTGGAGAATGCAGGTGTTTGTTAACACAATGCCAAGGAGGAAAGACATCAGCAATGATCTTAGAGAAGCAATTGTTGCTGCCCATCAATCTGGGAAGGGTAATAAGGCCATTTTCAAAGAATTTAAAGTCCAACAGTGAGAAAGATTATTCAAAAGTGGAAAACATTCAAGACAGTTGCCAAACTTCCCAGGAGTGGACATCCCAGCAAATTCACCCCAAGGTCAGACCGTGCAATGCTCAGAGAAATTGCAAATAAACCAAGAATTACATCTCAGACTCTACAGGCCTCAGTTAGCATGTTTAATGTTAAAGTTCATGATAGTACAATTAGAAAAAGACTGAACAAGTATGGTTTATTTGGAAGAGTTGCCAGGATAAAGCCTCTTCTCTAAAAAGAACATGACAGCACTTCTTGGGTTTGCAAAGTTGCATCTGAACAAACCACAAGACTTCTGGAACAATGTCCTTTGAACAGACGAGACCAAAGTTGAGGTGTTTGGCCATAATGCACAGCGCCACGATTGGCGAAAACCAAACACAGCATATCAGCACAAACACCTCATACCAACTGTCAAACACGGTGGTGGAGGGGTGATGATTTGGGCTTGATTTTGCAGCCACAGGACCTTGCAGTCAATGCGTCGACCATGAACTCATCTGTATACAAAAGTAATCTGGAGTCAAATGTGAGGCCATCTGTCTGATAGCTAAAGCTTGGCCGCAATTGGGTTATGCAAACAGGACAATGATCCCAAGCACACCAGCAAATCTACAACAGAATGGCTGGAAAAGAAAAGAATCAAGGTGTTGCAATGTCCCAGCCAAAGTCCAGACCTCAACCCGATTGAAATGCTGTGTCTGGACTTTAAGAGAGCAGTGCATAAACAAATGCCCACAAACCTCAATGAACTGAAGCAATGTTGTAAAGAAGAGTGGGCCAAAATTCCTCCACAACGATGTGAGAGACTGATAAAGTCAAACAGAAAACGATTACTTCAAGTTATTGCTGCTATAGGTGGTTCTACAAGCTATAAGGTGTACTTAGTTTTTCACACATGGCTTCTCCATGTTGGCTTTATTTATGTTAAATTAATCATGACACACTGTAATATGTCATGTGTTGTTGTTCATCTGAGGTTCTTTTACCTAATTTTAAGACCTGCTAAGGAACAGATGATTGTTATTATGTCCTGATATGTAAAACCATGGAATTCAAAGAGGGTGTACTTTCTTTTTCACATGACTGTGATATATATATATATATATATATATATATATTATACATATATATATACAGTGTTCGACAAACCTATATATTTGCTCGCCCCGGGCGAGTGGATTTAACCCCCGGGCGAGTAAATATTGGCCCAAGTAGCACACGTTTGGTACTAGGTGGCGAGTAGATTTTTTTTGTGTGGCGAGTAGATTTTTTGGTGATTTTTCAACCATTGTCTATATATATATATATATATATATATATACACAGCTGAACCCCGTTATAACACTGTCCTTGGGGTACACAGAATCAGACCACGTTATAACCGGGATTGCGTTAAAATTTCACCTTTAACCAGCATCTAATTTTCTCTCCTCAACCAGGTGCTCAGACCGCGTTATAAGCGGATTTGCGTTGTAGTGGATCGCGCTATAATGGGGCTGAGCTGTATATATATATATATATATATATATATATATATATATATATATATATATATATATATATACACATAGTTAAGTTATGGTGGGTAAAAAAAGTGACAAAAACCCTCCACAGCAAATTACATAGCAAATGGAAGCCTATAGGGAACCATGTTTATGGTTTTGAAGCAAAGGTGGCACTGTGTGCTCATTTGCATGTCATTTACCAGAATCCCTTGCTGCAGTGGAAGTGCTGTGTGCTGGGTGATAATGGTAAAAGGCGAGATTACAGACCTGTCTAAGACATGCAAATGAGCACAGTAATATTTCCATTATATATATTATTTATATATATATTATATATATATTATTTTTATATACACACACAGTACAGGATGTACACTGTACAGTACATTTGTATTAGACACGTGTGTGCTGTCTAACCTACAGTAGTATAGTTATAGTTATACAGTTGTTAGTGCAAAATAGATATTGTGCAGGAAATCCCCCACTCCCCCCAATACTGGCAGGTAAGACACGGGTCGCTTAATATCCACAACTTGTGTATGAGGTGTGGATGCAGTGATAGTAATACGCAGCTGCTCAGTGAAGTGAACTAGTTCAAAATGATACTTCACTAGCAACCCTGTATATTGTAATTCATTCACGGCTCCACACCTGATATATAGAAGCTATATACAGGTCGCTAGGTATATGCGGTCTGTATGTGCGGTATGGGATTAGTGATTACTACCCTACAGCCACTCGGTAATGTAACAGTATAAGGTAGAGTGATTTAACTACAGCTGAGAAGTGAAGACATATTTATTGCCACCACTTAGCAACTAGAAGCTCATTTTGGAAGTGCACTCCTAGGCATTAAAACTTAACATTTAATAGGTAAATAGAATAAAATAAGTTCTTAACATAAAGTGATAATATTAACTACATATAATGTACTGTGGCGGGAGGGATTGAGGAGATGATAGATAGCCAAGGTATATAGTAAAGTATGCTGATGCCTAATAGTACTTAGCAAAAGCAGTGATACCACTTTGGCTTTAATAGGGGAGTGGGTTACTCAGCTGTAGAAGCTCAGAAATGCTTGCCCTATATGTGAGTATTGTGCGTCATGTGGCGTAGCGTACCGAGCACCCAACCTGTATTGATAAATAGCCCAAGTCAGTGTCCTACTCCTAAGTTTAATATTTAAGCTGATAGATATAATCACTGTATGTGCAACTCAATGACAGGTTGGTGGTACGTGGATTGATTCTGCGCCCAATGACGTTTGACAATCACTCTACATAAATAGTATAACAGGACAGCTATTAGTGATAAAAAACCAGAAAAAACTGATACTGAACACTCTGCTAATTATTGAAGCAGTAAATAAATTATTACTGTGGTTATTAATCAAGCCGTCAATATATAATCAACACTGTGAACACTTGTACTCAGCAAAATACCTGTGCAAAAAACCTTCTACCAATTCATAGAACAATTCATGCATGAATAGGTGTCTGTGCATAGCAGATGCTGGCAGGCTAGCAGTAATGATGTTAAATATCAGATAGATCGCAACAATTTGCAGTAACAATGATGTCTGTTAGCTACAAGGTAAGGTGACACATTGAATCACAGTACAGAGACAGGCTTCAGCAAAGAACCACTGGGTGAACAGGACCTGGTTAAGCCTGGATACGAGCGCGTTAAAATGAGCACCAGCAGAGGGCACAGACATAAAGTAACAATACTACCAGTCTCTCTCAGATCCCTCGCGCTGACGTCACCACGCCAAAAACGCCCTACGCGTTTCCCTCCTTGACGGAGATTCTTCAGGGGCGAGTGATAACCAGCTGATTGCGGAAGCGTGTTATATAGCGTCATAGGTTGCCATAGCAACCCGCGGGCCAATGAAAGGCTTGCGCAACGCTTATACCGATCAGTAGGGAACTGTATGTTAGAACAGCGGTTAATAAAGATGTACACACTAATTTCAAACAATACTATAAGGTCTAAAAAAGGGTTTAAAAGAGTCACCAGCATATGGGGCAATGGCTCATGCATGTAGGCGTCTTTGAGGCTTATGAACCTATGCCGATGTGGCAGATACTGAATAGCAATTCTGTGATATGTGGTAAAGCTTAATCATTGCAGGCTGAAGGTATTCAAACATGTACTGGATGAAATGCATATTTAACTATACTTAGTCCATGATCAAAGGAATACTTGCTTACTTGCCAGTAAATTAGGGAGTATGTGCAATAAATAACATATAGATTATAATTATTTAAATGAGACATTTTATGGATAGGTAAACATGATGTCAACTCAGCTGATGATCAAATAAATGGAGTGTATGTAAAACCCTCGTTTAACCCTTGAGGGTACAATGTTTTTAACTTGTATATCCATTCAGCCTCACGTTTTAATAATCTGTTGTTTATGTCACCACCACGTATATTGTTTTTAAGGTGGTCAATGCCTGTAAAAGATAGGCACTTAATATCTCCCTGGTGCATATTGTTTACATGGCGTGCAACTGGTGTTTCTAATTTATTGTGGACAGAGTTTATATGTTCGAGTACTCGTTTTTTAAACTCCCTGATAGTTTTGCCAACATATCTGAGGCCACACTCACAACTGATCAAATATATTACATTGATGGTTTTACAGCTTATGTAGTGTCTGATATCAAAAGTTGCTGATTTATCATGAGCCAAGAAGAATTTGGCAGGGTTGATGTATTGGCATGCTTTGCAGTTCTGGCACTTGTGCATGCCCTTTGGTGGAGGTGTTAACCAGGTCGATAATGTAGGGCGTTTAAAATGACTATGCACAAGACCATTCTGCAAATTAGCAGATCTCCTGCTAGTGATACTTGGAGTACCTTTTAGTATTTTAACAAGGTCATCATCAGATCTTAAGATGTACCAATGTTTCATAAAAATCTTCTTGATCTCATGCCACCTATAATTATAGCTTCCAATGCAGCGAACCTGTGTATTGGGTGGTTTCATATTTGGGCCCAGTAATTGTGCTCTGTCACTGTCTCTAGCGCGATGATATGCGTTTTTCAATGTAGACATTGAGTATCCCCTATTTAAGAACCGCTCTTTCAGGTCCTGAGCCTGTGTGTGAAATTCTCTTAAAGTGGAACAATTACGGCGTAATCGCAGGTATTGTCCAATGGGGATACTATTGACTAGAGATGGAGGGTGGTGGCTGGTAGCCGCCAGAAGACTGTTTGTGGCCGTCTTTTTTCTAAAGATTGTGGTTTGCACATTGCCATCTGGGTCCTTGCTTATTTTCAAGTCCAAGAATGTTATCTCAGTTGCATTGTACTCAAAAGTCAATTTTAGGTTCAAATCATTAACATTCAATAGAGACACAAATTCAACCAATGTAGTGACTGGACCATGCCAGATCAACAGTATGTCGTCTATGAAACGAATCCACAAATCAATATATTGTGTATATTGTGCAAATCTGTCACTGAACACATATTGATCTTCCCACCAGCCCAGGTACAGATTAGCATATGTTGGTGCACAGGAGGTGCCCATCGCTGTTCCCTGGGTCTGGTGGTAGAGTGTTCCATCAAATAGAAAGAAGTTGTGACATAGGACAAATTGCAGAAGGTCTATCATGAATTTATTGTGTTCATTGTAACCGGAACCCCTTGTAGAGAGAAAATAGCTACATGCTTTAACACCATTAGAATGGATGATGCTGGAGTAGAGAGATTCCACATCCAGTGTTGCAAACAGGGTTTGACTATCACAGTTAATTCCATCAAGTCTCCGTAGGGTGTCTTTCGTGTCCTTAATGTGGGATGGCAAGTTGGTTACGAGAGGACGCATGATTTGATCCAAATAGACACTACAGTGTTCAGTAAAGATTATCGTTGGCAGAGACAAGAGGCCTACCTCGGCGGTCTTTTTTTGATATTTGTGAATCTTAGGCAAGTATAAAATGTTGCCACTGTAGTGTCTTTGGTAACAAATAATCATGCTCATTTTTGTCTATAATGTTGTTGGTAAGGGCATTGTTCAAGATAGATTGAAGATCTTTTATGAACCTTATTGTTGGATTGTTAAGGTAGAGTGATACCTGGGTGGCTGTAATCTAGGGACATTCAGTCACTGCTCCGATCGAACTGCACCTGCAGAGCTCCACCCGGCGTGTCACTGTTAATATTAAGCGACCCGTTCTCAGGCATCTGTATACCACCTACAGAATTTCAAACACCTCCTGGTATATCAGTAATGCATTCAAGGATCAGATAGCGTCTTTGAACCACACATGCTGTCCTCATAGAGGATCCGAGTAGCAGTCCACTGTTTATTTATTTATTATTTACTTTTTTCCCTGCTCTCATTTAGGCTCAGGCATTCTGAAGTGTTTATTAAGTATGTCGTTTGCCCAGAGGGAGACCTTGCGTGTAATTAGTTAACAATGTCCAAGGCTCCCACTTTATAGCCTCATTTCCCCCAGCACACATCACGCTTCAATTTTCAACAAATGTATTTTTACCTTGCGTTGCTTTGAAGGACTTTTAATTGATGTCTACCTAGATATTTGAGTACTATTTACCTTAACATCTACCACATTAGGCTACATTTAGTACGTTGATGGGGTATAACTTACCACTATCTACTTACAGCTTACACTAGTACTCTCACTGCGTGACATCCATATCAGGCGTGGTTTTGAAAGTTGTGTGACTGTCTGGTAAACTCATTGACAGCACTAGATCTTCCAAGTATACATACCACACTGAGGCACCATTTACGCTCTTATTTGTTGTTACATCTTATCATTCTTGCCAGTATACCTAAAGTTCCTTCATTATTTATACCTTTACCAGTTCACTTACTATGCTGGGAGGTATCTGTTTAATACTTTAATTGTGTGTGTGTCCATCCCCTCACTGTTTTACCAATACACTAATAAAGGTCACTTTTAACTATTTGTATCTACCACTACATGAGTGCGTTTATAGGGGTTCTTTTACTTGTCTAGGCAAGTGCAGTTGTTGTTCCATGACCCCTCCACCCCTGGCACCATCTCACAGACAGTAGCTTGAGCCCACCCCCCTCTCCCCCCATTCCTCATTATTGAAATTCACATTGAATGAGAAGTAATTCTCGCCAAAGCCCCATATGATTTTCAACAACGTCCCAACGAGACACAGACACACAGACATGCATGCGCCTAAATGTGATGACACACATATGCGTTTCAACAAGGTTCCAATGAGATATACACACATGCGCCTAAATGTGATGACACGCATATGCGTTTCAACAAGGTTCCAATGAGACATAGACACATGCGCATACAGCAGAAACTGCGACTATTCTAACACAAACCAGTGGCAATCGACAAAAGACCCAAGTACACCCAGGTACATGCTGGATCTGCATTAACTGCCTTAAACTAGACCCAGCATTTCTGCTTGATTAATGGCCCATAGATTAACAGCGGGGGTCCCTGGCAGTCCCATTCAAACTGAATGGGACTGCCAGGGACCCCTGCGGTGTTAATCTTATGGGTCTTATCAATGCAGAAATGCCTCTATAAACTTGCTTTAACTAGCCAGTTACACCCAGTACATGCCCAATGTAACCGGGCTAGTTTAAGGCAAGCGTTAGAATAGTCGTGGTCTTGTCTGAAAATGTGATGACACGCATATTCGTTTCAACAAGGTTCCAATGAGACATACACACATGCACCTAAATGTGATGACACGCATATGCATTTCAACAAGGTTCCAATGAGACATACACACGCATAAAATAAACAGTATGAAAAGAAGAGCAAGTCTACAGTAGCAAAAGTTGAAAGTATTGATTAATAAATAATACATATAGAATTAAAGATATACATTTTTATTTTTGGGGTTTCTTAGCAGAGACATACTGTGCACGCATGAGCGGAACAAATATTTAACATTCGGAAGAAGAAGCGACGTATTTTTGTACTACTCCTTTTCCCTTTATTATCCTGTACAAATACAAAACTTAATTCGTACAAAATACTTCTTTCCCAAGTACACCATACAGTATGAACTCGTAACGTTGACATACAGATTACAATTACACACACACACACTTGCAGAACTGTCCGGCAATAAAAGACAGGTTGACTTGCTATTAGATTTTTAAGACAACTCGCGATCGCCCACTTGAGTCTCTCGACGCGCTAAAATGCAATTTTCTGAACCCGATACAAACCAGGGTCAACACGCGTCTTCAGGCGGTACGGTTGGAAGAAATTGCTCGCTATCACATAGGTATTCCGAGGTATAAACCATGTAATATGCTAAAATTATGGTCGCTGCATCTTTAAAGTAATAAGTATGAAGTTTAAATATGTAACCAAATAAATATTATAATTATTTATTTAGTTAAACCCTTTGGCCAAAGAGTCATAAACCTGCATACCATGTCAAGGTATAACCAAAATTAATGCCGGTCCTAACACTAATCTGTGAACCCTTCCTTTTACCTCTGTATGAGGGGAAACAACCACAGTGAATCCTGCCCATTCAGCAAAATGCTAGAACCTCCCAAGTTAAAATGGTGGGGAGGGGTGAGCTCTGGGAGGAGGGGCCACTTACCTACACACATCTGTTGCCAGTCAGGAACTAAATTAACACACACATTCCAGCCAGCTCTACTCCACTCCCACCACAACATTTATATATATATATATAATATATTATATATATATACGCTATATATATATATAGATTATATATATAGTATATAAATCATAAAATAAATAGATTGATACCGTTCTGTGGCTAACGAAATGCTTTTATTTGTGCGAGCTTTCGAGATACACTGATCTCTTCTTCCGGCGATGTTACAATGAATGAAGCAAGGATTACTTAAAAACAGTGTCTCTTGGAATGTTATCGGTGCTGGTCCTTCCCCCGGTATCATCTATTTATTTTTTGATTATTGAAGCTCGGCTAACACGGTACTGATACCTCTACATATATATATATATATATATATATAGTGAATCTTTGATTGCAAGATGGCCCTTGTTGGTGACATCCAGAGTGGAGGACGATTTCATTCAGCCCAGTGTATGCTGTGACGGCCGTGGAGCAGATGCTGTTGCTGTGAATACTATCTGTCTGTCCATATGACCCAGGGTGGTCTGAATGCTTGCAAACAAAGGCACTTATGTAAGTGGAATACTTTGTGTTATTAATATTAAAAACAGTATTATACTATTTTGCTTTTTCCTTTTTTGTATATGGATTTCCCTTCCGTTTCTATGGATCTGGAGTACCTATCTGGAAACATAAGTTGGTAACTTCTAATAACCACATCGCCTTAGTGTCACATTGTACACGTGAGTGCAAATTTTATAGAGCCTACAGCATTGAATACATTTGTTGGGGTTACACCATTGCACTATTTTGCGTTTCTACTTCCCAGTCCTGATGTGATTTGCGCACCTGTTTCTTCTCCGATTGCTGCTTGGATTTGGTCTGAATCCTATGTCGGGAGCTGCACTCTCTAAGGACAGTATATTATTTTTATGTTATTGGTATGTAAGTGATGTTATTTGCGCTTGTTTATTTTCTCATTATGGTTCATCGTTTACATCGTTTGTTACTGGGTGTGAGTTCCCTATTACATCATTCATTAACTAAAGAGAAACTGTTTTGTTCGGTTTGCTGAAGGAAAAGCCATTTTCGTTTGTTGCTGAAAAAGAGCTATTTTTGTTTTGTGTGCTGTATATTTTTCAAGGCAAAATAAAACAGCCTTGTCAAGAAACCCACGTGTGTAGTTGCATGTACCCTGCAACACATACATTTGGTCCAGATCTCTTTGGAGCAGAGGTTAACGTCACCTAAGCCTGGTAGATTTATTTGATGCAAAGAGAGAGGAAAACGGCAGCGGTTGTAGGCACAATTTGTATTCACTAATATGATATTGTTGTAAGCAAACTGGACCGATTTGCATTTTATTTAATGTTTAGTATTCTAAATTCTAAAAAACAACAGAATCGATTTTATTATCAATAAAGACTTTATTGGCATCGCTCATTTTTAAATTAGTTTATAGTGTATATACAGATGTAGCCAACAAGATTGCAACGCGGGCGCACTTCCACTGGTGAAATGGCGCGATAACCCTGCCCCCTTCTCACGAGCAGCTGATTCAAAGCAATGGCCGTTGGTGTGTTCTGTATTTCCAGCTGCAGCGCACCATGGGTTGCAATAACGTTGGCTACTGAATGTCTGTAGTGTAAATGTGGCATTCTGAAAAAAATCTAGTTTAATGGCTAATTTGTATTCTTGCACAGAAATCAATCAAGAAATAATCAACAAAGAGACCCCTACTGCTGCACTCAGCCAATAAATGTATAATATAGGGATCAATACCCTTAATTACAATAATTGTACTCTATTGTTATGCAAAGGAATGTCATCTAAAACAAAATAATAAAATGACGTCACTTGGCGGAGACTGATACAATTACCGATCGACACGGAAGACTTTAGAGACAAGGACTAAGTGAATTAATCTAATTATCCTTCATACAAATATACATACAGCTCTGATCTCTAAGAATCATTCCCTGCCATTGGGGATTTTAATTATCAATGTTATATTCACTGTAAGTATCTATTTGTGCACTTAGATATTATATTTTTAATAAACTTGTATTATTTTGTTTTAGATGGCATCCCTTCTCATAAGAATAGATTACAATTATTGTTATTAAGGGTATTGATCCCTATATTATACATGTATTGGCTGAGTGCAACAATAGGGGGTCTCTTTTTGTTGATCATTTCTTGATTGATATCTGTGCTACAGTAGTATGTCTTTCTTCCCCATGCACCCCATTATAAGCATTACAATAATTACTTTTTAGTCCTAAGTTGGAGCGGCTGATACTTCTTTTTAATTTTTTTTTATTCTTAACAGAACCAGCAGTCTATATGCTTTTTTAATATCTTTTTTTTTCAGTATCTGAATTGAGTGTCCCCCTGGAGCGACATAATTGGGCTCTCCTGCTTACCCCTCGCTCTGAGGTTCTTTAACTGCGTAGTCAAGATGTGGCTACAGTAAACATTAGTAAGTTTAGGACATCTTTGAAGCACAGAGGCTAATCATATGTGACTAAATCAGGATATTAATTTTATGTAGGGTTGCACAAATAATACTATACATTTCAATTTCATGCTCTTCAGTGGCCATTAATTATATAAAGAGTGATGCTTACAATTGGTATTACATTATATTTTACATGTGCTATTATAATATTTTGTGAAGACTCTCCCCTTCTAGCAAATATTGGAATGTGTTGATACACTGAGAACCCAAAAGCATAGCATCAGACAGCTAGAGTTACAAATGCAATGAGTGGTTTCGCTCAGCCTGATTTAGCAAAGAGTGTTTCAGTAAACATGTTTTCCACAACAACATAATAGAACATAATAGATTTCAGAAAACATAAAACAGAACCTGTAGCATTATGCCACAGTAGTATACCAATCTATCTGCATATAGATGGGAATCATAGTGGTATAGACTTATGTATATCATTGCATTTCATAAACAGTTTGACAGAAAATTGTGGCATGTCACCAATATCTAACTCAGAACCATGTACCCGTAGATAGTCCAGGTCAGGAATCTAGCATGTGTTCCTCTGCCCCCCGTGCCTTCCCTGTTACCCTGCACTGCGTGCACCCCTTTAACCCCCATTATCCGGTGTATACTCCCGTGATTCCAATTGATTCATTACTGCTGCTGCTAGCAACACTAAAGACCGTCACTCTTTAGAGCTTGTACACGTTTTTTTCAGAGAATGCTGCATTATTGCCGTTGTTTGCTCAGAGTTTCTGGCTGTTATAGGAGAGTACTTTGTACTGTATGTTTATTTTGTTTTTTATGTAGTTTAATAAATTAGGTTTTAATTCTCCTGCTGGTGAGTCCTACTTTTTTCTGGGAGCGGATGGATATGGATCTTTGTTCGTGCACCAGGTCAGGAATCTAGCCATCTAATTGCCAGGGCTTTCTCTGGTCCAGGAAGGTGTTTAGCATACCAAATGTAATTGTCAGTGAATAACTGAGAAGGATACTGGGTGTGTCCAGGAGTCAGTCTATCTAGTGTGTTGCAGAGAGGACTGGACCCTGACTCTGGACCTTTTTTAATATGGTCCAAATCTCTCTACACTAGTGGTACCCAACTCCAGTCCTCAAGGACAAGTAACAATCCAGGTTTTAGGGAAATTCTTGGTGGAGCATGTGGCTCAGTCAAAATTATACCTGCCACCTGTGCTAATGATACTGTAGAATAGCCATAAAACCTGGACTGTTAGCGGCCCTTGAGGGCTGGAGTTGGGAGCCACTGCGTATACACTGTAGTTTCATTTTTTATACATTACTAGATCTTTGCACTGGGAAAGCACAATTCATTTTTATACTGGTTAATACAGCTAAACTATTATACACTATTCTAAGTTGGTTTACTTGTGGTTTTATCTAAAAATGTGTTTATTAGCTTGTATCCAATTGATTAATTAAATGGAACCTAACACAGCACCTTAATTTCACGAAAATGTGAAATATATTTTACATTTAATCAAAATATTTCAAGGTAAGGTGAAAGAAAGAAAAAGCAATACAATCTAGTGTAAAACTAGATTATTTGAAGTATCACAAAATCTGTGAATCTGTTGCTCACACTGATAATTTTTGCAGTCAGCGTTTCACTGCATATTGTCAGAGTCTTCCTAGACATACTGCTCACAGCCACAGTTCCTTTCTCTGTCCACCGGGTGGGCTGCTGTTTTCGGTCTGCGCTGGGGTTCCTCTGTCTGTCTGTCTCCTTGTTGCTCCTGTGCTCTGTCCTTATATTTTCCTGTTTCCTGTTCCTCCCTTGCCTTTGCTTTGTGTTGTGTTCCCTGGCTTATGCTTGAACTTGTTATTGAACTAGATTGCCCCAGTCTGTTTCCTGCTAGCAAGTCCCAGTCCTGTTCCTGCTCCTAGTCTAAGTCGCTGCTCCCTAGTCTCAGTTCCTGCTCCCCTGCCCTGCCTTCCTGTTGCTGACCCTGCCTGTGACCACGACAATCCTGCTTGCTGCCTGGGTATAAAGTGCTGTAGTGCCATTTGTGAGGAGATTGGTGTCCGAGACCATGCAGCAGGGAACAATTAGCCTGTTTCCCCAGGGAGTCAGGCCACTGCTCACAAGCTTCAAAAGGTGTAAGGGCAGCATCACATTATTCTACAGGGTTACGTTACTCCCAACTCTGCAAGGGCCCCACCAGTGTGCCAATAGTGGGAGGACACTGTCACGGGAGACCAGGTTTATCAACACCTTTTTATACCGGGATCATAGTTTGAGCAAAGCAAGGAGGTAAAATCAATTTTAATTTATTTCAGGAAAAGACATACACACAATGTAACACAATTTACAGGGTTACCACACTTACTGGAAACGGGGCTAACGCATAAATCTACCTCTAAACGAAATTCACAAAAATGATCTCTTTAGGAGCCCTTTCCAATGACTGGTAGGTACTCACAAAAGTCCTGGAACTGATTTCGGCATGCAATGCCAGGCGTGACCGCTACGTTCTTCAGAAGTGGGACTTAGAAGAATTCTTGAGTCAAAATTTTTGAAGCCGGTTCGTGTCTATTCAGCACAGAGCATGTTTGAATTTGCCGCTGTTGGTTTGGCGCTTGGAATCTGCTCTTCTCATTGGCTGCAAGGCTCCTTAAGGGGTTTTAGTGTCCCATTAAAAATCTCTAAAGCCTATCAGAGCGTGGGAATTCTCCTGCCAGCCAATCACCGATTTGCCGGTATTGTAAAGCTGGGTGGCCACCTTTTCTCAGTCTGCCAAGGGGCATGCGCTAACCTGGCACCTCTGCCTCTTTTCATACTGAGCACACCCGCTGGCCAGGCTCCACAGAGTCTGGGATCTGGCAAATGGTGGCTGGATAGCCCTGTGTTAGCCCAGGATGCAGGTACTCAAGTAGAACTGCAGTACCCCTCCTATTCTAACACCTTGGCATCCCTGAGGCTTTCAAGTCAGGACTCCGCATAGACCCATAGCTACCAAGCTTGGTAGCTAGTTGGTCTCTTGGAATCCATGACTTGAAAATCCCACATTTCATTCACAGGTTATCAGTACATATACCTACTAAATATAACTCATTCATATAATATACTGTGTCCTGTCTTCTGTGTGGTAAAGATGTATAAGTCCCTATTCTGGTGTCAGGGATGGAGTGAGTGTATATATTACCTACACTCACAAGTCTCATACTTGGCCCACTTAAGAAAAATAACTTTTAAACTTTTACACCCAAGCAATCCCTCTCAGCTTTATCACTTAGCTGGAGCATCCCCTGAACCCCTCTACCAGGTTTCAGAGTACCTGGGCATGTATCTGGGAACCTCTCTTTATACTAGGGACCCCTCTGTATACTAGGGACCCAGTGTGTGATGGCAGGTATACATTAATGCCCGTTTAGCTTGGCTGGAAGATGCTGCAGCAGGAATCCTGGCTGTGAGTCGTAATAGCGTTTTCAGAGTCAGAGTTTGCCCGGGGCAATGTGCTTGGCTGTATCCGAGAATCTCGCTTGATTCCCGGATCCAACTCCTGGTGTATCCCATAACTCGGGGAACCCAGATACATAGACATATTCTGTAAAGCCTTTCTCTGGCAAACCCACTCTGAAACTTACAGCCTAGAAATCTCCCTATCCCAGCATCCCAGGAAAGGCAAAACACACAAATATTTAATGTCGTATAATTTGCACACAATCACAGTAATGCATTTAAGACATCTGGGTCCAAGAGCTGACACTCTAGGACCCCAACACATCGACAGGGGTGACCAAGTGGGCTGAATCTTTATTAGTGAGCCTGGTTAACCCCTTCATCGTCACAGACACACAGAGTACTCTTGGGTGGATGAGACTGTTACCGGGACTCCAGGCTCCAGGACTGAAGACAGTTGAATCGCATTGCTATGTGCATGAGCAAATGTATGTTCATATAATTCATGTTATAGCGTGTATATGTTATGCTTATGTTATTCATTGTTTTTAAAGATATATATTATTTCGTTAGCCACAGAACGGTATCATCTATTTATTTTTTGATTATTGAAGCTCGGCTAACACGGTACTGATACCTCTACATGTATATATATATTTATTTATTTTTACTCCCCCTCCAAATGTGTGTTTTTTATGTTAGCATATAGTTTTCCTGGGAGAGAGAATCCCTGTTTTTAGGCAGGGCCACTGTCAGGTGAAGGCACGGTGAACTTGTTAACCCAATTTCTCATTTCTCAATTTCTCATTCATGCCCCTCAGGATCTGTCTTAATTACCAACAGGTGAGCGCCAGGTACACATTTTTCTGTGACTGTGGGAATACCAGGGAAAGGGATGCTATATCATTATTTATATCTCATTGCGTTCCTCACACTCTCCTTTTCTTTCTCATGAGGTGTATCTCTTTCCCTCACATGCTTGTGTTTCTCCTTGTAGTAAAGAAGTTACCAAATCCAAGTCTAGATTATTGTCTCACCCAAAATTTGTATATCCTAGTCAATAAACATGTAGCCTGCTTAAGTACAATATATATTGTGACAGAGTCACTGACTCAGTAGGCTGGAATAGTGAATGAGGAGTCGCTGCAGCCAGTTCACAGAGTGTTAATCTCCTCAGACAGGAGGAAGCACACCTGCAGCCTAATTAAGCAGGAGGCCTGAGAAACTACAGGTTTAAAAGCAGGAAGTGACACACACACAGGGAGCTTGTTTTTCCACAGGAAGGTGGAGAGAACTCTCCCGGCTAGGAAGCCGTTGCTGTTGATCTGGTCCCCTCAGTCCTGCGAGGAGCTAGGCTGCTGGGATCAGCTGGGACCCCAACCCAGGATAAAGATCAAGATCGCTGCGAGGCTGGACACAGCCTGCTCCCCGGAACCGTGTTTCTGTTTGCTGTTGGAGCTGAAACAGATAAGACTTTATTCTTATTATGCTTATTGGTTATCGTTTGTGTAGCATGTTTTGGGCATGACCAGATTAGCTGGCTGTCCTGTTAGTAAGGGCTCAAAAAGTGAGTTAGTGTCCCTAACGGGACTAGGCTTTAATTTGCAAGAAAGTAGTTTCTTAAAGGAACAGTGCACCCGTACTTATTTTGGTTGTGGCTAATAAACCACTAGTGTTTAAAGTTTCCCATCGTGTCAAGCGTCTTACTGACCCCGCCGCGAGGCCGTCCTGCCACAGGTGGTGTCAGAAGTGGGATGTTACGCCTCTGGGGGTCAGTAGATGAAGATGTGTTGAGACACTGAACTCAAGCGGAAAAAAAAAAATGATTTTTGCTGAAGCATGGAAGTTACAGCCAGCAAGCGCTGAGTGTAAATTTTGCCCCGTCGGGTATGAAAGGATTGTTGTGTAAAGCTACTGCCTTCTGCTGAAGCGAGTGAATTTGCAGCTAGGAAGTGCTGTGAACAAAGGTTGCCCTGTCTAGTAAAAAAAAGAAGAAAAAAACGGGGTTTTAAAATGGCCGCCGTCATTTGTCAGTTTTGCAATGTACATAACCATACAAAACAGTGTCCCTTCAGGCCATATGATGATTATAATGACGACGCATATTTGGCCCCGAGAAGAGAGACGAACCCGCAGATGGAAGCTGCAAAAGTGTCCAGTGTGTGTGTGCCCAGTACCACTGATGTCTCTGGAGCTAATAAAACAAAGAGAAAGAAGAAAAATAAAAATATTTCTCAAGTCACAGAGGAAGTGACCGAACCACTTGAGCCTGCGATATCAGGACAACAGGCGTCAGCAAGCCACCGAGATGTGCTGCAGACCGGAGTGATGGGCAGAATTGTCACAGGAACAGTGGCAAAGGAAAAGGAGGAGCAAAGGGAAGCTGAATCCTTGATCCAGGGAAAAGAGGCCTTAATTTCTGCACTCCAAACTGCCCAGCGTGATTATGATGTCTTGCAGAAACAATTGAATAGGGAGCGAGAAGCTAATGCAGAGGTACAGAGGTGTATACTCCCAGCTATACAAGAGTATGCGGCTTTAAAGAAAACAGAGCAACTCTTGCGGAGTGAGTTGGAGGAGCTGACGACAAGCTTGAATAAAGCCAACACCGCAATTGCTAACATGGAATCAGAGAGAACAAGTCCTGACTGGAGACTGTGCTATCATATGTCCCAGAGAGATGTGCAAAACTTCATCAAAGATTTAGAAGTTTCTCACCAAGAAGCTAGCACGCTCAAAACAGAGCTGGAGCTCTCACACCAGGAGAGCCACAGTCTAAACACAGAGCTGGGTATGTTGAAGGAAACCCATGAGAATGCCCTGAGGGATTTAAAGACTGTAAAGAAGGAGAATGTAAGTCTGACGCAGAAAAATTCAGACTTGACTGATCAAATCAGTAAAGGTGATAAGAAGCTCCACCAAGCAGGAAAAGTGGAGAAGCAATTGATCCAGGAAAAGCTAGAGGTGCAGGAAGCATTGCAGAATGCAGAGAGGATGCAATGTGTCTCCCTGCAGCAGCACACACAGGCAACGCACTTATGGCAGAGCCAGCTGCAAGAGCTACATTAAAGCCAATGAAACGGTCCTAAGGGATATAGAGACTGTGAAAATGGAGAATATAAACCTGAAGGAAGAGGTTTTAAACCTGACTGGTCAGGTCAGTGATGGGACTGAGAAGCTTCACCAAGCGCAGAAAGTGAAAACACAATTGGCGCAAGAAAAAAATGAAGTACAGGCTGCTCTGCAGAATACAGAGAAAATGCTGGAAAAAGAATGCCTCGCCCTGGAGCAGCTGAAGATCACGTTGAGCGCCACAAGAGCATCGCTGGAGGCGGAGCTTAGAAGACAGGTGACTCTGTGTTAGAGGGAACATGAGAAGGTCCAAAGACTGGAGCAAGAGCTGGAGAAGCAGAGAGGCAACTCCATCTCCATGAGTCAGTATGCCAAGGAGAAAGAAGCCTGGAAAACAGAAGCAGCGGCGATACTGGCGACAAAAACTACAGAGCTCCAAAAGATGAAGGCGGCGCTGACGCAAGCCCAGAGCAAGCACCGGGAAGAGGTGAAGGCCCTGAGAGGGGATTTGCAGGATCAAATTGAAGAGCTGCAGACGCAGATTGCGGAGCGCAAAATACAACTCGCCGAGAGGGAGGAGGTGACCGTCCGTCAGGTGGCTTGCCTGACATTGCACTATGAAATCGAGATGGTTGATACCCACAGGCTGCTGGACGACATGGCTAATGAGAGGGACTGACTGCAGCTTGAGCTGGACAAGGTCTGGGAGGAGCACAGGCAATTGCAGGTCAGAAATAGAGGAAAAGAAACAGATTTAAGCCTTGCGCTGAACCTGCTAAGAGATGTGGAGTCGCGACTCAATGCCAAAGAGGATGAACTGGCAGCGGCACTGAGTGAAAAAAGATATGCAGAAGGACAGCTTCATGACCTGAGGAAGGACCTGGAGTCTGAGCGTGCTGGCCGCAAGTTGGTGGAGAAACAAAAGCGTGACCTGGACGAGATACTCGAGGCCCTAAAGACTGAGCATGTGGCTATGTTGGACACCGCTCAGTTGGAAAATAAGATGAGAAAGACATCACAGGTTATCCAGCAACACTCCCAAATGAGTAAATTAAAGGGACAAGAAAGAAAGGCCCAAGCCTACGAGTCTGCCGACGGTAATAGAGCGGCATCATGGGGTGCACTTAGGGTTGATAAGACCCCCACCCAAATTGAAGTTATAAAGATAAATGAGGTGAAAACCAACACTAAAAATACGCTGATGGAGAAAGGTCCAGAAGCCATCACCACTGAAGCGGAGTTACTGTCTTCACAAGAGAAGGCTAAGCTTCAAGGTAGCCCTCTAAGGAAGCTTTTCACTGGATCTGGTTTAAAGAAGCTTTCAGGCAAGAAGCATAAAGGAAAGAAGGAAGAAGAGACAAAGGCAGAGTATGTGATAGAACAAGTACCTGTCTCATTGGAGTCTCGTGATCCTGCAGAGGTAGATGGAGGAGACAGTTCGCCCTCTTCTCCTGATGAGTTTTTAGAGACCTCTCCTACATAAAATGTAATGGGAGACACAGCACAGACTATTGAAACAGAAGGTGAAGGGGCCACTTCTGATGGAGAAAGAAAGAAGGAAGGCATTACACCATGGGCCTCTTTTAAAAAAATGGTCACCCCTAAAAAGCGTGCAAAGCTGCCTTCTGAAAGTGACAAAGAAGATGAGGTTGAAAAAGCAAAGAGTGCTACCATGTCCTCTACTGGTAGTGCTGGTTCTGTTGAAAATCAAGAGGAAGCTAAAGAAAATGGTGAGGAAAATAATCTGGAAAAGAGCCCGGAAGATAAGAAAAAAGTTGACAGCTCTGTATCGTTCTTCTAAGAAAAGGGCCAGGAAGACTTCTGATTCAGACGAAGAAGTACAAAAAACCTTTGAGGAAGGTCAAAAAACAGAGGGAGAAGCAGGACAAGCACTGGTGAGTGAATACTATGAG
>WSYH01000023.1:0-99004 GCA_036426205.1 Ascaphus truei | reverse complement strand
TGCCATAGTGGCAAAATATCAGCCTTCCAAGACCCCCGGAACCGGAGGTACCAAAAGACAGTTTAAAAGCACATTACCAAAGTGGCTTTTTTTCTGCCATGCAAGTCAATGGCAGAAACCTGAACTTTAACATCACCCTGGCACCGTTCTGTTGCCACGAGAGGGTCGCAATTTGCCATGCAATCCTGCCGCAACTAGGACTACATGGTGACCGAATCTGAGCCCTCTAGGTCAAACAGAACCGGAGTTGTGGGTTCCAGGTTTCTTCTCATTCTGACTTAGCCGGTTCAAAGCTTTCTCCACCATTACGCTCAATGGTAGGACCCTCCTCGCCGGCATGACCCTTTCTCGCCGCCATTACTGCTCGGACCCTGTTGGGGTCAAGTGAGGGGGTTCCTAACATCGGGGGGCAAAATTTTATTTCTAGGTGCCCTAGAACAGACGTTCCCACGCCAATTGACCTAGTTCCCACGCCAATTGCCGTAGTTCCTACGCCAATTGCGCGACTAGGCAGTAAAAAAACAGTGCAGCAAGCCTCTACATTTGTTACACTGTCAAAGGAGCAAATGGAAACAATGTGAGGCAATTCAACAAGTTATTTTATTGGTGGAGTCAGTACAAAAACATTTATTTACAAATACTGTACAATGTTGAAACATTTAAAGTGCACAGCAATTCTAACCATCAACACACAATAATACATACTGCAGCCTTTATTAAATTCTTCTGCCACAAAACATTTTTGGTGCATGGGGCACAGGGAGTTAAAGTGACTTGCTTTTTATGTACTGTATTTGGGGGTTGTCTTTGGGGGTTTATTCATCAAATTATTATGATGAACTGCCTTTTGAAATTACAGTGCTGTTAACTATTTCAGCCACACACCTCCAGAGTTTTTAATCCCTCCCTAGCCAAGCGTCAATCGGCTGAGTCACCCTATCCTACCAACCCCCTCTCTCCACTGGGTCGTTAACCTTCTGCATATTGTGATTGTGTTCTTAATCCGCCCATAGCCGAGCTACAAACACTCAGTACGCCTGCGTCTAATCACACCATCCCCCTCCCCCAACCCTTAGAGGCCTGTTGTTTGAACGGTAATGCTTTGGAAAATCCCCTCTCGAATTTGAAATGTAAATCTGATGTGCACAGCACTGTGAGAATTGAGAGTAAACTGATATGTCACATGTTTTAAATACAATACAGTACATTCTTTAATATCTTTAAAATAAAAATATATAAAGACTGTATATAAGTATAATGTAACATAATCCGTTCTGTGGGTCTGTAGGGGTGGCTGTCAATGATTATGATTCGCATGAAAGTGAATAAATATTTATTTTATTTTATCAGGAACAAAAAAATACAAATATAAAAATAATCAGGAATAATACATAATTGTAAGGAATCCGCTCCACGGTTTACTGGTTGCCTTACCTTGCAGACGTGTGCAGTCCTGGAGCACCTCTCCTGATGTTTGCTGCAGCCTGGATTCACTCACCAAAGCAATACACACTCCCTCTGGTATCTATTGCAGCTGTGCAGCCTATCACTGCAACATAGACTTGCATTCACTCATTGGAGCAGTACCTTCACACCCCCCTCCGGGGATTGGCCCGCTGGCCTTTAAGTACTGTTTCCCATAATGCTCCCTGCCGAGCATAGTCCTTACTGGATGTCACTTACTGTTCTGCCACAAGCCCTCGTTTGTTCCTGTCTCTCATGCTGAAGCGGAGTATTCTCCTTGTTGTCTGCAGCTCCAGGTTTCCTAAGGCCGGCTGCTGTATTCATGCAGCGGTCTGCTCCAGTCTCCTGTGTTGTAGCTGAGTACTCTTCTTGTTGACTTCAGCTCCTTGTTTCCTGTGACCGGCTGCTAAATTCACGCAGCGGTCTGCTCCTGTTCTCCTGTGCTGAAGCAGAGGTTTCGTCCCTGCGTCCTTCAGCCTCCTGGATTCCTGCACAGAAGCGGAGGTTTCGTCCCTACGTCCTTCAGCTTCTTGGATTCCTGCACTACAGCGGTGGTTTCCCTGTCTTTCTATAGCTTCCTGGTTCCTGGGGCCTACTCTTTCCCTAATCTAGAGAGGCCGTGTCCTGGTTCCTGCGCTGTTACAGAGGACTCCCCAGGCCGCTCAGGACTCTTGCGCTGTAGCACTGGTTCACCCGTGCAGCTAAGCGGTGTGCTACGCTGGTCTGCTTACCATCTCCTGTGACCAGCACCATGGGCCATGGCCATCGCTCGCGCAGAGCCCAACCCCGCGCTCCTAAGCTGAAGCGGGGTTCTCCTGACTACATGTTGCCAAACTCTTGCTTGAACAATGTTTATCCTGATATCTCCAGCCCTGACCCTGGCTTGTACAACGATGACGCTGTCTTCTCCTATCCTGATCCTGCGATGTACGACAACGAACTGCGCAATCCGGATCAGCCTGCGCGGTCTCAGGTCGGTGCTTTTACAACTCCACCTCAGCCTCGCGGTCCGACCCAGGTTTGTGGCGAGCACAATCGTGACAATAATGCAGTCTTTATTAAGTTATTTTGTCAGCTTGAAATTGGATAACCATTTGGAACACCTTTGTAAAACATGGGGAAACATGAGTAATGCACATTTATAAGAATATTATTTAATACTATACACAGTACAGTACTGTAATGTACTGTATAATATACTGTATATACTATATACTGTATAGTAAAATTATATTTTCTTTAGTCTTTATCTTTTCCTCATTCTGTCTGCAGTACAGTAGTTCATTGAGAGAGGAGAGGTTTTGTGTACATCATTCCTGCTGTTTATATACTGTACATTTCACTGTACAAGCAGATTTGACTGGACACAATGCCCCCATCTCCCACCTAGGCCACCCTTTTTCCTGGAACGACAAGAAAACCAAAAATTAGTGCAGTTGCTGTACTGTACTGTATGTGCGTACTTTACTGTATTATGGCAGAACTACTGTAGGTGGCTGGTGCAGCTTTCTCTGGAAAGAAAAAAATGAAGCAGTTAGTAGGCAGTTACTGTTGTACTGTCAAACTAGTCTACTGTATACTGTACTGGAACTACTGTATACTCTGACTACTGTTAAATTATATGTACTGTAACCTGATGGCTGGTGCTGCTCTCTCTGTAAAGAAAAAACTAACTACTGTATACTCTTACTATCTGGAAAGAAAAAATCTGTGCCATACTTACCTGTAACATACTGTACTTACAATACTACAGCACAGTACTACTTTCCTGATGCTTGCCCATTACGCGCGATGACAATGGGCAACACAGTGGCAATATGGTCTATATATTTATTGCAGCGTTCCACAGTGAGTACATCGTTCCAAAAACTCATTATGCCTTTCAACAACTCGTCCTTTTTGGAGGGTTTCGCCACTTTCCGTATAAGGTCCTTCAGCTGATGCCAGACCATTTCGATCGGATTGAAGTCTGGCGACCTGTCATTGGAAAGAAAGGACAATTGGTTTAAGAGCTAAAAACAGTGGGGAACAAAAATGGGACACGGTCTACTGCACTTACTCCGCTGGCGTCTTCACCCAGTTGATGCCGCGCTCAAGGATATGCGCCGTTGACGCGGTGTGCTTGGGATCGTTGTCCTGGTAGAAGCGGTGACCATTGGGGAAGTCGCGTGTGATATATTGCACTATCTCGGGCACAATGTTTTCTTGGAAGAAAGCTTTATTCATGATTCCTATAGCAAGAAAAGAAAAGTGCTCAAAAAACTGCACAATAGTACTGTACAATGCATAGAGTAAGGCAACAATAGTCAAGTACAGTGCATTAGGCGACATTATATTTGATATATTTTAACTTCAAAGATGACAATGCATCCTGGTCCACGCCTAGAGATGGCACCCCACACATGCAGCTTCACGGGGTGTTTTGGCCGCGGCTTCAAAGATATGCGGCCTTTTATGTGGCACGCAAATCTTGCAAATCTCTCAAGCGACACAGTAGACTCATCAGTGAAGATGCAATCCTGGAAAGTCTCCCCGCTGTCGATCCATGCCTGGAGCACTCTTTTGATTTTGTTTGCGTCCCGTATCATGGGGTACACTCTGTAATGACAAGGAATAAAAAAAAATTGCGGCACAGTGCAGTACAGTTTGCGAAACAACACTTTTAACTCCTGTACTGTCCAGTAACTAACCTCACACGTCCATATTTCCATCCAATGCTGCGTCTCATCTTCTTTATGCTGCTCTCGGATACAGTCAGAATGTGCTTTTCCTGCAGAGTGTTTTTAACCCTTAATGCACTCCTCTCATCATTCTCCTCACTTATTTTGTCCACCAGAACTGTTGTCTCCCTACAATGTAAAGAAACTATATTGTTTTATTAATATGCAGCAATATAAAATGTATATAAATGTAATGTTGTAATATACATTAAATATAAATAGACAAAATATATATACTGTACTGTTGTACTATAAATATAAATATACAAAATAAATATACTGTTGTAATATAAATATAAATATACAGAACATCCTATACAGTATATACCGTTGTAAGATTAATTGAAATATACAAAAAATGTATACTGCTGTTATAAATAGACAAAATATATATACTGTTGTACTATAAATATAAATATACAAAATAATATTACTGTTGTAAATATAAATATAATACAGTACATCCTATACAGTAATATACCGTTTGTAGATAATTGAAATATACAAAAAATGTATACTGCTGTACTATAATATAAATAATATAAATAGACAAAATATATATACTGTTGTACTATAAATATAAATACAGTATACAAAATAAATTTACTGTTGTAATATAAATATACAGTACATCCTATACAGTATATACCGTTGTAAGATTAATTGAAATATACAAAAAATGTATACTGCTGTACTATAAATATAAATAGACAAACTACTGTACAGTATGTTGTAATATAAATCAACAGAAATAACAACAGTATTACAGTAGATACAGAACTGTACTGTAGATGTACAGTACAGTTTTCTATATATTTTTTTTTTGTTAAGTTTCCTACTGTAAATATACTTACGCGTTAGTTACCCTTGGTGCCTTTTTCCGGTCTCTGTTTTTTCCTTGTGCAGATAGCTCATGGTGGTTAATGGCACAACGATGCCAGAAGTAGCTAACCAGCATTGGATAGCAGCAATTCGGTGTCCGCTCGTGTACATGTCCTTAATTCGCATTCTGAGATCCTTTGAAATCTTTTTAACAGGCATTGCTGCGAGTAGAAAGAAATACAAACACAAGAATGTATATTCGATGTTTAGTCGATGTGTATTCTATGTGCAGTCAATACACAAAATGGATGGTGTATTTATACGGTAATGACTCACATTAGAGTACGCCCACTTTCAACACCTGTACCTGGCTGCCATGCATAAATGGTCACACACTTTGCATAGCCCACCACTCCATGATCTTTATCTGAACTTGCCCTTGTCCAGATACTGTACTGCATTGTGCCACCTGCTTCCATGGAGCATCCCCGTTTCTATGGATGCAAGAACCCACTCACCTCTGCCGTGCCTGTCATGCTGAAAAAGCGAAAGGCGGTTGCCGTTTCCACGCCAAGGGCAAAGCGACAGGCTAAGGCCAATAAAGAAAACCTTCTGCTGACCCTAAATGTTAAGGGTTTTCTTAGACGTAAGCCTCATTATGTGAAGAAGATATACGGTGATGTACTCTCGACACAAAACGAATGGCAGCCAACCCATCGAATCTGCAGACCACTTCCTCCCATATGCTTCGACGACTCTGCTGTAGCTGTCCCAGAAATCTTCATCCCGTCTTCTCCACCCCCATCTTCTCCGGTTCCATCTGATGACACTGCCGCCTCTGAAATCCACGGGTCACTTTCTCCTTTGCTCTTAGACGACTCTGCTTCTCGCCCGGAAATCCAAAGGTCACCTTCTCCATCCCTCTTCAACGACGCTGCCGCTTCTCCTCTACCGGGTATCCACAGGTCACCTCCTCCACTCTTTATCGATGCCGCTTCTGTCCATGGAACCCCCATCTCATCCTCCGTTGCACCCATCCCCCCAGATGTCCAGACGCCATGCACAAGAAGCAGCTCGTTGGACCGGATGCTGAATGGGATAAGTGTGGATCTCCCCGGGAATTCTATTGTGCTGGCAAAGATAGATCTGCTTCTGGAGACCATGTTAAATGTGGAGCAGCGGATGCTACAAATGGAGCAACGGATGGATCGACGGATGGAGAAGATAGAGGCTGACATTGCAGGCATACATTATTTGCTCGGTGCTAATGCACCTGTTTCCCCGACGCCGGAGCAGGGGGGTGACATGGATGTGATGAATGGGACCTTCGACCCCCTTCCATCACCAAGCGCCCCCCCTCCACCAGAAGATGTAGTGTACATGTATGCCATTGAGGACATGACAACCCCGTCAAGACCACGCCAGGAGACAACACGGCGACCACAACCGGAGGAAAGCTTCCTCCCAGACAACCTACCATCGCCCGTCGCCACAAGCACACCCGCTCACAAAAGACCTACACCCGCTCGCATCGAAACAGTGCCCGACATCACCCTGTGCGATCTGCCACCGGGGCTCAGGGAGAAGTATAGGGTGATGAGTGCTGGTATACCCCACAATTATGCCTTGATCATTTTTAAGCACCATGTTCCCTACACGTTGTACTGCGAGTGGGTGTTCAAAGTGAACTACGAAGGAAATCGCGTTAAAAAGGCCCTTCCTGTCAATTTAAGGAAAAACATTGTGGAAGAAATGCGGCGCTTTTATGCAGTTACAGATCCTGTAATGAAAGGCGTCCGAGATTGCATTAATGGCGTTTTGCGCCATGCAAGGAATCGGCCATGGATGGACAATGTCGAGGACTTTCAGTGAGACCATACTGTTGTGCTGAACTATATTGTATTGTACATGTTTTGCCCTACAGTACCTGCTGTACTTAAACAAAGGAGATGTTGTTGTGTGTTTTTTTTCACAGGACATGCACAACTCCAGTCCCTGAGGGCCGCAAACAGGCACGGTTTTCAATGATGCCCTGAAAACCTGCCCTGTTTTCTGCCCTCTAGGACTGAACTGGTGCAGGTCTGACTGACAGTGTTGCGTACTGGGTTTCTTTAATAAAGGAAATGTTACTTAAAATGCTTCAACATTGTACTGTATTTGTAAATAAATGTTTTTGTACTGACCCCACCAATAAAAGAACATGTTGAATTGCCTCACATTGTTTCCATTTGCTCCTTTGACAGTGTAACAAATGTAGAGGCTTGCTGCACTGTTTTTTTACTGCCTGGTCGCGCAATTGGCGTAGGAACTACGGCAATTGGCGTGGGAACTAGGTCAATTGGCGTGGGAACGTCTGTTCTAGGGCACCTAGAAATTAAATTCATTTTGCCCCTAGATGTTAGGAACCCCCTCACTTGACCCCAACAGGGTCCGAGCAGTAATGGCGGCGAGAAAGGGTCACGCCGGCGAGGAGAATCCTACTATTGAGCGTAATGGCGGAGAAAGCTTTGAAACGGCTAAGTCAGAATGAGCAGAAACCTGGAACCCACAACTCCGGTTCTGTTCGACCTAGAGGGCTCAGATTCGGTCACCATGTAGTCCTAGTTGCGGCAGGATTGCATGGCAAATTGAGACCCTCTCGTGGCAACAGAACGGAGTCAGGGTGATGTTAAATTTCAGGTTTCTGCCATTGACTTGCATGGCAGAAAAAAAGCCACTTTGGTAATGTGCTTTTAAACTGTCTTATGGTACCTCCGGTTCTGGGGGTCGTGCAAGGCTGATATTTTGCCACTATGGCAAGGGTCCTCCCGCATGAGGACCAGGCAAATTTTAACCCACTCAGACCCACAGAACGGGTTATTTTATATTATATTCGCGCAATTGGCGTGGGAACTACTTAGGGCCGCGGTCAAGTTCACGGGCAATTGGCGTGGGAACTTCTGTTCTAGGGCACCTAGAAATAAAATTCTTTTTGCCCATAGATGTTAGGCACTGTATACCACTGTACAGTATACTGTAGAAGACACATAATGACACGATACTGAACATGTAGTATAAATGCATAGTTTTATTTATTCGGGATTATTACACAGTATACTGTACGGCCGGAAAACATCAGCATACAGTACAATATTATCCATCGAAATCCCCCCATTAGCCTTTTTTCTTTTCTGATGAAAAACAAAAAGAAAAGTTTTAATGTACAGGAATGGTCAGCCCCCTAAAGAAGTACCCAGCCAGCCTCACCAAAATAATACGGCAACTCACCATAGAATTTCCAATTCAGCTGGCGCTGGCGCCGGTCCACTGCCAGTCCAGCTTTCTTCCTCATCCACGTCGACAGTTTGCAGCGGGATTAGTCCACCTGTAGTCAGCTGGTGAGGCTGGAATCGCTTAGGTAAATGCAAGCTTCATCAAAACTGCACGCCAAATCCGACTCAGGCTCAGGGTTGTCATTGACAGTGGGACCGTCATTGGAAGCCGGTGCTGGTGCTGGTGCATTGCTTGGCAGCGACTATCGCTACTTAGTTGGTTTTAACATGAACCTTCGCCTTTTGCCGCCTCCATGATCATAGATACGGGAAAAATCCGGTGACACACACCAATACCCTCCAACAAATTGGGGCTCAATACGGTGAAAACAGGGGTCGCTACATAACCTTTTCCTTACTGCACGCTTCCACGTATGAGGAGTTGGCGAAAATTTGTAAAAGTCATAGTTTTCGATAAAATACTGATAAATTTGAGCAACTGTTGCCATCTTATCATCTGTTGCATTAATCGCGGCCCATATCAAATACGCGTAACTTCTGTCAGGTTTTTGGAAAGCGGGCTGCACTTGAACACTCATGGTGGGTCTCTGCAGAATAGTGTAACACAAACTGAAACTGGTCTTTGTCTTTCTTTAATATGAAAAGCCTAAATTGATACATTTTTGCAACTCTTCCTTCAGTCTCAAGGCCAAGGCCAAGTTACAATAGCACACTGTGGTACAGTATCTTTTTTAAACGAAACACCTGCAAGCCGACACATTACTGATTCGGCGCATTACAATTCATGAATTTCTGCCATCTGGCGGACACGCAAAGCATTGCAGCCTATTAAAATCCGAACCATTATCAATAAACGCATCAGCCGGGCATGACCTGGGGCTGGGAATGCAAGGTGAACGCAGCATGCGCCAGGTGAACAGCGTCGCATTCCAGGAACCAGCCAGGGACAAACCGGTGATTTGTAAGAATAAAAGCTGCCGCAACAGTACACATGTGACAATGTAATAATCAACATGAAGATGCAGTGATACAACAACTAATCACATACATTGCAATGTAAATGATATTGAAAACATTGGTGTGTTTTCATGCAAACAAGCAATGAGTGTTAAGATCAATCATGTGCATCAGTGGATGTTGTCCTCACATAATCAATAGTTGAGCAGGGTTGATCACCTTCTCTCCCCCCACCCCTATATTACATGAATGGAATTTGTAACGTTTGATACAATTACATGTTATGTAATGTCCCTAATGATTTTCACATACACTGCACATTAACCACCAAGTGGTGCTAAACGCACGTACACTATACAGAAACGACATGTTTCAATAGTCACATATTTTTCAATACGTTCTGTTTATACATCCTGTAACTATACCTGTATCGAGGTTGGCACATCTTATGACAGATATACCTTGAAAAATAAAACACGAATGAATATAAATCATTGTCATGACATGTTCATTAAGGTAAGCAACACACAAAATTTACCATTTTGTGTTAGATATGAAACACCATGTAGAATTTGTTAAATATGATATGAAATACACACTGGTGTACACATCATTGTGACTCACATGTCACACTGCACAAATAACATTGTATGTAACCATACTGCACTAACTAATGACTATAGACATAGTAGGTTTATTGTGTATGCATAACCAAAAAGAGCATGTACATAAAGTATAACTTTAGTACACATTTTTTCTTCACGTACACACAACTACTTTTATTGATAAGAAGTATAATACAACCTGTGGATGAATGACATACCGGTGCCACATGCATTTGTCCACACAGCAGAAAAGAGAAATGTGTGCCAACCATATTCATCTGTTTCCTAAGTGAATGGTATTTGGACAAATGTATTTATCATAACAAAGAATGAATACATCTATGTAGTACTATGAACATATATGTATTTGCTTACATGAAAAATAGGTGTTTATGACATTCAGACATGTCTCAACACCACTGGCTGTTTGCTCTGTGTCAGCTGGTAAATTGACGGGTTGCTCCTCCTCCAAACCCTGACGTATGTCTGTTTGAACATTATTTCGGAGTGCCACATTGTGCAAAATGCAACATGCAATTATAATATCAGACACTTTAGCAGGCTTATATTGAAGTGCCCCACCAGTTCTATCGAGACACCTAAATCTTGTTTTGAGAAGCCCAAATGTCCTCTCAATGACGGATCGCGTAGATATATGGGCAACATTGTACCTCTCCTCTGCTTTACTTTGAGGGTTTGGCACCGGGGTCAATAGCCACGGCCAAATTCCGTATCCTGAGTCACCTATAATCCATGGTGCACACATATGAAAAAATTAGTGTTAACATTATAACATACAACATTTACTAGAAAAACAATAGTTCATTTTTATACATCATCATATGTACTCACCCACCAGCCAACCAGGTCCAAAATAGCCTTCTTCGAAAGCATGGAAGACTGATGAGTTTCTCAGGATAGAGGAATCGTGACTGGAACCAGGGAATTTGGCTACCACATGCATAATCTTCATCGTGGCATCGCATACCACCTGTACTTTCAGGGAATGGTAGTGCTTACGGTTGCGGTAAGAATGCTCACTCTGACTAGGCGGGATCAAAGCAACATGGGTGCAATCGATTGCACCCATCACACATGGTATCCCGGCTATGGTATAAAAGCCATTCCTGACTTCCAGCCACTCTGTGTGCTCTGTAGGAAAATGAATATAATTCCAAGCACGTCTATTGAGAGCACATAGAAACTGGGTAAAGGCCCGCGAGAAAGTAGATTGCGAGACCCCGCCCACTATGCCCACAGTTGTCTGGAATGACGCGGAAGCAAGATAATGTAATGAGAACAGCATTTTAACAAGCCCAGGGACTGCACGGCCTCTGGCTGTCACAAAATCTAAATCTCCCCGTATCTCTTCATAAAGAGCTAAGATTGCTGCTAAACTCAAACAATAGCGACTTACAATCTCCTCCTCACTCATCCCACCTAACAGGGTTCTCTCCCTGTACAAACGAGGACGAGCCACAACTTCTCTCCTCTCTCTTCTCCTCTCATCTCCTTGCCCTCTCCCTCTCCCTCTCCCTCTCCTGTCCGCGTGCCTGTCCCTGTCACTGTCCCTGCCTCTGTCCCTGTCCCTTCCTTGGCCTATGACATCCTCTCCATCAGCAAGCCTCTCGTGCAATAGAATGTTCCTCCGTCTCATAAACAATCGCATTATTTTCAGGTCTGTAGCTGTGAATGCGCAGGTAATTGCCCTCCTTTAAATACCTATGTGATGATGTCAGGTGACTTGCTAAAGTGCAAGGTGGTACATTAACATATCCAAGTAGTTGACTCCCAACGTGTATCCATTTGCAATTACAAGTATTATTTATGTGTGTTCACCAGGCAATCATGATATTTGAGATTGATGTAACGTTAAGCTTTGTACAAGCATTTATTGGGAAGTATTTGTGGAATGTGTAATGCATGTACCACTTCTGAACGCAACACTCAGTCATCTAATTAGTATACAACCATTAGATTGACCTTGAAAAACTTCGTTGCAACATGTATAATTTGGCATGTTATTGTCACATGTTCACATGAAGTAATTATACTGTGCATATGTATAATTTAATGGCATCAGGATAGTTGCTATTGATTCAGTTTCAAACGTGTAAAAATGATTAACTATTCTAGATGTGTGTATAAGTTAGCATGACGTGATTGTAATGCTTTGTGTACAATGTCAACATGCAATGTTATTGAGTGTCTGTGGACGGACGTTCACAGAGGTACACAATTAGGAGGCTTTATAATGTGAAATTATAATAAGGCTTTATTGTGCCTTTTCCTTTTTATCAGGAAAACATCCAAACAAGGGGGGGGGACGACAAAGCTTCCGTTCACTTGTGAGTATTTCTAGTGAAAACACTATGCAATAATTCACATCTCCCTTAGTCAAGCATTTCTCCCCAGCCCCAAACATAGCATGCAATAAGCAGATATAAGCAGTATCTTAAGAATAAAAGTCTTATCTGTTTGTAAGCTTCTCTGCTCTCCTGGATCCGCACCCATGCGTGCACAGAAAATATCAGCATCCAGGTTTTAGAAGTCTTATTTGGTCCTTGTGGTTTTGAGGGAAAATCATTACTGTCCCTGCTTCAGCTCCCTTATCTTCAGGGTTTGTCAGCATACAGGTTTAGAAGTTTTCCCAGTGTCTTGGAAGCAGCTCTGCTATCTTTTTTCAGAGCTCAAGACAAGTGTGTCTCCAAGTTCAGCTCAGGTGTCAGCTAAAGAGTTCTCACTTCCTGTTTCAAAAGACAGGCTTTCTAAGCCATCTAATCAGGCAGGTGGTGTTTAGTAATTAACTACCATAGGTTAACCACCACACTGCTGGATTAAAGGCACATTACTGAACAGGGATAATTCCCCTGTTACATACCTCCCCTGTTTGTGGGAAGCTCGGGCTTACCACGGCCAAAGCCCATCCTTCCACTCTCATTCTAGATATCTCTGTGACTTGAATAAGAGTGGATGGAGGAAGAGAACCCTCTGTCCCGCTGGGATTGGAGCCCTTTCTCCAATTTATTTTTGTCTCCTCCCGAAGATGCTTGAGATCAGCACTCCTCAGTCGCTCGAGGAGGACTTTTTCCACGTAAAGTCTTTTTATCACGTGCGCGGTCTTGAGAATTCTGTTGCGTCGGGCACTCAACTTTTTATAGACAAAGTGTATGGCAACAGTTGTAGAGCAGTTAGGACTAGCCCTTAGAGTTATCTGCTCTTGAAGTGGTCTTTCTGCCGCTTCTCCACACCACGGAGTCACCAGTTCAGCTTCTTCAGCTAAGGATTCTTCTGGCTTTGATTCTGCACTCCTACCTCTGTTTGTTGCCTATTGGGCAGCTGTAGGTTTGGCTAGTGCTTTCTTTGGTGGTTCAAACTTCGTAATTTTGTTTTGAAGTTGCGTGGAGTCCCCAACTCTCACTGTACCCTTGTCCTTGCGGGCATTAGTTACTGTGGGATACTGGTGCTTGGGCAGAGCCAATACCTTTTTCCGTATAGGAGGAATCTGTATCAGAGTCTCCTTCATATTCTGGAGCTCTGTAATTTTTGTCGTCAAGGTTGCTGCTGCGTCTGTTTTCTCCTTGGTGTACTGACTCAAGGAAATGGAACAGTCTCTCTGTCTCTCCAGCTCTTGCTCCAGTTTCTGAGCCTTCTCACGCTCCCTCTCATACAGAGTCACCTGGTATCGAAGCTCCGCTTCCAACGATGCTCTGAAGATATGCAGCGTGGCATTTAGCTCCACATACTGCTCTGTGGGGACGTACTGGGTATTCAGACGTTCCTGCAGTGCTTGTACCTCTCTAGCAGCCTGCAGTTTTTCTTCCTGTAGCGTTTGCTGCTTCTCCTCAGCATACTGGAGGTGTGTACGCAGACCTTGCAGTTGGTTCTGCAGTCGGTGCTCTGCGTCAAACTTTTCCTTGACTTCTTCTGTTAACTGAAAATTTTGTTCTTTCAGTTTTAAGTTTTCTCTTTTTAATCTTGAATTTTCTCCTTTTTCAGTCTCTGTATTCTTCAGGGCTTCTTTGCAGTCCTCCTTCCATTTACACACATCTGCTTTGAGAATGACCATCTCCTGGCGTGAGACTTCCTTCTCTAGATTGAGTGTCTGAAGCTCCTTCTGAGAGACTTTGAGATCTGCAACAAGATTACCAATAGTTTCTTTAGCAATGTCCAGCTCCTCAGTGAGACTGTGTAGTTCCTTTCTGGAAACTTCCAGGTCTGTGCGGCAGCTGTTGGTCTCATGATGTGAGGCATTCAGTGCTCTGCGGAGTGTCTGAACCTCTTTCTGAGATACGTCCACTTCTATCCGGACACTGACTGTGCACCAAACCTCATGAAGAGGTAATGACTCCCTCTGTATCAGACCTCGCTCAGGTACCGAGTATGTGTCTCCAAAGTTTCCCTGGATCCAGAATAGCGATCTGTATTGGTTGTTTCTCAGAATGCGTAACCGTGTCACTGCGTGGCTGCGTGATGACGTAACAACGTTACAACGCATTTTGTCACTGAAAGTGACTTTCTCAAGGATATATATATATATATATATATATATATATATATATATATTTATTGTGGTGGGTGTTGGAGTTAGAGATGGCTGGGGATGTGTGTGTTGATTTAGTTCCTGACTGGCAACAGTTGTGTGGAGGTAAGTGGCCCCTCCTCCCAGAGCTCACCCCTCCCCACCTTTTTAACTTGGGATGTTCTAGCATTTTGCTGAATTGACAGCACTCACTGTGATTGTTTCCCCTCATACAGAGGTAAAAGGAAGGGTTCACAGTTGAGTGTTAGGACCTGCATTAATTTTGGTTATACCTTGACGTGGTATGCAGGCTTACAGAATGACGCTTCGGCCAAAGGGTTTAAGTATATAACCAAGTAAATATTATTATTTAAGTATTTAAACTTTATACTTATTACTTTATATGTTTTGTCAATTGGATGTAGCACTGGGAACTCTTGTCTTATGTTGGTAAAAAAAATATACATGCAGATATTAAATGTAGATTAAAGGTGAAAATGGCCTTGGAGCATAGCCTGCCATACGAACAAGTGGAGTTGCAGCTCTGTCATCACATATACTGCATATCAAACAGCTCTGTGACCATTCATGCACAGAGAAATCATAATTGGCAAACTGGAAATTAGAGACACTGGCAGACCAATGCCCAATGAAGAGATAGGCAAGTACATGTTCATGACCTGAGAACTTGAAAAAAAACCTTTGTTTATATTAATGTGCCTGCGAGTATATGATAATATGTAGCAGCATCACATATACAGTGCCATTCACATTGTTACCTGTTATTAATGAAATTACAATCTCATTTCATCTGTTGGTAGGGTAATGCCTTGCCCTTTTTCCTTCCATGACTATTAAATCTTTTTATGGATAACGCACTTTCCTCCTAATTTTCTTGTTTGGATGATTCTGGTTGTGCTCTGCCATTTCTCTCTTCTATTTTCTTATAGGTCCAGCCTATTACAACCCATTGCTGTGTATTTACTCTTTCAGTAGGTCAAAAACAGATACTGGTAATCAACTAATACAGTATATAGCCAGGTACCCTCCGGTTCCCCCATGCTCCCGTTTTCCTCCCTCCTTACCCTTGACATGGGGGGATGTTGCTGGTAGGGCGACAGAGTCGCCGGCGGCTCCCTCCACAGGGTGCCACCATGTTGTGTGCACAAGCAGACGCGCGAGTGTCACGCATGCACGGAAGCAGCGAGGAGCCGACAGAGTGCAGGAAAGTTTGCACATGCGCAGGGCAACACCACGGCGGCCATTGCAGGGGTCGCACAAGTGCGAGGTGCTGAGCGGCGGCCATTAAAGGGAGAGCACAAGGCACCTAATGTTAAGTGTGCAGCAGAGACTACAACTCACATGATGCTTAGGGAGAAAGCTGCCTGGTGACACACGATAGCCAATGGGATGGCTGGAGGAAGGAATGACTACTGCCTGCTGGGACAGGAAGTAGGAAGATAATCCCTGGACACTGAAGGTGCAGGTAGTGTCCACGGAGAAGTGCTCCAGGGACTAGGCCAGAGGTAAACTCCCAGGGCCCAGTTACACTGAGACACTGTAGAGAATATACTGTAAGTGCATGATATAGGGAAGGCCTTAAGTTAGGGAATCCTTCACTATACTCATAGAAAGAGAGAGAGGCACTGCAGGACATTGCATGAATGCCCATGCACCATGAGAGCTGAAAGAGTATCTGACTCCATAGCAGAGACTGTTCGCAAAGGATCACTCCCCTGGGGAGTCAGACATGTACTCATTCCTGCAAGGAGCAGCGCGTCGCGCCGTGGGATCACGTTGCTGAGCTGTGCTCATCAAAGGATTATCCTGGTCAGGACTATGACCAGGAAGGTAGTTACTTTTACAGTATGTCTGAAGCACTTATTCCCATGATCTGTTATTTATATTTGTTATTTATATGACATGTATTACTACTGTGAAGCGCTATGTACATTTTATGGCGCTATACAAATAAAGACATACATACATAAGTGTACCAACGGGCCCCAACACAGGGAAGCGCTATCCCTCACACTCACATTAACTTTATAGCTGGTGGACACTTAGAGGTTATGTGCCCTGGCACATTGGTACACCAAGGACTAGGGTGATGCAAGGACTGATATGTGAAGTGATTATTGACATGTGTGATGATGTGATGCTATTCATGCAGGGGGATGCAATGATATTTATGTAATGAGAGTTATGCAAAGGTTATTATGATGATGCTTAGTAAATACTGTTTTATCCAACTGTGTGTGTTTGATATATATGTTGGTTCTGATAAGGGAACACTCTCACCACGTTGGGATCCCTCATCAGTGGAGGTGCTGCACCGTGTGAAAGTATACCCCAGGCTCCCAGTGGCGGATGCTCAGTCCTCTTGTTAACCTCACAGGTGACAGCAGCACACGTAGTTATAGTACCCCAGGGGTACACCCGCTACAAGTTTGTAACCTAAAAATATAGTGCACACATACTATTGTTAAATGCTCACTTACTGTAACCATTCTAAAGATGTAACAGCATAAGTTACAATAATTGCATGCGAGTACAAAGTGAAACATATTATCAGAAAATTTAGCACGTTAGAACAAAAAAGTTGACAAGTTCTTAGAGTTGACTCGATATCTTCTTCTGAATGTACCCATGACTGTTTAATGTTGTAAAATAATTGTGGGATAATTTAGTTATTGCCTTAATAATAAACAAGAGAGAATAAATCCTTACAGGATCAATGCAATTTAAAAAAAGTTTTTTTATACATCTTTGAAGCAGAGGGTGTCCAGAGATAAAAATCAATGTGGTTCAGCTCTGGAGACCCCCTGCTTCAATCCTGTTATATATATATATATATATATAGCCTTGGATTGCCTCCTTAAATTACAATACACTGTCTATATGCATGCAGGTCTTTCAATGTACAGTAGGTCATGTGTGGTCTATGAAATGCAAATATTATCTGGCTTTCAATGTAGGTGCATTCATGGGATAATGGAATGCAAATACAATCTGCCTTTCAATTTGGGTGCATATTGTACGTGGTCTATGCAATGCAAATACAGTTGAAGTCATTATATGTAGGCATATGTGTGTCATTTGTGAATGATAATTCTATGCAAAGTGAAATTTACCAGGCTGAAAATTGGGTTGCAGCACCCCATTGATCCCATATTAGATGTTGGGATGTAGGTGTGACGGTGCTCATCTGCAATCAGGAAGTGGACCCATAGGGCTAAGAGAGGGATACAGAATAACCGACCAGAACCCTGGGATAGAGTCATGTTAGAGTATCCATAGTCAAAAAGCAGGGTCAGGGCTGGCGGCAGTGTTTCAGAATCCAGTGGACAGGCAAGAGGTCAGGGCAGTCAGAAAGCAGCGAGGTCAGAGTCATGGTCCAGGTTTTGTTAAAACCACTAAGGTAATGAAGGGTTTAATCCCTCCCGCTACACACCCGGTAGGCCTAAACACCATCCTTGGGGCTAAAACCCCCTTCACCACCACCGCTATCCACAATAAAAAAATTCACACAACAGCCCTACTACCCACCTCCTAGGCCACCAAAAACCATTATAATATTTAATAAACAACAATACACAACCCACCTTCCGTGTCCCCACATAAAACCATTATTTATTTTTTTACACACATGATTAATACCACAGGCCACGTGCCCCACATGGGTCCCCGGATGGTCCTGCAGGTGTCTGGGGGTCCTCAGGTGGTCCCCATGAGTGTTCCCAGGTCCTCGAGGTGTCCCCATGGGCATCAGTGGGTCCTCGAGTGGTCCTTGTGGGTACCCACTGGCCTGCGGTACCATTCCTGTATTTAAAAAAACAAAAACATGGCCTGCATTTCAATAAATACACTCCCCCAGACTCCACCAAACACATGGGGGGTCCCGGGGCTAGGCTCCGTGACCTCCAGGCTGTCCCCACGGGCCGCAATGGTGTCCCCCGGTGGTACGTGGGTGTCTGGGGGTCCCTGGGTCATCCCCACGGGTGTCTGGGGGCCATCGGGTGGTACCCACGGGTGTCTGGATGCCCACCGGTGGACCCTGCAGCACCCCACACAGCTGTGGGGCCCCGATTCATCCCCGCAAGTGTCCCCTGTGTGTCCTCAGGTGGTCCTCATGGGCGTCCGGGGGTCCTCGGGTTGTCCCAGTGGTTCCCCCCAGGCCTGCGGTACCATTCCTGTATTTAAAATATAAGCATGGCCTACCCACGACCCTGGCTTCGGACTCTGACTACTCTCGACTTATCCAACCCTGATACGGCAAGTACCTCCTATGATCCTCCCTCTCCTGCCCGCACCCGGCCTCCCACGACCACAAACTGTGCAAACAAGGACCCGGATTCGCGGCCTAGGTCGGTGTTTTCATATCCCCACCTAAGCCTCGCAGTCCAGTCCTGGTTTGTGGTGATCACCCATGACATTATGCTCAGCCCAACAAACCTGGACCCCACTGAGGTGGGTCGACGCCTACAAGAGCATGAGGGCCTATTCAAGCAAGTAGAAGCTAGCCTCTCGCAAAATCAGGACTGTATGTAACAGCTTCAAAGCTCCCTAGGCACCATCTCCGACCAACTTAACACTCTCGTACCTCTTCCCATCCCTGCCGCGCCTGCGTCCCCTCCTCCAAAGCCGCTGGTTCCGACAGTAATCTCTGAACCCCACCTACCCACTCCCAATCGCTACGCAAGAGATCCTTCAGCCTGTCGCGGCTTCCTGGTGCTGTGCGCCATACAGTTTGAATTTCTACCCTCTCATTTTTCCTCTTCCCGCTCCAAGGTGGTGTATATCATCTCCCTGCTTCCCGACAACGCCGTGGCTTGGGCCACACCTATTTGGGAG
This sequence comes from Ascaphus truei, assembly GCA_036426205.1. Classification (NCBI taxonomy): domain Eukaryota; kingdom Metazoa; phylum Chordata; class Amphibia; order Anura; family Ascaphidae; genus Ascaphus; species Ascaphus truei. The sequence goes on along the minus strand of WSYH01000023.1, from coordinate 79,788 downwards.
CAACGTCCGGATCTAACCTCTGACCTGGATCGATTCTGCGAAGAGTTCCGCAAGGTGTTCGGCACGCCAGGAAGGAGGGTAACTTCTGCTTCTTCTCTCCTCAATATACTATAGGGAAACTGTACAGTGACCCGCTATACGTTCACATTTCGCACCCTCATGGCAGAAACGACTTGGAATGACGAAGCGCTGGCCGCTGTCTTCTGGCAGTGTTTAACTGAATCCCTTAAAGACGAGTTGGCCACTCTAAAGCATCCCACCTGACTGGAAGAGCTCATCGCTCTCTGCATTTGTATGGACCAGCGGCTACAGGAGCGGAAAACTGAGAGGGGAAAGAACCCAAAATGTATGTAACCGATTTCTGTTCCTCATAAAGGCTGGGGGGATGGCGTCTCCTTATCCGCTGAAGAACCCATGCAGCTGGGAGGTACTCGCCTGTCTCCAGCAGAGAAGCAGCGCAGACGTCGCGCAGGTCTGTGCCTCTATTGTGGAAACAGCAGACACCTGGCAGTCGCTTGTCCATCTAGGTCGGGAAATGCCAAACCCCAGTGAGTATTGGGAGGACTACACTGGACATGGTCACCTCTCCATATTTTCCCAAAATGCCTTTGAAGGTACTCATCCCCGTCACATTAGCAGGAGACTTCGGAAACACTGTCACACAGGCCTTCCTGGATTCCGGCTCTGGCGGAAACTTCATCGATCAGGGTTTTGCAGGAAGGAATCGTAGTCTACTCTCCAGGAACTGAGTTGGCTGCCGGCCAAATCTCAGTATCCAAAAATTGTTACATCCGCAAAGAAAGAGCTTTAATCGTTCGATTACCGTGGGAACTTGGTCACGGCCAAGTTCAAACATATTAAAATTGTAACTTTGGTTCTGGGGCAGATACCGGTCCAATTCTTTTTTCCCCTAGCTCAGCGGGACCCCCTTACTCGACCTCAACTGGGTCCGACGGGCCATGGCCACGGGAAAGGGTCGTGGCATCCACAATGGTCGCCGCCATTGACCACAAGGGCGGAGAAAAGCCGCTAGGTTTTAAAACGCGAAGTGCGAAAGTGAAAAAACCTGAAACCATTATCTCCGGTTCGGTAAGAACTAGAGGGCTGGGATTTGGCCAGCCTGCAGTCACAGCTCTGGCATAATTACATGGCAATTTCCAGCCCTCTCCGGTCAACCTAACGGAGTATGGTTAACTGTTTAAATTGTGGTTTTGCCATTGACTCCAACGGCGTGGCGGAGAAATGCAATTTGTAAAACATGTCGTTTTAAAATCTAATATTGTATCTCCTGTTTGGTGGTTCTCAGCGAGCTGAAACTTGACCACCATTGAGAGTCCCCTCCGGCATGAGGGTCAGGAAAGTTTTAGCCTGCTTGGCCCAACCAAACGAGATATTTTGATGTATATAAAATATTGTATATCCACTATATTTTATGCCTACAGGAAAGCCTGCGAAAGCTACTGGCCCATAAGGTATGCTAATGGCCAGGGGGCGATAGTGTGTCTACAGTAAGCCCACTGATAAAATGCTCCCCCATCCTGATTAAGTATTCTAGGGCGGAGAAGAGCAGAACGTAGGTACCTGTGTTAAATGTTGTGCATCACACCTCTGGTCGGAGTTTCCCGGGCCAGAATCCCAAATGGCAGACTAGGAGACGCCAACCTTTTAGTGTGGGGTTCAGGAAATGGGACTCTGACCAGAGGATTGTACGCATGTGCCAGCTACCTCGGGTCAGGTACCAAAGTGCTTCCCACGTTAGCTGGCAAAGAGCAATTTGGTGCAGGTAATTGTCATCCAATACCTGAGACCCAATGTTAGGGTATAGAGTCCAAATCACATAAAAACGATGGTAAGCTCTATGCCCAGTGTCTTCATTATTCCATCTGAATGTTACCTGATGCCTGATGAACTGCTAACCTGAATCCTGGTTATTTCAATGTTCCTTCTCTAAGTAAGTGTCTATACTCCGTTTGTTATTTGTCCAATATTGTGTGTCCACCTGTCTTTTAAGGAAAACAATCTCTTTATTATATCACAATCAAATTCAATTCCAGTTATTTAGTGTATATTATAACCCTGTAAGCTACCGTGACACCCCCCCCCGATTCTTCACCACAAGATTATGCAGTGGGGGCATGCCTCCAAGACTGCGGGTCAACCAGGGACCAAAAGGACGATAGATCTCTTACAGTGAACCTTCTGGTGGCCGGCCATGCGCAAAGACATTCGGGATTTTGTCGCAGCATGTTCCACCTGCGCACAAAATAAAACACCACGCTGTAAGATTCCGGAACTTCTACAACCTCTTCCCATTCCTGATCTACCATGGGAACATCTTGCGATGGACTTCATTGTTAACCTGTCTAAATCCAAGGGAATGGACACAATATTGTTAGTGGTAGACCGCTTCACTAAACAGGCACACTTTATTACACTCAAGGGCTTACCCAGAGCTCCTAAATTAGCCGAGGTATTCATAAGGGAGGTCTTCAGGCTTCATGGGTCCCCCCAAAACCATAGTTTCTGACCGGGGTTCACAGTTTGTGTCCAAATTCTGGAGGGCTTTCTGTAAAAAACTCAAAGTGGCGCTTCATTTCTCTTCTGGGTACCACCCGCAGACTAATGGTCAAACGGAGTGGACCAACAAGTCCCTAGAGCAGTTTCTCTGCTGCTTCGTATCTGACTCCCAGGACAACTAGCTTGATCTACTCCCATGGGCAGAGTTTGCGCACAATAATCTCAGGAGCGAGTCCACTTAACAGTCCCCATTCTTCTGTAACTATGGCTTTCACCCTTCTGTCCTTCCCAAGTCAAGTCCCAATACAGGAGTTCCGGCTGCTGCGGAAAGGATTTCATATCTCCAGGCATTATGGGCGAAGATCCAGGATAACCTTAGACGGGCCACCATTTTGCAAAAGAGAGAGGCCAATCGCCACCGTCAGAAACTACCCAATTATACTCCGGGCCAAAACGTATGGTTATCCACTAAGAGCATTTGCCTAAAGGTCACATCTCCAAAACTAGCTCCCAGATATGTTGAATCATTTCCTATACTGGAAAATATTTATCCAGTTACTTATCGACTGAAATTGCACGCAACCATGAGGATTCCGTCTGTGTTTCATTGTTTGCTACTTAAACCATTCTTACCTAACCCACATACTCGAGACAGCACACCTCGTCCTAGAATGGTAAACGGACAAGAGGAGTTTGAGTTTCAGTCCATCTTGGACTCGCATTTCTCGAGAGGTGGACTCCAATATTTGGTGCATTGGAGGGGTTTTGGCCTTGAAGAGAGGTCTTGGATTCTGCTAGACCAGGTACATGCTCCCAGGTTGACCTGAGCATTTAATCGGAGATTTCCTCTTAAGCCTTGTATGGATCGCCCTGAGGTCGACCCTGAAGGGGGGGTACTGTAAGGGCGCCGCATCCCTTACTTTCCAAGTTGACCCTCTCCCCCCATGCTCCTCGCATACCGGCACTTCCCGCCGCAGGGGCACGTGAATGCCGCGCCCAGATTGACATCTCCCGCTCAGCAGTGACCTGCGCTCCAGCTGCACCCAGCCTCGGCCTTTCAGTGGTCCACTTACCTGTGACCTCACCTCCTACCATCCCCATTGGCTCCTCACTGGTATTTAGTTCAATCAGCCCTATGCTGATTGTTGAGCATAGTTAGTTCTTAGTTGTGCTTGCTACAAGCCACTTCGTTGCTTCGTCTTATCTCCTTGTACTTTGATCCAACATTGTATCTGGACTCCTGACCTCTGGCAGCCTTGGACTCGGCGCTTTCTTTGCACTTCTAATTTCTTCTACCCACGACCCTAGTTTCGGACTCTGACTACTCTCGATTTCTCCAACCCTGATACGGCAAGTACCTCCAATGATCCTACCCTCTCCTGCCCGGACCCAGCCTCCCACAACCACAAACTGTGCAACCAGGACCCGGCTTCACGGCCTAGGTCGGTGTTTTCATATCCCCACCTCAGCCTCGCAGTCCGGTCCTGGTTTGTGGTGAGCACCCGTGACATTATGCTCAGCCCAACAAACCTGGACCCCGCTGAGATGGGTCGACGCCTACAAGAGCATGAGGGCCTATTCAAGCAAGTAGAGGCTAGCCTCTCGCAAAATCAGGACCGTAGGGAACAGCTTCAAAGCTCCCTAGGCACCATCTCTGACAAACTTAACACTCTCGTACCTCCTCCCATCCCTGCCGCACCTGTGTCCCCTTCTCCACAGCATTTTTTTAAAATGTCATAAATTCCTAATAAGAAGAACTAATAACAACATTCGAAGAAGAAGAAGAAGAAGAATAATAATAAGAAGAAGACACTTTTTATACTTAATGACATATTTAATGATTAAGAAGAGAAAAAACAACATCCCAATCATATTTTATTTTCTTCCAAATATGTTATTGCTCTATTTCCATTTATTGACCTTTTACTAGGTCCCACAAACATGGTGTGAGAGTGGTATTTGGGGCAGACAAAATGCAGGATTGTGGTTCTGCTGAAGCACTTTGCAGCTCAGTTCTGATCAGTTAGTACTAGTAGAGAAACAGAACCCCAGCGGAGAGCACTCAACAGTGCACAATATACAATGGAAGAGGTAGTGTGGGTTGTAATATGTATAGTGAGTTGATTAAAAAAACATTTATTAGAGTCTTAACTCAATTTAAATAAAACGGACGCTAAGTACCAGAGTGATAGGTGCTAGTAGGCCAAAAAAGCGCAGCGAAAGTAAAAAACACCATAACTCAAGTGTAAAGTGTTGGCTGTTACCCTTGATGATATGTGCAGGGTAAAGTCTGATGTTGTAACCAACCACAGGTGTCTGTGTATATAGTAATAAATCACAGATACAGCCACCTGTGTCAATCAAGTGTCTAGCTTATAGGTAATGGTGACTGGTGTTATGTGTACCAGATCATTATATATTCAGGTAAGTAGACCAGGTAAGTACACACCACAGTAGGCTTATTTAGGGACAGTCATCAATTACCAATGTTAGAGGCAATCCATAAAAGCAGGTCACTGCTAGGGTCCCTGGATGGTGCTACTATATCAAGGCACCATATCTGTGTAAGATCACACACACTCACTGAAAGCTCCCCCAGCGCAAGTCTCCTGGGGGGGGTGTATCTATTGTAAGCAGACAAACAGATGGCTGTAGAACCGGTGGGTAGAAAAAATGTAGATCACACGTAGTGTCTACTAACACTTAAATGCAGATAAAAACAGCATGAGGTACTGGTAGCATAAAAAGACAGGAACCGTGGCCAAACTGTGTCAACATACACGCATCTGCTAATGCCTGGTGTGTCAAAAATCAGCACGGTTTCTGCCTTCACGAACTAGTATCGAGCTAATGCTCATATGTAAATCTCTGTGAGGGAGTTACTCTGGGTCAGGACGCGCTCCGATCACGAGCGTTGGTCCCGCCCCCTTGACGTGATGATGTAATACGTCAAGGGGGCGGGACCAACGCTCGTGATCGGAGCGCGTCCTGACCCAGAGTAACTCCCTCACAGAGAGTTACATATGAGCATTAGCTCGATATTAGCTCGTGAAGGCAGAAACCGTGCTGATTTTTGACACACCAGGCATTAGCAGATGTGTGTATGTTGACACAGTTTGGCCACGGTTCCTGTCTTTTTATGCTACCAGTACCTCATGCTGTTTTTATCTGCATCTAAGTGTTAGTAGACACTACGTGTGATCTACATTTTTTCTACCCACCGGTTCTACAGCCATCTGTTTGTCTGCTTACAATAGATACACCCCCCCAGGAGACTTGCGCTGGGGGAGCTTTCAGTGAGTGTGTGTGATCTTACACAGATATGGTGCCTTGATATAGTAGCACCATCCAGGGACCCTAGCAGTGACCTGATTTTATGGATTGCCTCTAACATTGGTAATTGATGACTGTCCCTGTATAAGCCTACTGTGGTGTGTACTTACCTGGTCTACTTACCCGAATATATAACGATCTGGTACACATAACACCAGTCACCATTACCTATAAGCTAGACACTTGATTGACACAGGTGGCTGTATCTGTGATTTACTTACTATATACACAGACACCTGTGGTTGGTTACAACATCAGACTTTACCCTGCACATATCATCAAGGGTAACAGCCAACACTTTACACTTGAGTTTTGGTGTTTTTTTACTTTCGCTGCGCTTTTTTAGCCTACTAGCACCTATCACTCTGGTACTTAGCGTCCGTTTTAATTTAATTGAGTTAAGACTCTAATAAATGTTTTTTTAATCAACTCACTATACATATTACAACCCATACTACCTCTTCCATTGTATATTGTGCACTGTTGAGTGCTCTCCGCTTGGGTTCTGTTTCTCTATTAGTACTAGCTCATATCCACCCCTGATTGTAGCACCACAGATTTTACTTTTCCAGCAGTTGCGAGGGTATATTCCTTCCCATCCCCCTCCCCAGCCTTTCCCTGAGTTCGCAGTTCTGATCAGTTTCAGACATCCATAGGTTCTTTGTTGGGAGCAGGGAGAGCTTTGTGTGGGGAGCAGAGGTGCTCTGTGTGGGGAGCAGAGGGGCTCTGTGTGGGGAGCAGAGGGGCTCTGTGTTGGAGCAGAGGGGCTCTGTGTGGGGAGAAGAGGGGCTCTGTGAGGGGAGCATAGGGGCTCTGTGCGGGGAGCAGGGGGGCTCTGTGCAGGGAGCAGAGGGGCTCTGTGCAGAGAGCAGATGGGCTCTGTCTGGGGAGCAGAGGGTCTCTGTGTGGGTAGCAGAGGGGATCAGTGTGGGAAGCAGAGGGGCTCTGTGTGGGGAGCAGGGGGGTTCTGTGTGGGGAAAAGGGGGGTTCTGTGTGGGAAGCAGGGGGGTTCTGTGTGGGGAGCAGAGGGGCTCTTTGGGGCGCAGATAGGCTCTGTGTGGGAAGCAGATGGGCTCTGAGTGGGTTTCAGAGGGGCTCTGTGGGGAGCAGGTGGAGCTCTGTGAGGAGCAGGGGGGCTCTGTGTGGGGAGCAGAGGGGCTCTGTGTGGGGAGCAGGAGGGCTCTGTGTGGGGAGCAGAGGGGGGGTTCTGTGTGGGGAGCAGAGGGGCTCTTTGTGGGGAGCAGAGGGGTCCTGTGTAGGGAGCAGAGGGGATCTGTGTGGGGAGCAGTGGGGCTCTGTGTGGGGAGCAGAGGGCTATGGGTGGGGAGCAGAGGGGCTCTGTGGGGAGCAGAGGTGATCTGTGTGGGGAGCAGAGGGGATCTGTTGGGAACAGAGGGGCTCTGTGTGGGGAGCAGAGGGGCTCTGTGGGGACCAGAGGGGGCTCTGTGTTTGGAGAGGGGCTCTGGGGGCTCTTTGTGGAGCAGAGTGTCTCTTTGTGGGGAGAAGAGGGTTTCTGATTTCTGAGCAGGGGGGCTCTATGGGGAGCAGAAGGGCTCTGTTGGGAGCAAGGTGGTTCTGTGTGGGGAGCATAGGGGCTCTATGTGGGGAGCAGAGGGTTCTATGTGGGGAGCAGAGGGGCTCTATGTGGGGAGCAAAGGGGATCTGCGTGGGGAGCAGAGGAGCTCTGTTGGGAGCCTGGGGGCTCTGTGGGGAGCAGGTGGCTTCGTGGGGATCATAGGGGCTCTGTGGAGAGCAGGGGTAGCCCTGTTGGGTGTAGAGTGACTCTCTGGGGAGCAGGGGTCTCTGTGGGGAGCACAGGGTCTCTGTGGGGAGTAGGGGGGATCTGTGTGGGAATCAGAGGTGCTCTGTTTGGGGAGCAGAGGGTCCTTTTTGGGAGCATGGTGTTATCTGGGGAGCAGGGGGCTCTGTGTGGGTATCAGAGGGGCTCTGTGTGAGGATCAGAGTGGCTCTGTGGGGAGCATAGGGGCTCTGTGTTAGGAAATATTGGGCTCTGTGAGGATCAGTGGAGGCTCTGTGAGGAGTAGAGTGATAATCCTTCATGCATGGGATATTCAAATTCTGAGACCTAAAACACACTATGATCAGAACTCGGCCTCATCGAACTCATGCATGATGACATAATGCCGTCGTCCTATCTCGATTGTCACATAAAGATGGTGATTTCTTCAGAGGATGATGATTAAATCTATGACGGTGTTTAAATACCCAACAATGCCTAGCAATCAATTGCCAAACAACAAAAACTGAAAGTAACCCTTCATTTGCTGGATTCCACAATAAAAAATAGAGAATAGGGACAAGCAATAAAATAGCATATAAAAAAGTGCTGGGTGTATAAAAAAAGTGCTAGGTATAAACCCTAGATACACTACAGTATATTAATATACACAATGTATAAGATCAAAATATATGTAGATCTTGATAAAAAATAAAAATATTGCATATTATACACAACAATATCTTTGAACTAATAAAAACGATATATACCGTATAATACACATAAAAAGATATATAAAGTGCAGAGGGAATATGGACAAATCTAATTTATAACATACGCGTGAATATGTAGATGGAATATATTACATATAAATTACCCAAATAGGCAAGATATGTATAAATGGGATGTGCATAAATAGCTAGTATATAGCTAATATGACACTGCAGTATCCAAAAAGGCTGGGGAGAACAGAGGAAGAAGATTATATGGAACATCAGACTAAAGTACTCGTGTGTCGGCACTTATTGTATCCACCAGGAGCCAAAGTGCCCAAATGGCAAATCCAATAAGATTCCCTTCTGCAAAGAAACTTGAATCTGTCACCCCCCAAAGGGAGGGGAGAAATTATTTGTAATCCTATCATTCTTAATGACAGAGAGTCCCTGTTATGTATGAGAGTGAAATGTCTAGATAAACTATGAGAATTGTTCCCATAAATGACATTCCGTCAATTTAGGAGAAAGCGAGCACTGAGTGGACGTGTGGTGCGGCCCACATATTATGATCCACAACTGTACGAAAGCATGTATACAGTGGTGGCCCGCTTTAGTCTAATGCGGCCGCCACCGCGGGTAATTTAAAACGCCGTTCAGACGCAGGCTTTTTTTTATTTTTTTCTCGGCGCCGCAGGCGCTTCTATTGTTCTGCTCCATTCATCGCTGATTGAAGAAACTGCCGCGCGGCCGCAAGATGCACCTGGCGCGCGGCCAATTTCGGCGCGAGTATTTAAAAGACAGAGAATAATGCGGTTAAGCTTTAGAATAAGCTTGGCCGCAGCAGTACAAAATATGTGCTAAGACAATTTATATTGCCCTTAACTTTAAATGTGGTTCCTTTTTAACAGAAGTGAAACTTGAATCCGTAAATACAGTAGGTGTTTACATGTGATGCAGCAACCTCTGCCACATCTATGGCTCCTATAATACAGGGCAACAGGGGAACCCCCGCTCAGCTTAGGATAACTGTATAGGGATAAGGTGCTCCTCTGGGTAGAGGTGTATATGATAAACTATAACAAGACACGTAAACCCAGTTGTGGGCACTCAGTCCCCCTATTGGATGTATTATGACATTATTAAAAACACATTTATTAACATTATCTTCTAAAATATATATTGAATAAAACAACGACGAAGAATTGGATCCTTCAACACTCGTGAAGATGTTAGAATCTATACATTATAAAGGAGTATTGGTTATATATAGGCAGGGATTGAAGTATAGTAACATCATGAATACAGTATGCATCTAGACATACAGACTCAGTATAGTAGTATCAACTTATAATAGTCAGAAAACTTGATAAGTAAAAGTACTGGCTCCAACTACATTATATTTAGGGGATTACCTCGAAGTCCTGCAATCAGTGTGCGTGATGATTAGATGAATAGTGGTGATGTGGTTACTGAGCAGAAACATCTCAATCGTGCCTGTGTTCTAAAACACCCTTTACTTGCTCTGTTTTTATCACATGCTACAGTATATGTGATTACATGGGTACATTTAGCAACATTGTATATTTATATATGATTAGAGTGTTACATCTTGTTATGTGGGTATAGTCTGGATACTTTGAAGTGAGATCTGCTACTGTATATACCTAGGATATTACTATAATTACATACAGTGATTTGCCTTCACTAAAAGGGTTAATTTTGGTGTACTGTAAGAACTTCTACACCTATACCTAACTATCCTTAACTTAGGGAACTTATCTGTACCTGATAAGTTATGAGATTTTCTGTACTATTTGATCTCTATGTTAGGAACAACTACCCGTTGGAGGCCATATTATATATTAATATTTGCTGTGTTGTTTACCACTATATAGTACTTGTGGTTTTGAATCACCTTGCACATGATTCTATCCGAATAGGTTATACCAGTTCATCTAGGGGCACTGACCTGGAGTAACCTCATGACAGCTACATGCTATAGGTCATTAAGCTGAAAAATTCACCTAATCGATATTGCCTTTTTCAAAGACCATCCAATACTATTGGATTCCTCTCTGCTATAAGCATAAAGGATATGAAAATACAGTATAGGTTTACTGATATAGCCACCAAGAGAGAAATAACTCAGTTATGATAGCACTCAATTACCAGAATGTAAATTTATTTAAGTTAAAAATATCTCTTTATTTGTACTTGATTAAAATAAGGTGTGCATAAATGTCCAAAATATAACAATATAATAAAATAAAAGGACTATTGTGAGCTAAATAAGAGGTAATACTAATGGCTATTATACAGTTTAATATGTCAAATGGGATGGTCCACTGGACTTAATTCCTAGTGTTTGTGAACCAGACAGGTGCTCATTTGAGACAAGCTTGACAACACCCTTTCATATATGTTCAGGTCCATTAGGAGGTGTCACTGAGAGGTGTCATGGCTGACTATTCCTAAATTGTAATTAATATGTATTCAGTTACTTATGTTAGAGTATAGCCTCATATCATTTATTTTGTCATCTTATATAGCTCTTGTAGCTCAGATAAAGTCTGCTCCACAAAAGAGCTTTTTGAGTTAGAATCTAACAATATGAAAGAACGGTTCCTTGAAAGAGGTTATTCCAACAAGGTGATTAGACATGCCTACAAACGGGCTGGATCAACTTCGAGACATCTGTTACTCCAGGACAAAAGTCGTCCTGAAGAAACTAAGTTGATATGCTGCATAGGCACCTTTAACAACCAATGGCAGGATATCCAATCAATCTTTTGGAAACATTGGCATATCCTGCTGGTGGATCCTGACTTACAAAAAGTACTGAAACCATACCCCACCATAACCAGCAGACGCCCAATGAATCTCAAGGACATACTTACTCATAGCCATTATGAACAGTATGTCCGACCATCATGGCTCCCAATAAAACCGTCCGGCTCCTTTAAAATGTTTCCAATGTCATGACTGCAAACACATAAAGACCACCAAAACTTTCAAAAATTGGAATAACACCAAAACTTTCACAATTAGAGAATGTATCAACTGCCAAACTACTGGTGTGGTCTACCAAATAGTGTGTGTATGCTCCAAAAAATACATTGGCAAGACAAAAAGACAACTGAGAAGACAAGTGCTGGAACACTTGGGTTCCATTAGGGACAACTTAGAAACACTGGTTGCACGTCATGTACACAGATACCATAATGGTGATCAATGTGTACTGAAATTTGTGGGCATTGATCACCCCAATCTAGGATCGAGAGGGGGGGAATGGGATCAGATCTGTGAGCGGCATGAAGCAAGCCCGTGACGATGCATAATTTAGAGACCCTTGCTCACAGGGGGTTAAATTAAGGGTTTCTTTACATCTCTTTTATACTGATCAATATCATTGTATCATTTTGATTAGTAACTATGTCTGATACTATTGAGCTATCAGCTCTAGTCCACCTTATCATTTAAGCATACAGGACACCTACAAGCTCATATTGAACCCCCCAACCCACCAAATAACCAAACATATATAAAAGCATATAAGTGGTCACAGAGGAGGCCTATGAGCATGGCAATATATATTTATTAAAACCAGAGACAGAACATGAAACACAGACAGAGCTTAGTGCACATCCAGTGAAAACTTATAACACGGTACAGTGCCAAATATATATGTATAGATAGCTATTAAATATCAGAGGTCTTTTATTTAACATTTGGCCAAGTTGTTGTAAGCCCCTGAAGCCATTACCACGGCAGACCACATCTACCAGGGTACCTGACACTAATAAAATTCTTAATTAACCTTTGGCAAGCCAGGAAGAATGAATATAATATAGTAGCTTTTTCTTGTCAAAATTAGTACATATCTTAAAGTCTGATTTGAAGCTTTATACCTGTACTATACCAGGAAAGACTCCGTTATTAGAATTGTCACAATCATACGCAAGCAAGTTCCCCTGAGAGGGAGGGTGATATGGAGTGAGCTTTACCACATTAATGTGTGATGGTGTGAGCTTCAACAGGACTAAAGAGCCACCCCCAATCAGCCTAGACACAGCTGAACAAGATGTAAAACATACAAGACACCATGCAACTCATATTTAACCCCAAAAATAACCACAACATAATATATAGCATATAAGTGTCACAGAGGAATGCTACTGTAAGCATGGCAATATATATTTTAAAACCAGAGACAGAACATGAAACACAGACAGAGCTCAGTGCACATCCAGTGCAAACTTATACCACGAGAACAGGCCAATCAATACAAGAAGTTGCTTTCCTGGTATGTACAGATTTAATAAAAGCTTCAATCAGACTTAGAACTATGCAACTAATTTTGACAGATTTATTATATAAATATCTTCTGGTAATGCACAGGTATTAAGAATTTATTAGTGTTAGGGACCCTTGAGATGTGGTCTGCCTCTGTAGTGGCTCAGGGGCTGAAAACACTTGGCCAAAATGTACACTAAAAGACCATTTTATTTAATAGATATCTATACATATAGTATTTAGGACACTGTCCGTATTTATCTTTTAAGCAAGTTACACATAACAGCTACATGTACAATAGTCAAGTAGTTGTTTACACTATTATACTTGGTATAAACAACATAGACTATTCTCATCTGTCACAGATGCTCACGGCAACTGACCTGAAACGCTGAAAGGGGGCGAGGGTGGGGAATATATATAACCTGCCCTAGAGCCACGGGGGTGGGCCCGGATTGCAGGGTGAGGTTTGTGTAACGTAGCCAGGGTCAGGATAGGAGAGTGGAGAGGTTGGAAGCGGGTAAGTGCCTATGGTCAGGGAATAGAGAGCGTAGGATGGTCGTGATCCGTAAGCCGTAGTCCCGAGGATCGGAGGCAGAGTGTAGAGTAGTAGGATGTCTGTAGCCGAGTTCTGGGAAGTAGAGAGGGTAGAAGTCCGTTAGCCAAGCCAAGGTTCAGGGAACAAGAAGAGACAGGTCAGGTACAAAGCAGGGTCAACAAGTATCAGAATAACGTAGACAGGTACTCAGGCTGCAAGTGAGCATGGTGCATAGAAAGGTCTATGCTCAGACAATAACCAGAGGGCAGAGTGGAGATTAAATACAGGAAGCACCATCAGGGAGAAAGGAAGGAGGAGTGGCTCAGATGTAGGTAGAACCGGTGATAAGACTGACGCAGGGTTTAGCTCAGTGTAAGAACCCTGAGATTCAATAGGTGTTTGTCCCTTTAAAAATGTGCGCATGCGGCCTTGACGCGAGTGATGGAGCGAGTGACACGCTGAGATGAATGCGGCGGGACACAAACGCGTCTGTGTCCGGGAGGTGGGGTGGTAGCATGTCTTGAGGAAGCGAACCGAGGAGGGAGAGTGGAGGATGGGGCTGCACGGACCGCCCAGACGTAGTCAGTAGTTGCTGGTAAGCGGTGGAGCACGGGGTACGGCGGAGGCACACGATCCTGACTCATCCTATTTAGATATCAATATTTGCCTCTAAATGAACAAACTCAATCCATATAACCATATATTAGGCATGCTAAGAATTAACTTGTAGCTTATCATGTGTAATACCTATACATCTAAACAGCGTGCCATATACCTATAAGCCATCATTTAAATTTTAGGTATTGTACTGTAAGCTACTATTAATGTCCTCATTATGGGTACCTTCCATGTGTGATTATAGCCTTAGTTATTACCGCTCCAATATGATATATGTAATCCCCATATCTAACTATGGGGGCTGCTTACTGAGCATATTGAGATTAATACCACATTTACGATGACGTGCATCAGCATTCAGAATAGATACTAAAGACTCACACTGCTGCAACAAAGCTAGCATCTTAATCAGCAATGAGTGACGTGCAAGAGCATCTACATGTCTTAACAACTGTATGCATATGAACCACAAGACGTCTGAGCTGAAACGCCAATAGGTAATATTGTAGGTGTACATATGGACCAATTGGGCTTCACACACCACTAGCAAACAGTCTTGACAAAGCGCATTGCGTGAGACAATCGTCGACGGAGGCTATATGAGAATGGCAGTATCAATAATCTGAGCCCCTCACATTATATTAGAAGTAGTTACATGTTGCGATTAGTGAGCGACAGTGGTTCCGAACGCCACTGGAGCTTTTACGTAACATTACCAGCCGCTCAGCAGAGTCACTTTCACCTATACATCAGAGTCATGAGTAAGTGTCTCAACTATTGATCTCGCTATATGGTGGCTGTATAGAGAATGATACAACATCAGCCTGACCTGTGGTTAAACTTACCAACTGAACTTAGTTCTAGTGTAGTTACCTTGCGATATTGAGGACGTGGTTCTGAACCCACGGATATAGTCATCTATCTACTAAGAGCGATTTATTCAAGACCATTACTCTGACTTTGGTTAAACTTACAAACTGAATCAGCTTCTGAGTTTGAATTGGGGCTAGTGGCTCTTAATACATGGCTTATACACTTGACCCTCATAGCCTCCCTCATAGTTAATAAGATCAGCATACCATGGATACCTTTAACTCTGACTATATTTAACGATTTTGACGCAACAAGCATAATACCCACCACTTTTAGTAGCTTCATTAATTACTAGCAATAGAGATTTCAGCTGCCCCCTAGTGTGATTAACTTAAGTGCTTGGATCTTCATCCCACAGCTTTACTAGAGCTCTTAACCAGTACAAGCAGTCTTTTTCACATGTTGCAAAAATTTCGCAAGTTTTTGCCATTATAAAGTATTGTAATCTACACTCCCCAACTACTTGTAACCAAGCTTGCAACAAATTGATCATATACATAACCACGACCAAATATTTTTCACGCGAGGTGATATTTATGGGGGACCTAATCATGCACATTCATTTAGTCCTAGTAGCTCTTTCTATTAAAGGGGCACAGGGTCCAAAAATACATGAATACACTCATTATGAGAAGGCTGCAAGAGACCTAGTTTGGGTTAAATTATACACATAAAATACTCAACTGGTCTCTCTTTTACAGCAAATACTTTAAGATTCATCTTGAGTCTTTTAAGTCAGGACTTTATTTGAGCTAAAGAGGTATACAAGATTAAAAATAAATGATATATGAGGCATACTCCAACCTAAGTAACTCAATACATGTTAATTACAATTTAGGAATAGTCAGCAATGACACCTCTCAATGACACCTCCTAATGGACCTGAACATATATGAAAGGGTGTGTCAAGCTTGTCTCAAACGAGCACTGTCTGGTTCACAAACACTAGGAATTCAGTCCAGTGGACCATACCATTGACATATTAAACTGTATAATAGCCATTAGTATTACCTCTTATTTAGCTCACAATAGTCCTCTATTATATTTTATATTTTGGACGTTTATGCACACTTATTTTAATCAAGTAAAATAAAGAGATATTTTTAACTTAATAAATTTACATTCTGGTAATGAGTGCTATCATAACCGAGTTATTTCTTCTTGGTGGCTATTTAAGTATATTCCAGTAAGCACCTTACCTTTAATATATATGCTTTTCAATCAAATTAATTAGCTGAGGCACTAGGTATATCTATATATACATATGTACAGACAGCGAAGCGGATTTCCAAAGTCCGGCCACCGTTGGCACTTGCCTGATAATCTGCTGCGCTCTATCTCCGAAGTAGGAAGATGATACCTCTAGAAATACTCACTCTCTCTTTCACCTTCAATCAACGTGCCATTCCCCACTAAATAGTATCAACCGACAATTTACCATGTGTGAATGCAGACATTATTAGTCCGTTGTAGACGCTCCTCTCATTCTCTGACGCCGATTAAAATGATGAACTAGTAGAGGGTTGTAATACGGATCCGGGGACGCAGCAGCCAAGTATCGTTAATCGTTACCCTTATAGTAATTCCATTACCCTATGCACAGGGGGGAGGGATAGGCTTCCGTCAGATACCATGTCCAAGATTCCAACTGTTTTTAAGTAAACCCTTTCTTGCTTTATACCATTCACAGTCGCCGGCAAGAAGAGATTAGTAGTAGCACGAAAGCTCGAACAAATAAAGAAAGCATTTAGTTAAGCACCGATACGGATTGCCATAGTCATTGTTCGATTATTACGCTTGGCCTAACACGGTAAAGATATAGTAATATTATATGATATATCTATACTATATATATAGTATATATATATAAGAAAAAACAAGAAACAACAGGCGCAAATTCATGGTTGTAGTACGTATCGAAAAAATGTATGATGGATCGGAAAAGGTTATAAAATTGCGCCCACTCACAACGTGCACAGGTTAAAATGCATAGTATGAAGTGGTAAAACTCAATCGCCAACGATGACCGGCGAAGGTAAGGGTACAAACTTGGCCGCTCACACGTGTGCTGAGATGTGACGGATAGCCTGCCGTAAGGCATCTGGAGTACCAGGTGGTACTCTCGTTGCAGTCTCGCTGAGAGTTGTCCAACGTAGTCAGCCGGGAGAAATCTTGCAGGTAGACAGAGAAATCTTGCGGTAGTCTCTGCGGAAGGCTTAGTGAGACTCTGGAGGACTAGTATTGTTTCTATATATGAGTGCGATCTCATTGATATTGTATAATTTATTTTAATCTATATATATCCGTTATACTATTTTTATATCGATTATTCGGTGTGGTTTTATTTTATTTTTAATGTTTCATTATGTACATGTATTATATTATTCATTTTTTTAATAGATTTTGTAATCATGGTTTGCAATTTTCTCACAGTCTTACAAGGTTTTGGTCAGTGGGGACTGGAAAGCGCTCAACTATTCTTTTCCTTGTTGTTTTTATAGTATATATATATATGACAAATGTAAATATTCTGTTTGCTTCATTTGAGGTGCTTAGACAGGCCTGAAGCCCTGCCTTTCATCATTATCACCCAGCCAACACAGCACTTCCACGCAGCAAGGGATTTTTTTTCGGGGAAATGGGCATGCAATGAGCACACACGTGCCACCTTTTGCTCAAAACCAGTGTATAACATCGAGTTCCTATAGGTAAGCTTGCCTGCGATGGTCACAGCTTTGGCACAGCCAGGGTTAAGATGCATAGCCAGTAAACTCACCCACAGACAAGTCGTTTAGCACCTTGATGGGTCTCTCCAGTGTGGAGACTTGGTTATACGGGCTATGCAAAAAATGAATAATGAGGATGCGCAGGGTTTTACAGTACTTAGTTAAGTTATCGCGATGTGCGTTAAAAAAGCTGACAAAACCTCCACTTATGACATAATTATGTAGCTTACATGCTGCAAAGGTCAAATTAGTCTTTACCCAAATACTACTTTTGCATGCCTCCACCGCAGCAATTATATGGCTTCTATTCTAATGCTCACTAATTTCAAATAAGAATCAATTGTGATTTGCTAACTTAATGTCTTTATACTTTCAAGCCATTGAAAACATTTTACTAATGAAACACTTGCTGCAAACGCCAAACTATTGCTCAGCACTGCGTATCCTAAAGATGATTTCAAGAGCCATTGATTCGTCTTTTGATATTGCTAAGCCCATATAAAAATAAAAAAAATCAAATCCCAACAATTGACTGTGGTTTTGTTCGTCGAGTCACACAGCAGTTGAACTGAATCAACTGTGCATGATGGTCAATGTGTTTGTGGGCTATTTGCTCGTTAAAATGTGAGATTGTATCAGGTTTAGAGTGAGGAAAAAGCATACAAGGTACTGTAGTTTGTTAATGGTGCAGCCTACACTATCCAATTTATTAGGACCATGATGTCTTCCTCTGCCCCCCTTGGACCCTAAGGAAGTCGCATGCCAACATCTCTATGCTGACCAACAAACAACTCGAGTTGAAATCAACTGTGCCCCACCTTAATCACTCAAATTGCTTCAATCTGGATGCCCTTGTTCGTTTGCATAGTGTAGAATGTAAAGGCGCTGGTTTTGCCACTGGCTTGACTCCAGAGTGTAGCACCTGGGAAACTATTACTAAACCACCCCATGTTTGTTGTGCACAATGTGGCAACATATTTCATATATCATTTTGACCACAGATTTACAAACCCTTAAAAATAATGGTATGGCCATGTTATTATCGTATTCAACTGCAAAGATAAATTTCTCTGGTCACTTACTGCAAGCTTCATAAACTTCGTAAATTACCCTTCAAAACTTTTCGCAGGGATAAAAGCAGAGGATGCCTGCCAATCCTCAGTAATCCAAGATTTGGTAGCTCCACGCGGCATCTAGTCATAAGAGTATCTTTTGAGTGAATCCTTCGTTAACTGTAGTTCAACAAGGGTGGCGACAGCATACGATGCTCATCCTTCTGCCAGGATCAGGAATCGCACAGAACACATTTCTAAGAATACTGGATCTGGCAACAGAGGGGGACTCAATCAGCAAACTGTATCTGAATTGTGTAAGGCAAGCTGCCCACAAAACTGAGATCTTCTCATTGGACAGAATGTAGCAATATCTCTTGATAGCTTTTTATGAATCTAATGGATCAGAAAAAACAATTTCTTCTATATCAGAGCCCAGACACAGCTACTGAGCAATGGTTTGGGCGCGTGTACAGGGCTATCACACTCTTCCACTTAATGTGGCTCAGCTGGTAGGACAATGAATAATCGGCGACATATGGACTGACGGGAACTCTAGGAAGAGCAGGCAATAGTTCTATTTCTGCCCGGATAAATGATGTGCTATTAATTGATTGCCGATCCATATACTGTAGTGTAGGTTAGATAAGAGTTAAAAAATAGCCAACAATGTTATAAATAAAAGTCGGGATCCGCACCTTTAAACAGGACTTAACGTTTAAGTAGTGACAAAGAGATTAGTAGATTTTAAAGCAGGGGACAGGTTGTCTGATTATATAGCAGACAGAGCCTCCAAGCATTAAAATAGTTTTGGTACGGCAGATGAACTGAGGCGTGCTTGTGATGGATTGATGAATTGGGGCATTACATCTGTGGACTATACAACGAGATGTTAATAATCCAGAGTCCCGTTCCTAACTGATTTTTGTTAGATTAATACAGGAGATTATAACCCCCAACAGGTCCGGAAAAACGAAGTGCTCCTCTCTGTTTGTTTAAAGAAGTGCCAGCCTTGGGACTGCCATTACACATTTCTGAAGCACACAAAGTCTTCAAAGCGTAAAGTGGCCAATGCCCTGAACTCCCCGAGCCATTGTCAGTCTATATAACAAGGAAGCGTCTTAAGAGCCTCTTCATACAGGTGCGATGGACGTGTGAGCGCACGTTCGCCACTCTTCGCTTTCGGTGTGGGGTCTTCAATCTGACAAACGACGACACCGATGGGAAGTACAGTGTTGACCCGCAATGCACTTGAAGGAGCAACTGATGTAAGTTGGTAATTCAAGCAGCAGCCGGGTCACGTGCACTCGTCAGCCAATCACAAACTTGGATCACACACATTGTTTCTTTTTTTAAAGTCAAGCCTTTCAGCTCCCCCTCCTACTGAGTAGTTCCGACATCCAAAGTCGTTCATTCTGTCTGCCTGGGCATGAGCACACATCGCACCCAGCAGGCAGAGCGCGGGGAAGCGGACGGCAGTAGCCGTGTCTGAACTCAGCCTAACTTCTGTTTTTTTTTTTTTTTACTCTCCATCACAACGTTAATACCAGCGTCTCGCGTTGCTCCTCCAGCTTGTTTCAAAACTAATGTCGTTAGAATGATGTTTGGAAAGCAATACTCCAATAAATTATCAGCACTGCTCCCAAGACTTCCAAGAACTTGCGTTTCATAAATCAAATAGCTTCAACGAATGTGACATTTTTTTTGCTGTACGAAACCACACATATACTCGCCTGATCCCTGGGATGTGACAGTATGGGACCTCGTTCCTAAGGCTATGGAGCATGTGCTAACCAAAGTTTTATGGGTAATCTAGTAAGTACTGATACTGGGAAAACATAGGCATTTTTCAATATCTTAAGCCATCAATTAAAGATAACGCTATAATCACCTGTATAAAGGTCCATAAGGATCACTTCTTCTCCCTATTATGAGCGATCATTGTCTCATTTTATCTGCCTGTCTCTTGAAAATAATTCTTTATCCCTGCCGGAATCGAAGGTTTCAGGAAGCGATTTGTGAATTTGTCAGTACAAACTTCTGTCACATGTGTAATGATGCTGCTTGAAATGTTAGGGCAGTTGTAGTGCGACTTTGTTTCCACCATATTTAGGATCGTAACTGCTGATATGACAGCATAGTGAATATTCTGCAAGCTGACTGTATCATATCTCTATCAGCAGGCCATACATGACTTATTATGGCGAGCGCGCTGTTCTGTAGTGCTCTCTGCTTTAAGTTTGTAACCGGTTCCTTGGCAGAATAGCTGTATCAGGCTGTTCACATTACAAGGTAAGTTTAATCCCCGTTACAAAGCATATTTAATAAATTATATAAGCGATTCCAATCAATATTGTTATTTGTGTATTCTACTAGTATTATCAGAATTATAACTTTCCCAGCCTTTTGCAAAGACCATTGCCCCCCCTTGTTTTATTCAGAAACATAAAGCGATTTAATCATCATAGAGCATACAATGGAATATCTATATCTATATATTGAAAACGTGTCACGGTTTGCTGTTACCTTAGGCCAATCTGATTGTCCGGTCAGTCTGTCACTAGCTTCTGGCCAATCAGTATTGCCGTCCCGTGCCAGCCCCCGCCCCGCACGCCCTCTCATTGGCCTTTGCTTGCTTAGCTGGGGGTGGACAACACAACGCACAATAACCCGCGCCTACTCTTCCTCTTCTCCTCCTCAACAGCGGCCTGGGCCGTGGATCCCCGCCATCACCCAAAGCTCACCTCGCCGGCTCCCCCCCCCCCTCCATCGCACCCCCTTCATCCGGGAGCGGGGATTTGGCCAGCCTGCAGTCACAGCTTGGCAAAATTACATGGCAATTTCAGCCCTCTCCGGTCAACCTAAGAGTATGGTTAAATGTTAAATTGTGGTTTTGCCATTGACTCAACGGCGTGGCGGAGAAATGCAATTTGTAAAACATGTCGTTTTAAAATCTAATATTGTATCTCCTGTTTGGTGGTTCTCAGCGAGCTGAAACTTGACCACCATTGAGAGTCCCCTCCGGCATGAGGGTCAGGAAAGTTTAGCCTGCTTGGCCCAACCAAACGAGATATTTTGAGTATATAAAATATTGTATATCCACTATATTTATGCCTACAGGAAAGCCTGCGAAAGCTACTGGCCCATAAGGTATGCTAATGGCCAGGGGGCGATAGGTGTCTACAGTAAGCCCTGATAAAATGCTCCCCCATTCTGATTAAGTATTCTAGGGCGGAGAAGAGCAGAACGTAGGTACCTGTGTTAAAGTTGTGCATCACACCTCTGGTCGGAGTTTCCCGGGCCAGAATCCCAAATGGCAGACTAGGAGACGCCAACCTTTGTGTGGGGTTCAGGAAATGGACTCTGAACAGAGGATTGTACGCATGTGCCAGCTACCTCGGGTCAGGTACCAAAGTGCTTCCCACGTTAGCTGGCAAAGAGCATTTGGTGCAGGTAATTGTATCCAATACCTGAGACCCAATGTTAGGGTATAGAGTCCAAATCACATAAAACGTGGGAAGCTCTATGCCCAGTGTCTTCATTATTCCATCTGAATGTTACCTGATGCCTGATGAACTGCTAACCGATCCTGGTTATTCATGTTCCTTCTCTAAGTAAGTGTTATCTCCGTTTGTTATTTGCCAATATTGTGTCCACCTGTCTTTAAGGAAAAACAATCTCTTTATTATATCACAATCAAATCAATTCCAGTTATAGTGTATATTGATAACCCTGTAAGCTACCGTGACACACCCCCCCGATTCTTTCACACAAGATTATGCAGTGGGGGCATGCCTCCAAGAATGCGGGTCAACCAGGGACCAACAAGGACGATAGATCTCTTACAGTGAACCTTCTGGTGGCCGGCCATGCGCAAAGACATTCGGGATTTTGTCGCAGCATGTTCACCTGCGCACAAAATAAAACACCACGCTGTTAGATTCCGGAACTTCTACAACCTCTTCCCATTCCTGATCTTACCATGGGAAATCTTGCGATGGACTTCATTGTTAACCTGTCTAAATCCAAGGAATGGACACAATATTGTTAGTGGTAGACCGCTTCACTAAACAGGCACACTTTATTACACTCAGGGCTTACCCAGAGCTCCTAAATTAGCGAGGTATTCATAGGGAGGTCTTCAGGCTTCAGGGTCCCCCCAAAACCATAGTTTCTGACGGGTTCACAGTTTGTGTCCAAATTCTGGAGGGCTTTCTGTAAAAAAAATCAAAGTGGCGCTTCATTTCTCTTCTGGTACCACCCGCAGACTAATGGTCAAACGGAGTGGACCAACAGTCCCTAGAGCAGTTTCTCGCTGCTTCGTATCTGACTCCCAGGACAACTAGCTTGATCTACTCCATGGGCAGAGTTTGCGCACAATAATCTCAGGAGCGAGTACACTTAACAGTCCCCATTCTCTGTAACTATGGCTTTCACCCTTCGTCCTTCCAGTCAAGTCCAATACAGGAGTTCGGCTGCTGCGGAAAGGATTTCATATCTCCAGGCATTATGGGCGAAGATCCAGGATAACCTAGACGGGCCCCATTTTGCAAAAGAGAGAGGCCAATCGCCACCGTCAGAAACTACCCAATTATACTCCGGCCAAAACGTATGGTTATCCACTAAGAGCATTTGCCTAAAGGTCACATCTCCAAAACTAGCTCCCAGATATGTTGAATCATTCCTATACTGGAAAATATTTATCCAGTTACTTATCGACTGAAATTGCACGCAACCATGAGGATTCCGTCTGTGTTTCATTGTTTGCTATTAAACCATTCACCTAACCCAATACTCGAGACAGCACACCTCGTCCTAGAATGGTAAACGGACAGAGGAGTTTGAGTTTCAGTCCATCTTGGACTCGCATTTCTCGAGAGTGGACTCCAATATTTGTGCATTGGAGGGGTTTGGCCTGTGAGAGGAGGTCTTGGATTCTGCTAGACCAGGTACATGCTCCAGGTTGACCTGAGCATTTAATCGGAGATTTCCTCTTAAGCTTGTATGGTCAATGCCCTGAGGTCGACCTGAAGGGGGGGTACTGTAAGGGCGCCGCATCCCTACTTTCCAAGTTGACCCTCTCCCCCCATGCTCCTCGCATACCGGCACTTCCCGCCGCAGGGGCGTGAATGCCGCGCCCAGATTGACATCTCCCGCTCAGCAGTGACCTGCGCTCCAGCTGCACCCAGCCTCGGCCTTTCAGTGGTCCACTTACCTGTGACCTACCTCCTACCATCCCCATTGGCTCCTCACTGGTATTAGTCAATCAGCCCTATGCTGATTGTTGAGCATAGTTAGTTCTTAGTTGTGCTTGCTACAAGCCACTTCGTTGCTTCGTCTTATCTCCTTGTACTTTGATCCAACATTGTATCTGGACTCCTGACCTCTGGCAGCCTTGGACTCCGGCGCTTTCTTTGCACTTCTAATTTCTTCTACCCACGACCCTAGTTTCGGACTCTGTACTCTCGATTTCTCCAACTGATACGGCAAGTACCTCCAATGATCCTACCCTTCCTGCCCGGACCCAGCCTCCCACAACCACAAAACTGTGCAACCAGGACCCGGCTCACGGCCTAGGTCGGTGTTTTCATATCCCCACCTCAGCTCGCAGTCCGGTCCTGTTTGTGGTGAGCACCCGTGACATTATGCTCAGCCCAACAAACCTGGACCCCGCTGGATGGGTCGACGCCTACAAGAGCATGAGGGCCTATTCAAGCAAGTAGAGGTAGCCTCTCGCAAAATCAGGACCGTAGGGAACAGTTCAAAGCTCCTAGGCACCATCTCTGACAAACTTAAACTCTCGTACTCCCCCCATCCCTGCCGCACCTGTGTCCCCTTCTCCACAGCATTTTTTTAAAATGTCATAAATTCCTAATAAGAGAACTAATAACAACATTCGAAGAAGAAGAGAAGAAGAAGATAATAATAAGAAGAAGACACTTTTTATACTTAATGACATATTTAATGATTAAGAAGAGAAAAAAAACATCCCAATCATATTTATTTTCTTCCCAATATGTTATTGCTCTATTTCCATTTATTGACCTTTACTAGGTCCCACAAATGGTGTGAGAGTGGTATTTGGGGCAGACAAAATGCAGGATTGTGGTTCTGCTGAGCACTTTGCAGCTCAGTTCTGATCAGTTAGTACTAGTAGAGAAACAGAACCCAGCGGAGAGCACTCAACAGTGCACAATATACAATGGAAGAGGTAGTGTGGGTTGTAATATGTATAGTGAGTGATAAAAAAATTTATTAGAGTCTTAACTCAATTAATAAAAAGGACGCTAAGTACCAGATGTGATAGGTGCTAGTAGGCCAAAAAAGCGCAGCGAAAGTAAAAAACACCATAACTCAAGTGTAAAGTGTTGGCTGTACCCTTGATGATATGTGCGGGTAAAGTCTGATGTTGTAACCAACACAGGTGTCTGTATATATGTAATAAATCACAGATACAGCCACCTGTGTCAATCAAGTGTCTAGCTTATAGGTAATGGTGACTGGTGTTATGTGTACCAGATCATTATATTCAGGTAAGTAGACCAGGTAAGTACACACCACAGTAGGCTTATTTAGGGACAGTCATCAATTACCAATGTTAGAGGCAATCCATAAAAGCAGGTCACTGCTAGGGTCCCTGGATGGTGCTACTATATCAAGGCACCATATCTGTGTAAGATCACACACACTCACTGAAAGCTCCCCAGCGCAAGTCTCCTGGGGGGGGTGTATCATTGTAAGCAGACAAACAGATGGCTGTAGAACCGGTGGGTAGAAAAAATGTAGATCACAGTAGGTTACTAACACTTAAATGCAGTATAAAAACAGCATGAGGTACTGGTAGCATAAAAAGACAGGAACCGTGGCCAAACTGTGTCAACATACACGCATCTGCTAATGCCTGGTGTGTCAAAAATCAGCACGGTTTCTGCCTTCCGAACTAGTATCGAGCTAATGCTCATATGTAAATCTCTGTGAGGGAGTTACTCTGGGTCAGGAGCGCTCCGATCACGAGCGTTGGTCCCGCCCCCTTGAGTGATGACTGTCATCACGTCAAGGGGCGGGACCAACGCTCGTGATCGGAGCGCGTCCTGACCCAGAGTAAATCCCTCACAGAGAGTTACATATGAGCATTATCTCGATACTAGTTCGTGAAGGCAAAACCATGCTGATTTTTGACACATCAGGCATTAGCAGATGCGTGTATGTTGACACAGTTTGGCCACGGTTCCGTCTTTTATGCTACCAGTACCTCGATGGTTTTATCTGCATCTAAGGTAGTAGACACTACGTGGATCTACATTTTTCTACCCACCGGTTTCTACAGCCATCTGTTGTGTCGCTTACAATAGATACACCCCCCCAGGAGACTGCGCTGGGGAGCTTTCGGAGTGTGTGTGATCTTACACAGATATGGTGCCTTGATTAGTAGCACCATCAGGACCTAGCAGTGACCTGATTTTAGGATTGCCTCTAACATTGGTAATTGATGACTGTCCCTGTATAAGCCTAGTGGTGTGTACTTACCTGGTCTACTTACCCGAATATAACGATCTGGTACACATAACACCAGTCACCATTACCTATAAGCTAGACACTTGATTGACACAGGTGGCTGTATCTGTGATTTACTTACTATATACACAGACACCTGTGGTTGGTTACAACATCAGACTTTACCCTGCACTAATCATCAAGGGTAACAGCCAACACTTTACACTTGAGTTTTGGTGTTTTTTTACTTTCGCTGCGTTTTTTAGCCTAATAGCACCTATCACTCTGGTACTTAGTAGTCCGTTTTAATTTAATTGAGTTAAGACTCTAAAAATGTTTTTTTAATCAACTCACTATACTATTACAACCCATACTACCTCTTCCATTGTATATTGTGCACTGTTGAGTGCTCTCCGCTTGGGTTCTGTTCTCTATAGTACTAGCTCATATCCACCCTGATTGTAGCACCACAGATTTTACTTTCAGCAGTGGAGTGAGGGTATATTCTTCCCATCCCCTCCCCAGCTTTCCCTGAGTTCGCAGTTCTGATCAGTTTCAGACATCCATAGGTTCTTTGTTGGGAGCAGGGAGAGATTTGTGTGGGGAGCAGAGGTGCTCTGTGTGGGGAGCAGAGGGCTCTGTGTGGGGAGCAGAGGGCTCTGTGTTGGAGCAGAGGGGCTCTGTGAGGGGGGAGAGGGGCTCTGTGAGGGGAGCATAGGGGCTTGTGCGGGAGCAGGGGGGCTTGTGCAGGGAGCAGAGGGGCTCTGTGCAGAGAGCAGATGGGCTCTGTCTGGGGAGCAGAGGGTCTCTGTGTGGGTAGCAGAGGGGATCAGTGTGGGAAGCAGAGGGGCTTGTGTGGGGAGCAGGGGGGTTCTGTGTGGGGAAAAGGGGGGTTCTGTGTGGGAAGCAGGGGGGTTCGTGTGGAGGGGAGCAGAGGGCTCTTTGGGGCGCAGATAGGCTCTGTGTGGGAAGCAGATGGGCTCTGAGTGGGTTTCAGAGGGGCTCTGGGGGACAGGTGGAGCTCTGTGAGGAGCAGGGGGGCTCTGTGGGGGAGCAAGGGGTGTGTGGGGAGCAGGAGGGCTCTGTGTGGGGAGCAGGAGGGCTCTGTGTGGGGAGCAGAGGGGTTCTGTTGGGGAGCAGAGGGTCTTTGTGGGGAGCAGAGGGGTCCTGTGTAGGGAGCAGAGGGGATCTGGTGGGGAGCAGTGGGGCTCTGTGTGGGGAGCAGAGGGCTATGGGTGGGGAGCAGAGGGCTCTGTGGGGAGCAGAGGTGATCTGTGGGGGGGCAGAGGGGATGTTGGGAACAGAGGGGCTCTGTGTGGGGAGCAGAGGGGCTCTGTGGGACCAGAGGGGCTCTGGTTTGGAGAGGCTCTGGGGCTCTTTGTGGAGCAGGTGTCTCTTTGTGGGGAGAAGAGGGTTTCTGATTCTGAGCAGGGGGGCTCTATGGGGAGCAGAAGGGCTCTGTTGGGAGCAAGTGGTGGTTCTGTGTGGAGCATAGGGGCTCTATGTGGGGAGCAGAGGGTTCTATGTGGGGAGCAGAGGGGGCTCTATGTGGGGAGCAAAGGGGATCTGCGTGGGGAGCAGAGGAGCTCGTTGGGAGCCTGGGGGCTCTGTGGGGAGCAGGTGGTTCGTGGGGATCATAGGGTTGTGGAGAGCAGGGGTAGCCCCTGTTGGGTGTAGAGTGACTCTCTGGGGAGCAGGGGTCTCGTGGGAGCACAGGGTCTCTGTGGGGAGTAGGGGGGATCTGGGTGGAATCAGAGGTGCTCTGTTTGGGGAGCAGAGGGTCCTTTTGGGAGCATGGTGTTATCGGGGAGCAGGGGGCTCTGTGTGGGATCAGAGGGGTCTGTGTGAGGATCAGAGTGGCTCTGTGGGGAGCATAGGGGCTCTGTGTTAGGAAATATGGGCTCTGTGAGGATCAGTGGAGGCTCTGTGAGGAGTAGAGTGAGAATCCTTCAGCATGGGATATTCAAATTCTGAGACCTAAAACACAATGATCAGAACTCGGCCTCATCGACTCATGCATGATGACATAATGCCGTCGTCTATCTCGATTGTCACATAAAGATGTGTGATTTCTTCAGAGGATGATGTGATTAAATCTATGACGGTGTTTAAATACCCAACAATGCCTAGCAATCAATTGAAACAACAAAACTGAAAGTAACCCTTCATTTGCTGGATTCCACAATAAAAATAGAGAATAGGGACAGCACTAAAATAGCATATAAAAAAGTGGGGGTGTATAAAAAAGTGCTAGGTATAAACCCTAGATACACTACAGTATATTAATATACACAATGTATAAGATCAAAATATATGTAGTCTTGTAAAAAAATAAAAAATTTGCATATTATACACAACAATATCTTTGAACTAATAAAAACGATATATACCGTATAATACACATAAAAAGATATATAAAGTGCAGAGGGAATATGGACAAATCTAATTTATAACATACGCGTGAATATGTAGAGGGATATATTACATATAAATTACCAAATAGGCAAGATATGTATAAAGGGATGTGCATAATAGCTAGTATATAGCTAATATGACACTGCAGTATCCAAAAAGGCTGGGGAGAACAGAGGAAGAAGATTATATGGAACATCAGACTAAAGTACTCGTGGTGTCGGCACTTATTGTATCCACCAGGAGCCAAAGTGCCCAATGGCAAATCCAAAAGATTCCCTCTGCAAAGAATGAATTTGTCACCCCCAAAGGGAGGGAGAGAAATTATTTGTAATCCTATCATTCTTAATGACAGAGAGTCCCTGTTAGTATGAGAGTGAAAGTCTAGATAAAAATATGAGAATTGTTCCCATAAAGACATTCCGTCAATTTAGGAGAAAGCGAGCACTGAGTGGAGTGTGGTGCGGCCCACATATTATGATCCAAAATGTACGAAAGCATGTATACAGTGGTGGCCCGCTTTAGTCTAATGCGGCCGACCAGCGGGTAATTTAAAACGCCGTTCAGACGCAGGCTTTTTTTATTTTTTTCTCGGCGCCGCAGGCGCTTCTATGTTTGCTCCATTCATCGCTGATTGAAGAAACTGCCGCGCGGCCGCAAGATGCACCTGGCGCGCGGCCAATTTCGGCGCGAGTATTTAAAAGACAGAGAATAATGCGGTTAAGCTTTAGAATAAGCTGGCCGCGCAGTACAAAATAGTGTAAGACAATTATATTGCCCTTAACTTTAAATGTGGTTCCTTTAACAGAAGTGAAACTTGAATCCGTAAATAAAGTAGGTGTTTACATGTGATGCAGCACCTCTGCACATTATGGCTCCTAAACAGGCAACAGGGACCCCGCTCAGCTTAGATAATCAAGGGACTATGGTCTATGCTGTTAATCGAGTGCAATATCAGGAAACTAACGTTAAAAAGGTTGTATCTAGGCTCACTACCAGTTGTGGGCACTCACAGCCCTCATGTTGGATTATTATGACATTATTAAAAAACATTTATTAACATTATCTTTAAAATATATATTGAATAAAACAACGACGAAGAATTGGATCCTTCAACACTCGTGAAGATGTTAGAATCTATACATAAAAGGTATTGGTTATATAGGCAGGATTGAGTATTAACATCATGAATACAGTATGATCTAGACATACAGACTCAGTATAGTAGTATCAACTTATAATAGTCAGAAAAACTTGATAAGTAAAAGTACTGGCTCCAAATACATTATATTAGGGGATTACCTCGAAGTCCTGCAATCAGTGTGCGTGATGATTAGTGAATAGTGGTGATGTGGTTACTGAGCAGAAACATCTCAATCGTGCCTGTGTTCTAAAACACCCTTTACTTGCTCTGTTTTATCACATGCTACAGTATATGTGATTACATGGGTACATTTAGCAACATTATATTATATATGATTAGAGTGTTACATCTGTTTATGTGGGTATAGTCTGGATACTTTGAAGTGAGATCTGCTACTGTATATACCTAGGATATTACTATAATTACATACAGTGATTTGCCTTCACTAAAAGGGTTAATTTTGGGTACTGTAAGAACTTCTACACCTATACCTAACTATCCTTAACTTAGGGAACTTATCTGTACCTGATAAGTTATGAGATTTTCTGTACTATTTGATCTCTATGTTAGAACAACTACCCGTTGGAGGCCATATTATATATTAATATTTGCTGTGTTGTTTACCACTATATAGTACTTGGGTTTTGAATCACCTTGACATGATTCTATCCGAATAGGTTATACCAGTTCATCTAGGGGCACTGACGTGGGTAACCTCATGACAGCTACATGCTATAGGTCATTAAGCTGAAAAATTCACCTAATCGATATGCCTTTTTCAAGACCATCCAATACTATTGGATTCCTCTCTGCTATAAAGCATAAAGGATATGAAAATACAGTATAGGTTTACTGATATAGCCACCAAGAGAGAAATAACTCAGTTATGATAGCACTCAATTACCAGAATGTAAATTTATTTAAGTTAAAAATATCTCTTTATTTGTACTTGATTAAAATAAGGTGTGCATAAACGTCCAAAATATAACAATATAATAGAGGACTATTATGAGCTAAATAAGAGGTAATACTGTACTAATGGCTATTATACAGTTTAATATGTCAATTGGTATGGTCCACTTGACTGAAATCCTAGTGTTTGTGAACCAGACATGTGCTCGTTTGAGACAAGCTTGACAACACCCTTTCATATATGTTCAGGTCCATTAGGAGGCGTCACTGAGAGGTGTCATTGCTGACTATTCCTAAATTGTAATTAACATGTATTGAGTTACTTATGTTGGAGTGTAGCCTCATATATCATTTATTTTGTAATCTTGTATACCTCTTGTAGCTCAAATAAAGTGCTGTACTTAAAAAGACTCAGAATGAATCTTAAAGTGATTTGCTGTAAAGAGAGACCAGTTGAGTATTTTATTGTATAATTTAACCCAAATCTAGGTCTCTTGCAGCCTTCTTATAATAAGTGGATGTAGAAAGAAAAGCAAGGAGCACTGCAGCAAGAAAAAATGGAGGAGATCAAGTGTTTGAAAATCAAAAGTTTTTTTCATAGATCATGCCCATGAGAGAGCTAAAAACACTCTGACGCATTTCCGCCGTGCTGGTGCTTTATCACTCTTTGATAAAGCGCCAGCACGGCGGGAAACGCGTCAGAGTGTTTTTTAGCTCTCTCATGGGCATGATCTATTGAATAAAACTTTTTGATTTTCAAACACTTGATCTGCCTCCAGTTCTCTTTGCTGCAGTGCTCCTTGCTTTATTTCTACATCTACTTTGGACATCAATGATGGGATGCACGCCAGGATGAACACACTAACAACTGTCCATCAGTACTAATGATTTTTTCCTGCTGTTGGCTCAATGCGTATGGAAGATACACGGAACTGACCTAGAGTAGCTGGTTGCTATTTTGACTCTATGGCTTCCCCTTCATTGTGAGATATCCCTTTGCTTCTATTCCAGCACTTTCATTATTTGGTCATTATACAGTTTACATTGCATCCTACAAATTACTATTACAAAAGGATTCAGAAGATATTTATTTGTTGTTTTGGACTTTGATTGGTTCCTGTTGCACCACAGGGGGATTCATTTCTCCATTATATATATTACTTATAATAAGTGGTATTCATGTATCTTTGACCCTGTGCCCCTTTAATAGAAAGAGCTACTAGGACTAAATGAATGTGCATGATTAGGTCCCCCATAAATATACCTCCGCGTGAAAAAATATTTGGTCGTGGTTATGATATATGATCAATTTGTTGCAGCTTGGTTACAAGTAGTTGGTGAAGTTGTATTGTACAATTATCTTTATAATGGCAACAACTTGCGAAATTTTTGCAACAATGTGAAAAAAAAGACTGCTTGTACTGGTTAACGAGCTCACGCTATAAAGCTGTGGGAAGATCGAAGATCCAAGCACTTAAAGTTAATCACACTACTAGGGGGCAGCTGAAATCTCTATTGCTAGTAATTAATGGAAGCTACTAAAAGTGTGGGTATATATGCTTGTTGCAGTCAAAATCGTTAAATATAGTGCAGAGTTATGAAGGTATCCATGGTATGCTGATCTTATTAACTGATGAGGGAGGCTATGAGGGCTCAATGTATAAGCCTATGGTATTAAGAGCCACTAGCCCCCAATTCAAAACTCAGAAGCTGATTCAGTTTGTAAGTTTAACCAAAGGTCAGAGTAATGGTCTCTGAATAAAATCGCTGCTTTGACTAGATATGACTATATCCGTGGCGTTCAGAACCACTGTCCTCAATATCGCAACGTAACTACACTAAGAAACTGATTCAGTTGGTAAGTTTAACCACAGGTCAGGCTGATGTTGGTATCATTCCTATACAGCCACCATATAGCGAGATCAATAGTTGAGACACTTACTCATGACTCTGTATAGGTAAAGTGAATTTTGCTGAGTGCTGTGCTTATTTGGTAGTGAGAGCGCTGGTAATGTTACGTAAAAGCAACCATGGCATTCGGAAAACACTGTCCTCAATATTGCAACATTGAGATGGTACACCTGAGTAACTCTATAAATAAAATCACTCAGGGACTAGATATGGCTATATCCGTGGCATTCAGAACCACTGTCCTCAATATCGCATCATGTAACTACTTCTAAATATAATGTATGGGGCTCAGAGTGATACTGACATTCTCATAAAGCCTCTGTTGATGATAGTCTTGGACAATGTGCTTTTCCAAGACTATGTGAAGCCCTATTGGTTCTTATGTACACCTACAATGTTTCCTATTGGAGGAAACTGTAGACCCCTCAGATGTCGCCGTTTTGGCGGTTTCAGCTCAGAACTTCTTGTGGTTCATATGAAACAATTGTTAAGACGTGTAGATGCTCTGCACATCACTCGTTGCTTGATTAAGATGCTAGCTTTGTTGCAGCAGTGTTGAGCTGTAGTACTATGTCTGAATGCTTGATGCACTCACCGTAAATGTGAGAATTAATCTCAATATGCAGTCAGAAGCACCCATAGTTAGATAGGGGGATATACATATTAGAGAGTATTGTCACAGGAGACCAATGCTTTTAATACTTTAATACCTGGATCCTTTGACTGAGCAAAGCAGAAGATAAAATAAATTGTAATTTATTTACACAATGAACACACACAGCTTGATTTACAAAATTCTACGAAAATACACTTACAATGTTAAATATGGTTACAGGAAAGATCTTAGATGGAACTCTTTACCGCATGATGAATCTTAGATGGATCTTAGGTGAATCTGTTACCTAAGGGGCTGCACAGCTTCTTATAGGGTTAACATTCCTATCTCAAAGCTCTGCAGCCAACCTCTGCATGGGAATTAAGTATTCCCTCCTAACCTGGAGTTCGCCAGTCCTGCGTAGCCAGGCACAAAGATTCAGTATCGCCACTGAGCATGTGCGACAAATGCCATCTTTCCCCACTTGGTATGCTAGACCACCTGCCAGCTCAGCGCAGGAGAGTCTGGACCGAGCAGCCATTTGCCAGGATGGTTTATTGAAATTCTCTTCCTTCACCCCTCTTTGCTAACAAAAGGTTCAACACCTCTATGTCATGGATGGCCTTTGAAGCTCAAGTCTAAATTATGCATTGCTTACTCACTGGGATTTCCTGCCCTGCATTTTAATGCATATTACCTACACCTTAAGTATTACCTCCTGTTCTGGATCAATAATGTAAATAACTAACTAATACACCAAACTACAGCGCTTAACCTATAATGAGCTAATACTAAAAAATGTGCCTTAAATTAAATGGTGTGCATACTTAATTGCGCCTACTATATAATAAAGTGCACATACAATACCAAGTGAACGTAATGACTAAAAAACAAACAAATAAAGCAGCCTAAGTTGTCCCACAGTGCAGGTTATCTCCTCAACCTACACACAAAACTCATACAAAAACCATATGGGATACCTGGCGCTTAATACAGTAGAAAGTGCACCATCTGCAGAGGAGGTTCCCAGTTGTCTGAACGGCGCTCATGCAGTGACGTCAGCGGGACCAGCGCCGGAACACACCAGGGAGGGCAAAGAGAGTCCTGGGCACTGAGTTGCTGCTGAGAGGAGCCATACAGCTGTACTTGATTTGTTATAAGCAAAAGGGACACCTTAGCAAGATGCGGACGGCATCCTAGTATTGAAGTGTTACTGCATCCATATGTGAGTTTACATTTGGCTGTTTTTATATATTTTAATAAATTGTGTTGTACTTTCCACACTATCTTTCTGTATTCTCTCCTTATCATGCTTTCCGAATATCTGCTTGGGAGAGGCTAAAGAAGAGGAGGATTGAGAAGATTCGCGTGGGATTCGTGATCACAGCAAGGAAGAGGTTAAAGCACAGATCCTCTCAACTGAAAGTTGCAAGATTTATCTTGTAAGTAGTTCACTGTGGTCGTACTCTCCTGTATGCACCTGTCCAGATATACTGCGCAATTTGTGTTTTTTCTTTAACCCTTTATTAGGGGGGGACTAACGAATCCAACTGCAATCGTCATTTTGGTTGGGAACATCATTTGGACATTTAAAGGACTGCACTGTATGGACACTTTCTACTGTATTAAGCGCCAGGTATCCCATATGGTTTTTGTATGCTCCTGTTCTGGATGCCTGAAGGAAAATCTCCTTATGTCTATAATGTTAAAACAGTTAAACTAGGGTAACTTTAATTCATCAATTTTTATAAGGCTTTTTAATGGTTTTACCTCAGCAGTGCTAACCTCAAAACTCATCACTCTAGGATGCTCCCAGTCAACGTTAGCTCACTGCATATACACTCTGCAGCAAGCTGCCATGTTTTAAAACCTTTTATCCTTTCTGTGTTTGGCAGCGAAACACTGTTGCAATGCACACATGATACATAACTAATACATTACTTGTTACAACACATACAATTTCACTCAGGGCATTAATGTGGTCTCTTTATACCTAGCGGGGGACACACAGACCAATATAACACATTCATAGCATTGCAGCCAATACCGGCTGCATAGATGAAACTCTACGTTAACTTAAAACCCCCTATAACTCTCTTCACCTTATATCTGGTGAGAGAGGTACAGAAACCCTCACTGGGTTCTGGGATTTGGGCATACCACGGGACCTGTAATGTAACCCACTTCCCTGTCCTGTCTTGCTGCCCTGTCTCTACTGAAGCAGAGAGATTTGGCGGTGAGCTGCAAACTGCTTTCCAGGGAGGATTGTATCCGGTGTTCTGTGTTCCTCATGTCCTCAAGAATCTGGGGGGATTCCTGAGTACATGTTTCAGGGTAACCCGCAACACTGGCCCCGTTCTTCCCAAACACACCCGACAACATTTTACTGTAAAATCACCCCTGAAACTCACGCCCTGCACATCTCCGCTGGTTGGCACTCCTGGAACAGTAAAACCACATATACATCTTTATTATACATGCAGTTACATGCCATGATTGGGTTGAAGAGACGACACTCACAATTCCCCAATATGGCTCAGGGGCACCAAGCTGGGCCAAATACCTTAATTAATGGCCTGGGTACCCCTTCACCATAACAGGTATAACTAAGGCTAATCCATATGTAAGGTAAACCCATAATGAGTACATAATAGTGTAACAGGGAAAGGGTTAACCAGGCTCACTAATAAAGTTTCAGCCCACTGGGTTACCTCTGATCCGTGTGTTGAGGTCCTAGAGTGTCAGCTCTTGGACCCAGATGTCCTAAATCCATTACTGTGACTCTGCGCAAATTATGCACCATTAATGATTTGTGCGTTGTGCCTTTCCAGGGATGCTGGGACCGGGAGATTACTAGGCTGTAAGTTTCAGGGTGGGTTTGTTGGAGAAAGTCTTTACAGAATGTGTCTATGTATTGGGGTTCCAGAGTTATGTGATACCCCAGGAGTTGGATCCGGGAATCGTGAGATTCTCAGATGCAGCCAAGCACATTGCTCACTAACTCTGAAAGCGCTATTAGGACTCACTGCCAGGATTCCTGCTGCAGAATCTTCCAGAAAAGGTAAACGGGCATGAAGGGGTTAATGTATACCTGCAATCATACATGGGATCCTAGAATAAAGAGAGCTCCCTAGTATAAGGAGAGGTACCCAGATACATAGACAAAACAAATTACCAGTGCTCAACCTTAATGTCCATTCAGTAGAAAATAAGATGATATTAGTGTCCTGTCTTCAGAGGGCTGGTTTCCTCAGTCCCCCAAGGTTCTGCCAGGGATCCTCCAAATATATATAAAAAAAAACTTTGGCACACGGACAGATATGACACTGTGACGTCAAACGTGCACGCTGGCTGTGAGTGCGAGTACCAGGAAGTGGAGCAGAGGATCATAACTTAGGGAACTTTGTGATTGCGGGTGATTGCTGTTCCTTATAGATGTGGATCCTACCAGGCACCCCTGACGGGCCAATACCAGGCAGAAGTGATCATCATAAAGAGTTCCAGAAAAGGATGGTAGCTATATGCCATGTTCTCAAGGGACTTACACTGATGGGACACTGTTTTTTTTGCTGTGGTGGAACTTATCCTTGCATTTCCTCTGATGCAGCACTAAAGATTCTTTACTTGTAAGTAAGGATAGGGGCTTGCTTCCCAATATATATCTGACATCTAAGAGATCTGTGTTTGTCTTCTTTGTTTTTTCTAAGTATATTTGTAGGTTCCCTGGCAGAACCTTGGGGGTGGGGGGGCTGAGGAACCCAGCCCTCTGACGACAGGACACTAAGATCATCTTATTTTCTACTGAATGGACATCAAGGTTGAGCACTGGTAATTTGTTTTGCCTGTGTTAACTTTGGAGGTTTCTATTGGTGGTACCCTTATAATTTTTCAGTTAGATATTTATTATTGAGGTCATTTACCTTTTTATATTCAAATTGCAAAATCAAGAGTGCAGCCATGACTCAGGAGCAGGGACAATATCTATTTATTCAGGACATATTGAAAAGGGTAGAATTAATTAAAACAGTTTTTAATGAGGAACTAGATTCCCCTACAGAGATGGGAGATGTTCACCTTCCACTAAGATTTAATCAATTAGAAAAATTATTAAAAGCAGAAACACGAGCATGGTGGGATATGGTCAGCATAGAAAATTATTTAGCCACAGAAAGAATACCTAGGGGGCTCCGGATATTAAAAGCGCCTACGGTATAGATAATGCAACTTTCTTACATGAGTGGCACAAAATTCAGGATAACTGTTCTTACCAATTTATGAGACTATTAACTCAAGGGAGAAATAAGGATATAGAATATTTAAAGAAATTAATGCTTTAAAATTATTGATTATTACAGATTATGGGGAGGATTAAGTCCAATTAAAGAGTTAGATGGCATTTTGGATAAAAAAAATATGACTAAATATGAACAAGGAATTATTGAAATAAAACAAAAAAAGCTGTGTGTGCTGAGTGCACGCACATAGTAAGTGAAACTTCTCTGTCTCTTGTCACTGTTTTATCACAGAAATTGTATTTGTCAGAATGATATTTAATAAAAAATACAATTTCAGTGCCAAAACGCAATGAAGTTTGACTTAGAACACGTGTTTTAGCTATTTGCACTTCTATATTTATAGTAACTGGTAATTCCGTGTGTGTGTGTGTGTGTGTGTGTGTGTGTGTGTCAGTCAGTCAGTGTGTGTGTTTGTGTGTGTGTGTCAGTCAGTGTGTGTGTGTGTGTGTGTGTGTGTGTGTGTCAGTCAGTCAGTCAGTGTGTGTGTGTGTGTCAGTCAGTCAGTGTGTGTGTGTGTGTGTGTCAGTCAGTCAGTCAGTCAGTCAGTGTGTGTGTGTGTGTGTGTGTGTGTGTGTGTGTGAGTCAGTGTGTGGTGTGTCAGTGTGTCAGTCAGTGTCTGTGTGCGTCTGTCAGTGTACATCTGTCAGTGTGCGTCTGTCAGTGTCTTTGTGTGCGTGTGTGCGTGTGTGCGTGTGTGCGTCTGTCAGTGTACGTCTGTCAGTGTGCGTCTGTCAGTGTGCGTGTGTGTCTGTCAGTCAGTGTGTCAGTGTGCGTCTGTCAGTGTGCGTCCTGTCAGTGTGCGTCTGTCAGTGTGCGTGTGTGTCTGTCAGTCAGTGTGTCAGAGTGCGTCTGTCAGTGTGCGTCTCAGTGTGCGTCTGTCAGTGTGCGTCTGTCAGTGTGCATCTGTCAGTGTCTTTGTGTGTGTGTGTGTGTCTGGCAGTCAGTGTGTCAGTGTGTGTGTGTGTGTGTGTTTGGCAGTCAGTGTGTATGTGTGTGTGTCTGTCAGTGTGTGTCTGTCAGTGTGTGTGTGTCTGTCTGTGTCTTTGTGTGTGTGTACCATGGCCTCTGCTTGCTGCTCGGCCCAGCACTCACTGCCCTGCTCTCCATGTCAGGTACTGTCTGGTCTTCTACCTCTGTACTTCCCCCCCTCCCTATCACCCTGCACCTCTCTCTCTCCTCACTCCCCCTGTATCACTCCATCAGCCTGCTTTACCTACCACTCTATCCCTGCTCTTCTCAACTTCTACACCGCGTGACTCCTCCCACAACCCACCAGCAAAAAGCGCCCGGTCCTCCAGTCACCAGTGTGGAAACAAGCGCCTCCTCCCATGCGCGGCACTCCCCGCTCCCACTGATTAGTACCGGCATCTCCTCGGGCTGCGGTCTGGCACCGGGTCTCCGAGCCGTGGCGTCCGGTGTGGGGGAGTGTTAGGAGTGGCGGTGGCGATTAAATTTGGGGGTATGGCGCCGCTGCCAGCCGCTTCTGCGCATGCGCATAAGTCCGTAGTCATCGCCATTAGTAATGCGCATGCACGCCATTGAAGCGGACGTATGGGGAGAATGGCGGCCGTTAGGAGCGGCGCTATCGCCGCCGGCTGCCGCATATCTGATCGGCCATGTGGGGGAAGCGGCGCCCGTTAGGAGCGGTGCCGGCGGCTGTCGCCACCGCCACCACATGTCACTGCAGACGTGTGGGGGGAGGGGGAGCCGTGACGTCACTTACGTTTCACATTTTGTCCCCCATCTCTCCCGTTTTGCCCCATCAGAATAGGTGCCACTAAAGAAGTTTCACTTCAAAAAGTTCTTGATGGACAAAACAGATTATTAAATGAATAGAGAAAGAAATTAGAAATAAACGTGAGGCTTCAACAGTATGACATGAAAGGAATAGGTCAACTAGTGGTTTTAGAAATTAACAAAAACAAACAAAATCTCCAAAGGTCAAAGAAAAAAAATTGAGGATATTAGTATAGAAAAACAGGACTTAGATCAAAATAGGAAAGAAGATTATAGACAGTTAAACAGAAAGGAAAAAGCTTCTAAAAACAAAAAACACACATTTGAGACAGAATATAGAAAGGACCATAAACATAGTTGGTCTAATAGGTTTGAAGTCTTATCTCAAACACATCAGGATTTTTGGTCCCCCTCGTCCCCTCCCCCTCGTCCCCTCCCCCTCGTCCCCTCCCCCCCACTATTGAGGTGTGGGTGCGACGAGGGAGAGATTATCCACAAAAAGAAAGAGAGAGGGATCAATACACCCCATCAGGATGGGGAGAAAAAGAGCTTGGGGAGGAGAAAACGAAGAATTAGAGAACCCTCCGCAAAAGAGGTCCACAACGAATTACAAACATTAACTCAGAGGGGGATATATAATTTGTCCTACTATGAGTTATCAGTAAATCAAATTGCAATTTTACAGAAAGGCTGGTCTTTTTCTCCGACGAATCAACCACATCTATTTGAGTTATATATTGACTTGCAGAAATTCCTTCGCAAATAAACACTAAAAAGACATTTTCTTAAAACAGAAAAAGACCAGATGGTGTCACAAGTGAGTATGCTCTATGATGTTAATCAGAAGATTAATATCTATGATCAGGATTGGAATAGTAGTGACATTACAACAGCTATCAATAGTTTTGATTTTAAAGAAATACAAGCAATTGGTAATACTGCTGCGGCCAAGTTTATTCGAGCATTTGCCCGTTCTTGGCCGCAGCAGTAGCCTGGCGCGCACCCGAGAGTGACGGGCGCGCGCCGAAGCAGCGGAAGAGCGCCCTCCGATCGGGGCGCTCTCCCTACCGCTGCCGGGTCCGCCGGGTCCCCCGGAACCCCCTGCCGCCGTCCCGCGATCGCGGGACACCAGGGCTCCCTCGGGGAGCCCTGGACGCGCGTGCAGGGGGCGCACGCTCCCGAAGACGCGTGACCGCGCGTCTATGACGCGCGGCACGCCGAGGGGCGGCCACTAGCAAGCCGGGAAATCTCCCGGCTTGCGGATCTGGCCGCAGTGTGATAAAGTGTGTCGGTAGTGTATGGTGGAACTCTTTGATGATGAATTAAATGGATTAGAGAATATCTCACAGGTGACTCAGAGAGGTCTAAAACCGCCATCGCATTTTTACCCTATACAATCCAGAGGTCAACATTTGGAATTATACAATAATTTGGTTGAACAAGAGTTTAAGAACATATGTGACAACTATAAAAAGAAAAATAAGTCTCATTACAATCTTTCCAAGGCAGAGGATTTGGCGTTGAGATCTTTAGGGCAAAATGTGGAATTAGTCATACGGGAAGCGGATAAAGGGGGAGGGGGGGGGCGTAGTGCTTCAAATAGAATTGACTACGTCAAAGACTCATGTAGGTTATTATCGGATAATAGATCTTATCTTAAATTAAGATCCGATCCTACAATCCCCTTTAATGTCAAATTCAAACTTATGCTGGAGGAAGCAAAAAGTTTGGGCATTGTCAATTTGTCAGAATTTAATTTTCTTTTTATTACTAATCCCACTATACCTATTTTTTTTACCAAATCCAGAAATTGCACAAATGTTTCGTTAATCCCCCATGTAGACCAATCATTGCAGGTATAGATTCAATCACTTCACACCTTTCAGAGTATATAGATTATTATTTACAGGATTTAGTTCAGCATACCCCAGTTTATTTAAAAGACACAACTGCAGTCCTGGAATTAGTCCAGGACTATCCTTGGTCTGATGATTATCTCTTAATAACATTAGACATACAGGCTTTGTACACATCAATAAATCACATAGATGGTATTAAAGCCATCTCTTATTATTTAAATACTACATCATTATCACAAGAGCACATCACTTTTTTGTTAGATTGTATTAGATTTATTCTTACACAATTATTTTCTGGTTGAACACAAATTTTATTTACAGTTATGGGGCACGGCAATGGGTACCACTTTTGCACCAAGTTTAGCTAATCTTTTTATGGCACACTGGGAGCACCACAATATTTGGAATAACAATGTAGCGGCGCAAAAATGCAAATGATGGTGTCGCTACATTGTTGATGTTATATTAATTTGGCATGGGGATAGCCCTTAACTAGAGAAATGTATTATTAATTTAAACACAAATTATGTAAATATTAAATTCACTCACAAAGTAAGCAATTTGTAGGTTAATTTTTTGGATTTAAATATTTATCAAGAGAATGGGCACTTGCATACTAGCACTTATTTCAAAGAGGTGAATGCCTGTAGGTACTTGTGTCCTTAGAGTAATCATCATACCAAATGGATTCAATCAATCCCGTATGGGCAATTTTTACGTTTAAAACGTAATAATTGTAATAATGACAACTTTGCTAAACAAGCAGAAGATCTCAGGGTTAATTTTCTAAAAAGAGGTTATAATCAGAAAGTGGTAGAAACCGTCTTGGAAAGAGTTAATAAAATAAATAGAGAAACTCTGATAAAGAGTAAAGAGAAAGTACTTAAGAAAAAAGAAAAATACAAATCCTCTGTTTATAACAAAATATAGTCCACTACATTACAAAATACAAAAGGCCTTAACTAAACACTGGAGTATTATAAAATAGGATCTAATTTTACATAGTACTGTTGAAAACAAGCCAAAAATTGGTTTAAAAAAATCTTTGTCCCTCAAGAATATTTTAAGTCCAAGCCTTCTCAAAGAAGTTCCTTAACAAAATAATGGTATGGGTTGGTTGACCGCAAAACCATTGGAAATTTTTAAATGTAATAATTGTGCTATTTGCAAATATATGGATCCCATAAAGGAACTTTTATTACCATCTGGAAAATATATAAAATGAATAATGTTATTAATTGTAAATCAAAATATATTGTTTATAAAATTTCATGTACCTGTGGCTTGGACTATATAGGCAAGACTAAACGAGAATTACATTTAAGGATAAAAGAACATTTGAATAATATAAAGAATGCAAAGAAACATTTACAACAAAAGAAAAAACTACATAATCTCCAAACGCATTTTTTATTAAATCATGATAGTGATCTCATAGGGTTTAAATTGATTGGTTTCGAGCAGATCCCCGAAATATTAGAGGGGGAGATCATAATAAG
Organism: Ascaphus truei; assembly: GCA_036426205.1. Lineage (NCBI taxonomy): Eukaryota > Metazoa > Chordata > Amphibia > Anura > Ascaphidae > Ascaphus > Ascaphus truei. Next base: position 37,526 of record WSYH01000023.1, on the reverse strand, counting down.
AAATTAATGCAAAAAACAGGAATGGATTTACAGTTTACAAACAAAAGCTCCCAATAGTTTAAATGAACAGGTAGATATTGTCCCGTTCCTTTAACAATTGATTTTTTAAACTTTTTTAACTTTCATTCACATTAAATAAAATTGCTATTGTAATATTATTATGGTAGGATATCTTATTATATTGTTACATTTATTTTTATATTCCAGGATACAAATGTTTATTAATCAAGATTAGTATATTTATCTGCATTTTTTTTATTTATATATGTTTTAGTCATTAATAGAATTTATTACTAAGGTGCTTAATTAACACTGGAGGTATAAAAATATGTGAAGGGAATACAGCCACTATTCCCTGATGAAGCTTAAAGAGTAAGAGAAACTAGTTAGGCACACACGATGGGCGCTGTAACCCTTCTTTTCTGAGAGTTCAGAGTGTTGCAAGCTTGTTCCCTTTTTTGGCACATGGCCAGATCTGACACTGTGACGTCACATGTGCACGCTGGCTGTGAGTCGGAGTACCAGGAAGAGGAGTAGAGTATCATAACAAAGGGAACTTGGTGATTGCGGGTGATTGCAGTTCCCTATAGACGTGGATCCTACCAGGCACCCTTGACGGGCCAATACCAGGCAGAAGTGATCATATTAAAGTGTTCCAGAAAAGGACGGTAGCTATATGCCATGTTCTCAAGGAACTTGCACTGATGGGCCACTGTTTTTTTGCTGTGGTGGAACTTACCCTTGCATTTCCTCTGATGCTGCACTAAAAAATCTTTACTTGTCAGTAAGGATATGGGCTTGCTTCCTAATATATATCTTTTTATTTATCCAAGAGATCTGTGTTTGTCTTCTTTGTTTTTTTCTACATGTACCCAGATACATACCCAGGTACTCTGGACCTGGTATAGGGGTTCAGGGGGGACGCCAGCTATGTGATAAAGCTGAGAATGCTTTCTTGTGTGTACAAGTTTTAAAAGTAATTTCTAAAGTGTGCCAAGAATGAGGCTAGTGAGTGTAGGCAATATATACACTCACTCCATCCCTGACACCAGAACAGGGACTTACAGTATATATTTTACCACACATAAGACAGGACACAGTATATTTTATTAAAGAGTTATATTTAATAGTGCTATGTACTGATAACCTGTAGCTGAACTGTGGGATTTCCAAGTCAAGATTCTGTGGGACCACGTGGCTTCCAACCTTGGTGCCTATGTGTCTGTGCGGAGTCAGGACTTGAAAGCCTCAGGGATGACAAGGTGTTGGAACAGAAGGGGTACTGCAGTTCTGCTTTAGTACCCACATCCTGGGATAACACAGGGCTATACGGTCACCATTTGCCAGAACCCAGACTCTGTGAAGCCTGGACAGTGGTGGGCTCAGTATGTAAAGAGGCAGAGGTGCCAGGTTGGCGCATGCCCCTTTACTGACTGAAAAAAGGTGCCTACCCGGCATTACAATACCGGCAAATCGGTGATTGGCTCGCAGGAGAATTCCCACACTCTGATAGGCTGTACAGAAGGCCTGCACAACATATGGTATGCGGGCCGCATGCGGCCCGCCTGGTCTCTCGGTGCGGCCCGCGGTGACTCCAGCTGGGTGCCAGTTAATTAAATAAATAAAATTTAAAAAAAAATTAAAATGGGGCGATTCCCCCCCCCAGGTATTGCGGTGCGTGAGTCGGCAGCAGTGCGCGGGGGCAGCAGCATGAGGAGGATGCGGTAGCCGTGAGTATTTTTTTCTTTCAATAACTGGATGCCGGGGGCGGGGCTTTAGAGTAGAAGGCATTGGTTGGAGGTCATAGCATGCCGGGGGCGGGGCTTAGTATCGGGGAGAGGATGTGCTGAGCTAAGAGGTGTGTGTGTGTGTAACGGGCTGCTGCATGGGGGGAGTTGGGAGTAAAAAACAGGCTGCTGCAGGTGGGGGGTGGGAGTGAAAAACAGGCTGCTGCAGGGGGGGGGAGTGAAAAACAGGCTGCTGCAGGGGGGGGGAGTGAAAAACGGGCTGCTGCAGGGGGGGTGAAAAACGGGTTGCTGCAGGGGTGGGGGTGTGGGTGTAAAAAACGGGCTGCTGCAGGGGTGGGGTAAAATTGGCTGCTGGTGGGGGGGAAATGGTCTGTCTTGGTGGGGGCAAAAAGAGCGGTGTGGTGGAGGGAGAAGGGATGGTGGGAAAGGGTGGGGGAGAAGGGGTGGGGGGAGGGGGTAGCGAGAGGAGAGAGAGGAGCGAAGAGGAGAGAGGAGGCAGAAGGGGAGAAGAGGCAGAAGGGGGAGAAGAGGCAAGGGGGAGAAGGAGAACAGGGGGAAAGGAGAAACAGGGGGGGGAAAGGAAGAGGGGGGAGAAAGGGACAGGGAGGGTGGGTGAAGGGAGAGGGGGGGTAAGGTATGAGGATGTGAAGGTGAGGTATGAGGAGGGGAGATATAATGTTTTTTTCTTTATCACATAAAAAACAGTTAAGTAAAAGTTGCGCGCTAAAAGATATTTTTTCGTGTTAGGTGCGCTAGGGTTTGGGGGGGCCTACTCCTTTCATTTGTCCCGGGCCTCATATTTCTGTGGCGGCCCTGTGGTGATGTGAGGTGCAGGGGGGAGGGTGGATGGTGATGGAGGTGCAGGGGGGAGAGGTTGATGGGTGATGGATTTCATGGGGGTGATTGGAGGTGCAGGAGGGGGGTCATTGGAGGTGCAAGGGGGGGGTGATTTGAGGTGTTATGGGGGTGATTTGGGGTGCATGTGGGTGATTTGAGGGCATGGGGGTGATTTGAGGTGCAAGGGGTTGATTTGAGGTGCAAGGGGGGTGATTTTAAGAGCAGGGGGTGAGTTATGTCTGGGGGTGATTGAGTACAAGGGGGGGTGATTTGAGGTGCAAGGGGGTTATTTGAGGTGGGGGAGGGTCATTGGAGGTGCAAGGGGGGTGATTTCTGAGGTGCACGGGGGGGTCATTGGAGGTGCAAGGGGGTGATTTGAGGTGCAAGGGAATGATGTGAGTTGCAAGGGGGAGAGTGATGTGAGGTGCAAGGGGAGATTGATGTGAGTGCAAGGAGGTGATTTGAGTACAAGGGGGGTTTTGAGGTGCAAGGCAGGTGATTTGAGGTGGGGGGTCATTGGAGGTGCACGAGAGGTGATTTGAAGTGCAGGGGGATCATTGGAGGTGTAAGGGGTGATTTGAGGTGCATGGGGGGTGATTTGAGGTATTTGGGGGTGATTTGAGGTCTGGGGGTGATTTGAGGTGCAAGTGAGTGATTTGAGTGAGTGGGTGAATGAGTGGGGTGAGAGTGATGTGAGGTGCATGTGTGTGGTGATGTGTGTGCTGTGCAGGGGGGTATTGTGTGTTTGATGTGGATGGGGAGTATTATATGTGTGGGTGAGGGGGATAGATGGAGATATGAGAGATAGATGGGGAGTATCGCAAAGGTTGATAGTGAGGGGTTCTGGGGGAGATATGAGGATTATGATGAAGGGTGCTGGGGGAGATTTGAGGATGATGATGAGGGGTGCTGGGGGAGATATGATGATGATGAGGTGCTGGAGGAGAGATGATGATGATGATGATGATGATGGTGATGATGGGGATGATGATGATTTTACCCGTGCGGCCCAATTTTTTTTTCCTTGGAGCAGTTCGGCCCTTCTCCCTTTATGAGTTCTGCAGGCCTGCTGTAGAGGTTTGTAAATGGGACAGTGAAACTCATAGGGAGCCTTGCAGCCAATATGAAGCACAGATTCCAAGCGCCAAGCCAACAGCAGCAGATTCAGAGATACTCTGTTCTGAATAGACGCGAGCCGGCTTCAAGAATTTTCAACTCAAAAAAGTTTCTAAGTCCTGCTTTTGAGAACGTAGCGGTCGCGGCCGGCATTGCATGCCGAAATCAGTTCCAGGACTTTCGTTACTACCTACCAGTCAATGAAAAGGGCTCATACAGTGGTCATTTTTGTGAATTTAGTTCTAAGGATAGATTTATTCTTTAGCCCCGTTCCCAGTAAGTGTGTTAACCCTGTAAATTGTGTTACATTGTGTCTTTTCCTGAAATAAATTACAATTTATTTTACCTACTTGTTTTGCTCAATCAGTGAGACCGGTATAAAAAGGTGTTGATAAACCTGGTCCCCCGTGACAAATAGTAGTTAGCATACCTAAAATTTAGTATGGTACATTAGGTATATAGGATGCTTATTTAGATATAAGGTATACATATGATAAGTACAAGATAATGCTTAGCATGCCCAATATATGGTTTGATGTATTGAGTTTATTTAGAGCAAAATTTATATAAATAGGATGAGAATAGCCTATGTTGTTATACCTAAGTATAATTGTGTAAACAAAGTATTGACTAGTATACTGTACTGTAGCTGTTTATTGGTACTGTAGGCGGCTTCTCTATTCCTTCCCTTCCCATCCCCCCTCTTTCCCACTATGTATATCTAGGTTTACTGTTATTAATATTATTCTGTGATATCAGCTTCATTGATAGGACACCACTATTTTGTCTAATCATCATGCACACTAATTGCAGGACTTAGTGGTAATCCTCTAATTATAATGTAGTTGGACCCAGTACTTCTACTTATCAAGTTTTCTGACTATTATAAGTTGATACTTGTAACAGGGGAGTTATCCCTGTTCAGGTAATGTGCCTCTAATCCAGCAGTGTGGTGGTTAACTGCTGGTAGTCAATTAAAAAAGACCACCTGCCTGATTAGATTGCTTAGAAAAGCCTGTCTTTTGAGACAGGAAGTGAGACTCCTTAGCTCACACCTGAGCTGAACTTGGAGACAGAGCAGAGATTCCTTAGTCCACAACTGGGCTGAACCAAGGAAGGACAGATGTCTTGAGCGACAAGCTGACCACAAGACAAAGGGGACAAGATTCTAACCTGGAGCCTGACATTTCCTGTGCACACATGGGTGCGGTCCAAGAGAGAAGAGAAGCTTCCCCTACAACAGCCCAGCTAACAGATAAGACTTTCATTTATAAGACTTTTTATATCTGTTCATTTCATGCTATATGTTTGGGGCTGGGAGACATGCTTATCTAAAGGGAGTGGCGGATTGCATAGTATTTCACTAGAAATACTCCCAAGTGAATATATGCTTTGTTTACCCCTTGTTTGGATGGTTTCCTGATGTTAAGGAAACAGGCGCAATAAAAGCCTTATGTAATTTCACCATAACCAGTCTCCCTTGCATACTTCTGTGAGCGTCCGCCTACAATACTACTATACTGAGTCTGTATATCTAGATGCATATTCATGGTGTTACTACACTTCAATCCCTGTCTGAATTGATGTGGCACTAGACTGGAGCTTGTTGGTTATTAAACTTAAGGAGATTGGACATATTTTTGGGTTCAAGCGAGGAAACTCACTATTTGCATTTTGAGGGTCTCCTACCTGCACTTTACCTCAGCCCACCTTACACATATCTTAAAACCCAGATCTGCAAACTAATGGCCTTTTTTTTTTTGGTCAAAACCATAGACCTTAATGACTGGGAGCACGACTCCAAAACAGTATTCACTCTAGAGGCCAGTACTGAGGACCAGATGTCCCAAATAATATAAAACACTTTTTTCAAAATCTAGATTGGCTGTATTAACAGCAATCCAGATGTGGTGGGAGATCTGCAGTCTACAAAAATATATAAAATCAAACCTGATCCCCCGTGGACTAAGGGTAAATCTTTCACCCTCTTACCAAATCAAAGAATCAGCTTTCCTTAAATCATGGGATACAATCATTTCAAAGTGCTTCCTTGATCTAATGGAACTTTTGGTAGAGAATGAACTAATACAACTCAAAACTGTTAATGTAGAATTAGAAACCTCAAACTAGAAGTAATTAAGTTGAATGAATAACCGCTTTTTTTAAATTATGAGACGATTCTACAGATAAATATTGACAAATTCGTAAACAAACTCAAACCCAGAAAACAGGAAATTCCAAAGGGATGTTGGGGATTACAAAGATGGAAAGATATACAAACACCACTTCCAAACAAAAAATTAGCATCACAAAATAACAGTGAATCCTCAACTTAATTTGAAACCTCTGATACCGAGAGCAACCCTAGATTTCAACACCAATATAAAAACAAGGTTTTCTTCATACCCAGAACAACAAAGACCAACAAACCACCAAAACAAACTCCTATTTTAGGGCCAAGTCAGGAACAGATTGGCAACTACGACCCTGGTGAGGAACACGAAGAGGAAGGAAGTTGGAATCTAAGAGACTGAAAGATCTGGTCATACCGGTGGAAGAGGGGATGAGGGGGAAGGAGACCAAGCCAATAGACACTGAAGAGGGATCCAAACAGATGAGGATAATTAACCTCACAGACATTACTCTTAACGAACACCACACTAGTCTCCTAACTAAAGGTCTGACCTTCGTTCCCGTGGCGAATTTTGATCTTTTGAGGCCGTTAAGGACATTAACCTTTTTGCATGGAAACTGCTACTACACAAACACTTTACTGGTAGGGACAGGTATATGACAACTAACCTAAGGATTGCAGAAATGGATGCTAGAGGTCATGAAGAAGATCTCAATAACCTGGTAGCTCTTCAAGCGTAAGGTGTACGTAATCCAGGTGAAGGACCAGATACAGTACATCCTTAAAAACCCAGAGTCAATTTACACGCTACCTTGACTCAAGGACCAATATTTACACCATTGTCAGCCTGGTCACGAAAGACCTGGAATGTATTCACACCTTTAGGAGAGAGAACAATATGAGCCAAGAGGTATGAATAGCCCTCAAAAATTGATAGACATGGACCAGGTCACCATCAAACCAGCTGTCAATGGTGGAAACATCATTCTCCAAAAAACGGCATGCTACCAAACGAAGAATTTGAGATTGCTTAGTGATCGCAGCGGCTATAAACCCCTTGATAGAGACCCCACTGATGTTTTCTCGAAAGAACTAGTGAAAATCCTCAAACAGGGTTTAGAGAATAAGGTGATCTCTAAACAAGTACATGAGAATATGATGGTTCGCAATCCAACAATTGCAACCTTCTATAGCATTCCCAAGATACACAAAAATGCAAACAAACCCCCATGGAGACCGATAGTATCTGGAATAGGCCCCCTTACCGAGAACACTGGTATCTATGTTGACAAAATTCGAAGAAACTTTGTGAATTCTCTTCCTTCTTACGTTAGAAATATCAAAGATGTTCTTACGCGCTTAGATTATATCTGTATTGATCCAGACACTCTTTTGGTGAGCTTCGATCTTGAGTTTCCATACACAAGTATTAGACACGATGTGGGACTATTAGCTGTAAAACACTTTCTATCATCTAGAAACCTGCACTACAGTATACATAAGGAATTTGAATCCGAACTCTTGGACTTTACACTAAGACATAACTATTTCCTTTTTGGTAGAAGGTTTTATCTGCAAACACAGGGAACAGAGATGGACACTACATGTGCACCCACATATGCATTTTGTACTTAGGTTGGTGGGAGGAGGTAGGCATTTTCTCCGAAGCCATGCATCGATAGACTCAACTTCGCTATATAGATGATATCCTCCTCCTCTGCAAAGGCAGTCATGGGGATCTGTTGGAATTTTTGGCACTATTAAATGCCAATGATCATAAACTACGCCTGTCACGAGGGGGGCGGGTGGCTAGCCCGGTAATACAGGGGTTACCCCCCAGCTGCCCACCCCTACCATCGTGTGGGAGCGAGGGGTTAACTATAATAATGGTTAAATGTGTCTACATTCCCCTGCCTCAGTACAATATGTATTCCCCTTTGGTTGTAATGTATTTCCCTAGTTACATGTGTTTCTACTCCTACAGTGTTTACACCAAGCACATACACTGGGATCAGGTCGGGAGGGAAGGAGTTAACTGTGTTTGAATATTTATAGCCCTTTGTTCCCCTTCCTGCCTTTTTGCCAACCATTTGCAGCACTGTCCCATAGGTTGCCATTGGAGCTCCATACTGTAGGATTCAATGGAGATTGAGCCGTTTTTGGCCCTATACCAAGAAAGACCAGCAGGTGGAGCCCGAGAGGACGAGCGGAGGTTCCCCATTGAAATGAATGGCGCAATGCATTTCAATGGGTAATACCTAGAGTACGCTGTCTAAGAACTAAGTGATACATTATAACTGTGTTTGATGGCTGCGAAACCGCAGTATCCGAATGCCGATACAATTTCAAAGAAAGAGCTTTGATCCCGTAATTGCCGTGGGAACGGCCAAGTTCACCATCTATTAAAGTGTGTAACTCTGGTTCTGGTACAGCTAGCAATAAAATTATTTCTACCCTAGCTCGTGAGGACCCCCTCAATCAACCCCAACAGGGTCCGATGGGCAATGGCAATGAGGAAGGGTCGCGCCCACCACGAGGGTCTCCGCCATTGACCACAATGGCGGATAAAAGCCGCTAGGTTTTAAAACAGCTAAGTGTAAATTTTTCAAAACCGGATGTGCTTATCTCCGGTTCGGTTATAGCTGGAGAGCTGGAATTTGGCCACCGGGTAGTCATGTCTCCGGCATGATTGCATGGCAGTTTCCAGCCCTCTCAGACTAACCGAACGGAGAGTATTTCATTTGTAAACACAAAAAAGAAGAAACCGGCGCCTTACAAGTCCAAATGTGAATTGGAAGTCCAATAGTGAAGGAAATATGTCGCAATAATTTTGGGCCTTTCTGATCCTCAGAAGCCAGATGGTTTAGTATCGTTTCCACCGTGAAATTCGTGATATGTGAAAAAAAACACAAAAAGAATAATAGTGCAATATGCCAACAAAACTGACATTAAGACTGACACACATACAGTACAAACAGACCACTGATACTAATGAAGACACACAATACAAGACAAGACAATAGTCAACAATTAAAACAAAAAATAGCAAGGCTGAAATTAATAAAAAGCTAATTTAATAAGAGATAAAACAACTTGAATGTTGAATTATACGGATGACTGAGAGACCGCCCGTCTAGAAGGTCTAAAACCAGGACCCTACTCACAGAATTATAGATTTAAGCAGGCAGTGGAAGTCAATACAGGGGTGAAGTGTCTTTCCCTCCGATCACGCAGCGGGGGGTTTCCTGGGGCTCCCTGCGTCTCACAGGCGGATACTCCATCACTGATGGGCGGGCCTGAAGATTGGACTCTTCTTCTGCCTCCGGCTCACGTCTGCCACGCTCCTCTCGTCACTCCGTCAGATCAACTAAAAATTCCCTACGCGTTTCGTGCGCATGCGCACAATTCTTCAGGGGGGGGTTGTGATGTTGATAGTTCGTAGTATATGTATCATGGCAGTAATTTTGATTGGCTGGTGGCTCATACCAAAAACCTAATCAATTACCACTAATGACACATTAATTAGTCCTAACAACATTTGTAACAGCCTTACAATAAATATAATTTTTAAAATAACACTTTAATAAGAAAAATAAAGACAATAATCAATGGATTGGATACAGGGCTGAAAGTTTAAACGGGTCATGATCTATAATAAACTCTCCTCAGTTACAAAAAAGCCCCTAAATCGAAGTCTATGTTCAGACCACTTGGAGAGAGTGTTCTGAGCTCATAGATCCAGTATGCCTCCCGCATACTGGTCTGTTCAATTCTATTTCCTCCTCTCCAATTGGCCTGAACAACCTCTATTGCTTGGCATAATAATCCTGTGGGGTCTTTATTGTGGCACATGAGGAAATGGTGTGAGACACTGTGAGTGACCAATCCCTTCCTAATATTATACACGTGCTCATATATTCTCCTCTGAAATGTTCTCCCTGTTCGACCTATATATTGTAAGCCACAAGGGCATTGTAACAAATATATGACGAACACTGAATGACAATTAATAAATGACTTAATGGGATACACTTTAGAGGTTACATTGGATTTGAATGTCTTAGCATTACAGCTATAAGAACATGCTAGACATTTAGCACAAGTGTAAAAACTTTTATTATTCCCAACTTGTTTCTGCCTTCGATGGTTGAGTGGACAGCGTGGGGCCAGTTTGGATTTCAGATTCATGGCCTTAGTGAATATAATATTTGGCTTCTGGGGAAGGATTTCAGCTAGAGTATTATCTCTAAGTAGAATTGGCCAATATTTATTCAGAATATGTCTTATTTGAAGTGCCATCTCATTGTACTGTGTTATGAATGAGACTGTATGTTTATGCTTATTCACCTGATCTTTATTTTTATATTCAAGCAGTGTGTCTCTTTCTAAATCATTAACCTGTTTTAGAGCTCCATCAAGAAGATTTTCAGGATATTGTCTCTCAATGAATTTACATTTCAGCTCTTCGGCCTGAACTACAAATGTCTCTTTATCTGTGCAGTTGCGTTTAAGACGCACAAATTGACCCTTTGGAATATTCCTTAACCATTGAGGGTTGTGTTGACTATCTGCCCTCAAATAGTTGTTGGCTTGTACTGGCTTAAAAAATGTTTTTGTATTAATGGTATTATTTTTGATGTGTATGTGAAGGTCCAAAAAATCAATATGATCTCTACTGTGATGGCATGTAAATTTAAGATTCCTATCATTATAATTCAGGTATGTGAAAAAGGCATCAAGCTGAGCCTGACTGCCTGACCATACAAACACCACATCATCGATGTAGCTCTTCCAAAGCACCAGGTTTGCCCCAAATGGACAGTTGTTCCAGATGTAATCTTCCTCCCAACTGTCCATAAAAAGATTAGCATAACTTGGGGCAAACCTGGTGCCCATCGCGGTTCCACATACCTGAATATAATACTGTGAATTGAATGTGAAATAGTTATGTGTCAAAATATAACGAATACTATCCACCAAAAATTGTTTTTTAACTAAGGAAAGATTGCAACCTGTTTCCAACTTGCATAACCCTTTAGCGCTTGTCTACACCTTCTTTTTTTTTCATTTAATTTGTAAAGTTACGGTCACCGCCATTGGCCGCCATGCAGGAAAAAAGATGCTAAGTGTAAAATGGTATAAACTTAAATCAGTATCTCTGGTTTGGTGAGGGCTAGAGGACTGTGATTTGGCCACCAGGTAGTCACACCTCTGGCATGGTTGCATGGCCATTCCCAGCCCTCTCAGGCAACTAAACGGAGTAAGGTTAACTGTGAAAAGTGTGGTTGCTGCCATTGACTCCAATGGTGGAGAAATGTGATTTGTATAACATGAGGTTTAAAAACCCAATATTGTTATCTCCGTTTCGGTGGGTCGCAGCGAGCTGAAAATCGGCCACCATGGAGAGTCCCCTCCGGCATGAGGGTATGGCAATTTTTAGCCTGCTCGGTCCAACCGAACGTAATATTTTAATATGTATAAAATATTGTAGGTTTACTGTATTTCATGCCTACTGTAAAGCCCGCTAAAGTTACTGGCCCACACGGTATGTTAATGGCCAGAGGGCAACAGTGTGTCTACAGGGAAACAACTGAACAAAGGCTCATCCCCCCCCCCCCGGTTAAGTATGCAGGGCGGAGAAAGAGCAGGACATAGCTATTCAACTTAAGTGTCATACTTCACACCTCTGGTCGGAGTTTCCTGGGCCAGAATCCCAAATGGCAGAATTGGAGACGCCAACCTTTTAGTGTGGGGTTCAAGAAATGGGACTCGGACTAGAGGGATGTGCGCATGTGCCAACCACCTGTGGGCAGGTACCTTTCTACTTCCCACATTAGCTGGCAAAAGGTAATTGAGTCCAGGAAATTGTCATCCAATACCTGAGTCCCAATGTTAGGGATAGAGCCCAAATCCCATATAAACGATTGAAAGCTCTATGCCCATGGTCTTCGTTATTATACCTGAATTGTTCCTGTCGCTTGATGAACTGCTAGCCTGAGTCCTATCTTTATCAAAACTATATCTAATTCACTCTCCCCCAGTTTGTTCTCAGGTCACTCATACAATAGGAACCCTATAACCATAGGCTCATATAGATGTGGTTCATGTAAAATTTGCGCTCAGTTATCCCCAAACCAAAACCTTTCAGAGTACATGTACTAAGGAAATTTTCAATATATGCAGTTTTATCAATTGTAAGACTACTTTTGTGATCTACCTTCTCACCTGCTGTGGGTGTGGGAAACAGTACGTGGGCCGGACTACACGGAGCCTCAAAATACGCATTATGGAGCATGTGAGGCTCATTAAGAAAAAAGATCTCAATCATCCGGTTCCACTACACTGTACCCACTGCCCACAGGGAGATAGTAGATTACTCAACGTTTGTGGGATTGAGTCAGTTTTGTGTCATGAGAGAGGTGGTACACTGGCGACACACTTTATTCGAGCTCGGCTAGTCCCACGAATTCGGGTATACCCGGGTGTATTGAGGTTTGTGACTGTTTTCTGCCCGAGTGCATTGAGGTATTTTCCAGGCAGGGATTGAAGCATTTTATTCCAGCTGGCTGCAATACTGCACAGTATATATATATAGACTGCATTACAATTCATGAATTTATGCCATCTGGTAGACACGCGAAGCATTGCAGCCTATTAAATCCTAATCATTATCATTTAACAGATCAGCCGCCCGTCAGCCAGGCATGAACCCAGGCTGGGAAGGCAAACGCAACGGGGCTTGTCAGAGGTGAGGAGCGGCGCATTCCAGGTATCTGCCAGGTACATACTGGGTATTTGCTCGAATAAAGTGTGTCGGTGCAGTAATCGTACCAAGAGGCCTGATCAGAGAGAGGCCTTTTGGATATTTACTTTGAAAACCCAGGTTCCATTTGGATTTAATACAGATTGGGACCTTGGACATTTCCTCTAATTTTTGCTAAAAATCTTGCAAAAAATCTTGCAAAAACCTTGTTAAATATCTTTGCTAAAAAAATTCCTGCTAAAAATTTTGCTAAAATTTTTTGCTAAAAATTCTGTTATTAATCCTGCTAGAAATTCACTGTAAAATCTGTTGCAGAATTTGTTAAATAAATGGTTAGAAAATTGGCCAAAAATTTGCCAAAAATGTTTGAGTGATTGGTTATAAAATTTGCTAAAAATCTTGCTAACTATATGCTTTTTCTAGAAAATCTTGCTAATTAAGTGTTGAAATATCTGCCAAATGTCTACTAGGGAACCTTCCTAGAAAATCCCTAAAAACTTGATAAAAATATGTTATCTTCTGTTATAGACATTTTCTGAGGTGATTGATTTTCCTCAAGTAAATAATATTCTCTAATAGAATATTGGTCTTTTGAAATCATCATGTACCTGCTTTGTGAAATTAACATATACCTAATCTTTTCACATTCAAGTATTTATTGTTCTTTGGTGTATTCAAATGTTGACCTTCCCCCCTTCCCTTTGGATAAACCTAAAATCATATTTGACCATTATTGATTCCATACTTAGGGGATTCTCCCCTTCTCTTTTTTTTTTTTAGGGTTAATTTCTTGTCTATGTGTTTAGTAATCTTAAAGGAAAGAGGGGATAAATGATTAAGTAACATTTAACAATTATGTATGAATCTATTTTGTGCCCTCCTGGTCTTGCAAATGTTCTGTGTGCAACTGTGCTATTTTTGTCAATTTTTAATATTCATGCATTCTAGGACATAGTTAAAATTCCTCATGGGAGTTAATGTATTATTATCTCTCTCACAATTTTGATTAATAGCACTTTATACATATGTTTATTTTTTTAATTTTAAGTTGTAATTGTTATTAATATTCTTTTTTTAATTTTTTTTAAGTTTATTATTAATGTTAGTCCTTATGTAGAATGTCTGTTCTTTATATTTTGTTGTTTTTTATCTTTGCACTTTGCCCCTTTTTTGTTGTCATGGACGTTTTTAAATGTCAGTTTAATAAAGTTACAATTGTTCCAGAAGTCAGTGCACCAATCAGAGCACACTACCTGTTTGCCCATACTCATTGTCTTGTATTTGCAGACATGTGAGGTTTAATAAAGTTTAGTGTATTGATGTGACACATCTAATAGGTGCTGCTTTCTGATTGGTCATGACGTCACGTGATAGCATGATCAGAGCTGTATTATAAATTGGTTCTTTTTGGGTTGTTCTGTACACCTTGATAAAGGGCATTTTTGCCTGAAACTAGTTGGTGGACCCCTGCTGTGGCCTAGGGGGGACCCTTTTGTCCACATTTTATGTAATAAATCTATTTTCTGTTGCTTAAAACCGTGAGCCTCCTTCTGTTACTTTGGGCAGTGCACTGCCTTATTTTTCTACTTGTTCCTGCCATCACCTGAGAGATTGCACGCCTATGAAGATTCTGAGATTGGATACTCCAGGAGAAACTGAGTGAGTTCACTTTGTGGGTCGCTGTACCCCTTTTTTCTCTGATATATGGGACGTTGGTCTGTACTATTTATTTATGGTGCCGCTGGCATTAGGTACTAGTCCCCTAACCCTATTAGGGCTTTGTTATGCTATATGCTTACATTGAATGAGTTTATCCTAAACCTCAGTTTATTATGCCAAACAGGACTTGTTTTTTCTGATGCACTGGCTTTCTACACAATCTAGCCTGAGTCCTGGGCTATTTCATTGCCCCCTTCCCAAGTAAGTGTCTATATTTCGATTTGTTATTTGTCCAACATTGTGTGTCCACCTGTCTTTTAAGGAATAAAATCTCTTTATTATATCATAGTCATATTCAATTCAACCCAGAGTATTTGGTGTATATTATAACCCTGTGGCTACCGTGACAACGCCTAACATCAGAAATCAGTGATACCAATATTAACTTCCTCGATCTGACGATAAGCAAATATCCAGATGGAAACCTAACTGTCATGGGAGACCAGCAGTTTTAACACCTTAATACCCGGATCATTTGATTGAGCAAAGCGAAGAGATAAAATAAATTGTGATTTATTTAAAGAAAAGAACAAAACAAAGCTGTATGGTGCTCTAACATAGACCTGACCAATATAGGTTGTGACAATATAATGAAAAAATCAATCCATTCCCAGAGATATCCCACACTATAATGGACCATCTATAATCTGAAACATCACATCCATTTGATCAATCTACCAGAAGAGTAACACCTTTGTATTGATGAATACTCACACTTGCTTGTGTCTGGTCTGTAACATTGAAAGGGATTCCTGTGGTGTTAACTGGAGTAATTCCCTCACTTTTTGCAGATTGGTCTTCAGTGGGTTCTTCATAGGTGTGTGCTGCCGGTTCTCCAGAGTAGTAGACAGGTTCAGCAGGGAGAGATGGAGCACTACCGGAAAAAATTGCTGGAGAGTGTGTTCCCAATAAAAATAAGGTTTATTGGATCAGAGCATGACAATAAGGATGAGCCCCAGGGCCCCCACCAACGCGTTTCGAGCTTCCGCTCTTTCTCAAGGTGATAACGCTCTGATTAAATCGCTTACCTTATAAAGGTTCATTTTCCCGCCTTTCCTCACCCCTAACCCGTCGCTTGGCTGCGTCACGAGCAGCGCGCCGTTGTATAGGGCGCGCCACGAGTGGCACCCGTCGCGTAGGGTAGAGCGGGACGTCAGCGGGTCTATGAACATCAACAACAACTTATATTATTTCAAACGAACATTGAAAAAACTTAAAAAACTTTTATTAACACTTAAGCAATGAGTAGTGCACCACGATCTTCAATACAAATGAAGGTATATATTGGAAAAATGTTAAAAAGAAAGCATAATCAAATGTTATTTAGAAAATATTAAAAGAAAAGACAATCATGGATGTTAAGGGTTGAATATTAATATATATATGACTCTGTAAACGGACCCAGAAGGATGTAAATTGAACATGCAGCCATTTGTGTAGATGGCATGTAAAGATATAGAAGTTCACTAATTGAGCCTTGTCTGTGACACTTATCATTCACATTTCACAGCCATCACCCTGTTGTAGTGTTAAGTACGGGGGATAGCGAGTACATATAATCAGATGTTATGAATCCATTATTCTTGTAGAATCATAGATGTGTGGACGAAAAAGTTATTGTAGAATATAGTAGTCCATATTTTTTGATCACTATTTTTTAGATATTTTTTACATCTAAACTTGTTGTAAATGTTATACCCAAATTAGTNNNGACAAGTTCGTAATAATTAGTTATACAGTTAACTACTTCAAAACACATATTATCAATTGCCCACATAAAGATTGTTGTCAAACCTATTGGTATTTTGATTTTTTAATTGATTAATTCATTTTATTTTCTAGAAATGGATTGAAGATTCCCATTCTGAATTTGACCAAAAGGATTCTTGTATGAGGGTAAAAAATCCAGAAGATTTTCCCTTTTATCAAGTATTTCCAACCTGTTTCCGCCTGTTTTCCCCCTCTGTAGGTGTTTTTAAATATGTGCATATGCCTCTATATTTTAATTTCTAATTGTCTCCTTGTTTTTCAATTATGAATGTAGGATACGGGATTGTGTGAGATCCCTACCTTAATTAATCTCATGTGCTCCCTCATTCTCACTTTAGAGCTCTGTGGTACTCCCACATATTTTTTGCCACATCCCAGTCCATACACTAGGAATGTGGCTACAATTAATAAGGATTTGATGGGAATATGATGGTCCTTTATTAAGGACCAAAATTAGAGGACGTCCATCATATAAGCACAAGAGATACATTGAAGGCATTTGGAAACACCCTTTGGAAGATAATGTTCTTTTTTATCTAAGCATGAGGAAGAAAAAGGCTCTTGAAACAGATTGGCTATCGTGTTTTGCTTTTTTTGAATACAACACGAGGGCCTTCAGTGTGTACCTTAGTTATTAATGGTTCTGCAGACAGAACATGCCATGTTTTCTAACAATCCCTTTATGTTTATTAACTTGAATATGTGTTTGTGTAATAAAAATTGATTATTTTTTTCTCATCCCATTTTATTATGACTCTTTAACGAGTTTTTTGAGCATTCAAGAATCATCTCTAATCCCATTTTTTCCCACTCTTCTAGCTGAACCTTCTGAGGTAGATCTTGGATAACCCTCAACCCCTCTCCTCAAATCTTTTTTTAATTCATGTATTGAGTAATGAAATCTTCATTTTTTGAACATATTCGCTTTAAGCGGATCAATGTCCCTTTTGGTATTGAATTTAGGAGAGGCTTAGATAGGGTGACACTGTCAATCTTAATATGTGTTTGCGGGAATTAGTTTTTTCTGTAAACAGTAAGCATTGATTTTCCCATCCATATCATTAACGAAATAAATCCAAATAGGTAGTGATGATAATCAAAGTGTAAGTGAATTTTCATTTAATTGCATTATTATTAAGTGATCTATAAATAATAAGTGGTTCTTCCCTCACTTTCCCAAATAATAATTAAATCACTATTAACCGGAACCGCCTATAAATGTGATGAGTGTCGATAAGGGTTGTTATCCCAAACACGTGGACCGACTCCCACCAACCTAAAATAGGTTGGCATATGAAGGGAGCGAAGCTGGTGCCCATTGGCGGTTTTCCACTTTTGGAGTAAAAAGTGGTCATCAACCAAAATAATTGTGCGTCATAGAAAATACGAGAGGGATTTGACCTCCTCTCTAGGGGATACAACCGTTGAATTGTCGGTCCCCTCATACAGGGTTAACAATCTCAGCAAGGATGAAAAAGATGCTTTAACAGAAATTAAAAAACAATAAGGAGTATATTGTAAATGGGGGCAGACAAGGGGGGAGCCATTGTAATTGCAAGAGTAGGACCCAATACATACAGAATCTATTAGACATTATCTGTGTTCATCCTCACTGTACTGCGTGGGCGACCCCACTCCCATGTTTCTCAACGCTCAATCCCTCCTAAGATAGGGCTTCCTTAATTGGGAGTCCTGATCAGGAGAATGTGAAGTTTCTGCTCGGAGATACAATCCATTATCATCCAATCTTCCCACCATCTCCTCAAAGATCTAAAACGTTTTTCTCCCATCCTGGGAAGACAAATAGTTTTTCTAGTAATTGGCTCTTTTGAGATGTGTCTCCAGATATGTGGAATATTAACTTGCAGAATTTTGTACAAAGCTTGCCGTCACATATCAGAGATGCGGTGACCTTTGGATAAACTTACAAATGTAAAATGGAAGAAGGTTCATTGGGTGTCATTAGACTGACATCCTTGTATATACCGTGATATTGGCATCAAACATGGGTATGTCATGCTGTCCAAATCTTACTTTTGAATCACTCCAACCTTTTTTCCTTACACAAAGCAACGTTTTATTCGAGATTGTATTAATTGTATTGACGCACAATTATTTTTTGTTGATGACACTTTTTTACCTCCAAAACGTGGAACGCAATGGGCACCAGCTTCGCTCCCGCTTCATACTGCCAAACCTATTTTTAATGTTGGTGGGAGTCGGTCCACTGTTTGGAGATAACAACCCTTAATCGACCTTCATCATAACATTTTATAGGTGTTCATAGATGATTTAATATTTATTTGGGAAGGAGGGGAAGAATCGCTTTTTTATTTATAGATCACCTTACTAATAATGATAGAATTAAAATTCAAACTTACACTTTTGATTATCATCACTTACACGATTGATTTATTTCATGTTCATTGATATGGATGGGAAATCAATTCTAATGTTTCCAGAAAAACTAATTTCCCTACCACATATTTAAGATTTGAACAGCTGTCACCCTAACCTCTCTAATCAATCCCAAAGGGACATGGATTACTCTTAAAGCGAATATGTTCCAAAAATGGAAGATTTCATTACTCAATCCAAGGATTACTAACAAGATTTGAGGAGAGGGGTTACCATATCTAACCTCATCAGGTCGCTATAGAAGGGAAAAAATGGTATAGAGATGACTCCTTGAATTCTCAAACAAATCGTTTTCAAGAGTGCATAATAAATGGATGCAAAAAATCCAAATAAAAAAAGGTCCAAACATAAAAAAAAAAATCCCAATTCCAAGTCTCCGCCCCCTCCCCCCACGCCGTTCCCCCCAACCCCCCCCCCGCCTCTCCGTCACGGCTCACCACCCCCCCCCCCCCCCCCCAGCCCCGCGACACCCTCACCCCGCTCCCCAACCCCCCCCCAACGCCGGACCCCCCTTAGCCCCCCCCCTGCCGGTCGTCCGCCGACCCCCCCCCGCTCCCAAGCGGAGACGTCAGCCCCCACCTTTACCCCCCCATCCACCACCCACCAGTGCTCGCCACCCGCTTGCCCACCCCCCACCCCCAACCTGACCCTCCTCCCCGCCCCGGCCCCCCCCCGCCTCCCCCCCCGCCCCCCTCCGCCGCCCCCGCAGTCCCCCCCTCTTCCATGCGGCCCCCAAAAAACGCCTTCCCAGGCATTGACTCCCCCCCCCCCCAAAAAAAACCATATAAAAGCCAAAGACAAGAAAACCAAAGAATCCACACAATTCCACACTCACACACAGAAAAATCACACATAAAAAAACTAAAACAAACACCAAGACCCCGCAAACCAACGCCCACATAAGGGGCACCGCCAAACATACCTTGGCTGACCCCACATCCTTACATTAGATACACAAACGTCTAGCTTGGCAGAACGCCCCCCTCGCCAAATCCCACGAGACGCGCCACCCGCACCTCCGCGCAGCGAAATGAGAAGCACGCACACACTGTACCCTGCGACCCCTGGAGATCCCGCAAGGCGGTAAGCACCCGCGACACAGGACACGCCCACACAACCACTTGGGGACTCGGCGATGCTCCAGCCAATGGCCAACGGCCCGCCTATGCAGGAATCTGCGGGGGGCCGACGAAGCCTGAGCGCCGGCCGCCGCCCGAACCGGAAGATAAGACACCACAGCCCTGAACTCCCGACCGCCCCGCCCCCGGGCTGCGATCACGGCTCGAGGACCAGCGGCGGCGATCCGTCGGGGGGGGAGTCAAATAACTACTGCAACCGAGAGCCATGCTAGCCGGCCACTCCTGTGGCCCCAGCCCCCGCCACTCCGAGCACCGAGGGAAGAACCAGCCCAGAGCCCGGGCTCGACGAAAGTTCGGTGGCAGATGCGAACACGCCTAGCAGACTCAGGGCAACTCGTCCCTGGAAAGTCACCGGCAAACGGGCTCCGGACGAGGCCCACCCGCTCCGGGACCCTCTGTGCGACACCCGGCGTGCCCGTGGCAACCGGATGGGCGATCGGCCCTTACACCCCTACCCTGATTGACGGCCACCCAAGGCTCCGGATAGCCTTCCAGCGCCCGAACGCAAACCAGCGCATCCGGACGCGACGGCACTGGCCCGGACGATCGTGGACCCTCGAGAAGAGAAGGGACACCCGCGGGGCCCCCGACGCCAAGAGCCAGGAGCAAGAGCGAGCTAGTGCAGGACGGACCGTCCCCTATACCTGCCGCCCCCCTTGCCGCCCGCCCCCCCCATTCGTCTTTCCGCCCCCCACCTCCTCCGACCCACACTCCCCCCCACAACGCACTCCACACCGCTTCTCCCCCCCACCGCATCCGCCACGACCCCCCCCCATCTCACCCTGGCAACGTTAAACCACTGCAAAAGAAAACAACACAATAACACAAAAACCAAAATATCCGAAAAACAAACAAACACAAACAAAAAACCATGATAAAACCCCCCACTTCACACCTCCCTCCCCTTCCCCCCCCATCACCTCCAGTCCCATCCCCCCCCAACCAGCCCCCCCCCCTCCCACCCCACCCCCCCCCCTCACCCCCCACCCCCCAACAAAAACCAACAATTTTACTTTTTCCAAAATAAAAACCAACCCAAAAAAAAATAAAAATTTTTTTTATTTTACCAACACAATATTCAAGTTAATAACATTAAAGGGATTGTTAGAAAACATTTGGAATGTTGCTGTCTGCTACCCATTACTAACTAAGGGTACACCTGATGCCCTCGTTTTGTATTCAAAAAAGCAAAACGGATAGCCAATCATGTTTCACGAAGCTTGTTTTTCTTCCTCCTGCTAGATCAAAAAGAACATCTCCAAGGGTTTGTTTCAAATGCCTCAATTGTTAATCTCCTTGTGGCTTTTGATGCCGTCCTCTATTTTTGAGTCTTATACAGGACAAATATCCCATTCAGAATCCATTTCATTAATTGTAATGCCACATTCATAGTCTATGTATTGGACTGTGGATGTGGCAACAATATGTGGGACGTACCACAAGAGCTCTAAAAGGGAGAATGAGGGAGCACATTAGATTTAATAAGGTCGGGGATCTCACCCATCCAGTATCCCTACAGTTCACTACGTGCAAACAAGGAGACATTAGAAAATTAAATATAGAGGCATTGAACCTATTAAAAACCCACAGAGGGGGAAACAGGTTTGGACATAATTGATAAAAGGGACTCTCTGGAATTTTTACCCTCAATACAAGAATCCCTTTTGGTCGAATCGAATGGTATCTCAATCCATTGCTAAAATAAAAGAATCAAATTAAAAAGCAAATACAATGTGTTATTACAACATCTTATCGTGCCATTGATAATATGTTTTTGAAGTTTAGACTTGTAATAACTAATTATACTAACTTTGTGTCACTGAATTTGGGTATAAAACTTTCAAGAACAAGTTTAGATGTAAAAATATATAAAATAGTGTCAAAAAATATGGACTACTATATGCTTAAAAATAATTTCGGTCCACCCATCTAATGATTCCTACAAGTTATGGATCATAAACATCTGATTATCTGACTCTGTTCCCGTACTTAGACTAACAGGGATGCTGTAAATTTTGAATGGATACGTTCACAAATACAAGCTCAATTAGTGAACTTCTATATATTTACATAACCATATCCCAAATGGCTGCATGTTTTTCTAAGTTCATCTTCTGGGTCCTTTACAGATTCATATATCTATAGATTTCTAAACCTTAACAGCCAAAACTCTAATTGTCTCCATTTCATAATTTAAATATTCTTTAAATACAATTGATTATCCTTTTGTTTTTACCATTTTTTCCCAAATATACTTCATTTGAATTGAAGATTCGTGTGCACTAACTATTCTTAAGTGTTAATAAATTATTTTAAAGTTTTTTCAATGTTCGTTTGAAATAATAATAAAGTTGTTTTGTTGAATGTCATAGCGCGCGACATCACCGCTCGAAACCTACGCGCCGCGCCACTCGTGGCGCGCCTTACAACGGTGCGCTGGCTCGTGACGCAGGCCATCGCGGGTTAGGGGTGAGGAAAGGCATGGGGGAAAAAAGGGTGGACAATGAACCTTTATCAGGTACGAGATTTTAATCAGAGCCTTCTCAACCTTGAAAGAGCGGAAGCTCGAAACGCGTTGTGTGGGGGGGCCCCTGGGCTCATCCTTATTTCAGCTCGATCCAATAAACCTATTTTTATTGGAATACACTCTCCATCAATTTTTGCCGGTGTGCTCCATCTCTCCCTGCGGAACCTGTTAAAGAAAAGACCACACATTAGTTTATCAATTACACTAAAAATACACTTAACTGGGATGGGGCAAACGAAAATCTTGTTCCCAAATGAAATCTTTCGAAATAACGTCTTCAAGGCACAATTTCCCAAGAGCGGGAGTTGTGCGCAAATGAGCCTTAAAACAGTCTTTGGTCATGTGCCTCTCTCAAACCAGCTTTACTTACTACTCCCCGAGCTTGCTTTCTTTTGTTCTGCCACTGTGGTATGGGGATCTGGAAACCTTAGTTCTTACAAACTCCTTAAATCAGTTATAGGTTTACATGATCTTGATACTTTGGTGACTCTGTTTCCCGAGTGCTGTCAGGGTTCTATACACTAAACAGTCCTATACTTAAACGCGTTCCGCCAATTTACACTTACTCGTGGGAATAATATCCCCCCTATCCGGCGTTGCCAATACTTCAAAACCGGGCAGAGATCTTCTTATTGCTAGGGCATGTGCGAACCTCGCACTCTGAACTTTAATCTCCTCAGCATCAATATACACACAGTCTGCACCTGGCAATGCTACCCGTCACTAAGCCTGTACTCGGGAATAGGGAGTCCCCGGACCTAAATCAATGCGTTTTCAGCTCCAGAAGACTTCTGCTACATTACTGTAATGTTTTAAAATTAAATATCTAGTAAGCCCAATAGACAACCCACTCCATGCCCCCATATCTGTTAAAACCCATATTTTAGTTTATTTTATCACAGAGTAATACCGCAGCCGACGGGGGTCTTCAGGTGGTTACCCCCATGGGTGTCCAGAGCTCCACAGTGCACCACAAGGGGTACCCACAGTGTCTGGATGCCTCTAGGTGTCCCCCATGGCCCCAACTGGGTCCACAAGTGGTTCCCAGGGTGTCTGGGGACCCCGGGTTATCCCACAGGTGTCTGTGGCCCTTGGTGTGTCCCAACAGTTTATAGGGGCCTCAGTGGTCTGTGGGTGACTTTGGGCCCCCACAGTTTTGGGACCCAGTCTTCCCCACAGGTGTCCACCGTGTAGTCTTCCGGTGGTCCTTGTGGCTCCCGGGGTCCTCAGTGTTTCCCCATAAGTCCCCGCTGGCCTTCGGTACAATTCTTTATTTAAAAATAAACATGGCCCTTCAATACAATAATACATCACCACCCCCCCCAAACACATAACAGTAGCAATACTAGGCAAATAAACTATTATCCAGATATGGATATTAGATTATTTGCCCATTATTAACCAACATTATCCATGAGTCATAATAAAGTAAATAAAAAACCGATTCTAATTTATGCCTGGCATGTGAAGGTATCCCTCGCAGACTTACTGCAGTCTTATGTCCGCTCGATTTTAGCAGAATCCCAATAAAAGCCCAAATTCTTAATAATGTCCCCTAGCCCCTTAATCAACTTGGTTAATAACGGCTATAGTATTAATTGGGTTAACCCACTCCTGCCCCAGCTACCCCCATGAAGTCTAACCACCCACCCCGGACCCACTATACCCACCCTGTACCCATTGATTGTTAACGTAGTATATCATACCCATATAATAGGGCATGATAAGAACTGTACTATAGCAGTCGAATTGTCACTCTAATTACAAAGTCTGACTATCCCAAAATACGACTATAAAACCTACAGTATACAACCATAACCTAAACCCCCAACTGGTAAATAACAGCATATGCAATCAATCAAATTGCATTGAATAAAACCACTAGCCTATACCAATCAATAATAAATCACACCACTAGACAATCAATTAAAGATGCCACCAACCCCTAACCAAACAATACTTCCATATATAAAGCATAACCAAAACACTCTAATACATCCACTAGCACACATACAATTTCACCATTGCCAAGCAATTATAGCATTAATAAACGCTTATTCTGTTAAAAAAAAAAATACAAATCAAAATAAGCTGAACATTTAAAACCAATTCATTCAATCAAACAATAACAACATAGAAATATAACCATTCAACAGATGAAATCATTTGGCCAAAAAAATCATTGTCTATTTACTGTATCATCTGTACTAACAATACAAATGAATACATTAGCGTCCAATGGCATGAAAAACATAAAAATAGAAAAATCCATCCAAAACCTGTAAAAATAAAAGTAACATACCGTACATTCAATATTAATATTACCTTTAGAAGCGTTGGCCCTCCGAATCCCTGGGAATCAGAAAGCTCGCTCCGTTACATCACAAAACACAATCCGCCATCCACGATTAAGAATCCCGACTGCAGAAAACAAAATTTGTCTTTCTTTAATGTGTACTCACCTTCTTCTTTCTTCATCTGTGACCATTTCTTTCTTTATCTTCTTTATCTTCTTACTTTTCTTCATCTGTCAATCCAACCCATTTTAGATCCACGCTGTTGACTCGCCGACTTCTTGTGCTCAATGATCCTTCATCTAGCTTAAATATACCACTGGCGACACACTTATTCGAGCTCGCTAGTCCCACGAATTCGGGTATACCCGGTGTATTGATGTTTGTGACTGTTTTCCCTCTGCCAGTGCATTGGTTTTTTCCAGCGCAGGGATTGAAGCATTTATTCCCGCTGGCTGCAAACTTGCTTGCAATTACAATTCCATGAATTTATGCCATCTGGTAGATACGGCAAGCATTGCGGCCTATTAATCTAATCATTATCATTTAACCCATATCAGGCCGCCCGCAGCAGGCATGCACCCCTGCTGGAAGGCAAAGGCAACGGTGTTGTCAGAGGTTGAGGAGCGGCGCATTCCAGGTAGTCTGCAGGTACATACTTGGGTTATTTGCTTCGAATAAAGTGTGTCTGTGCAGTAGGGCTTGTGACATCACATTTGATTGGCAAATGGTTCTCAACGTCTGTGATTGGCTGTGAGAATTCATGTGCCTTTTTATTTTATTTTAATTCCGTCATTTAAAGGGAAGGAGTTCCAACCAATCAAATTGCTGTGCTTCATTTCCCGTTAAGATTTGACATCTTATCTAAAATTTCTTCCCTCTGTGATACTTCTCCTATCAGATTCTGGAACATATCATAAACTATTACTAGAATTGGTTGCTATCAAGCATCAAACAGTTTCTTCTTAAGATTACTACGATGTTCAATTGAGCTGGGTTTTTATACTGTAGGTCTTGTGATCTGCCTCATAACTGCAATTTTATTACATGGACACTTTGACAATAATTACATGGTCGAGTCTACAGTACTTATATCAATGTGCCCACTGAAACGGTGTCACCGGTTATGTTTGAACTAAAACTTCGACTTGTCCGGTGCCCTGAATTGGCATGCTCGTCATGCTGTGCTACAAGGAGCCTTTTGCTTGTTGTAACCAACCGTTATTGAACTTTTTTTTTTATTCTCAAGCACTAGGTGCCAGTTTGTCTTTACGGTTTGCTTGCCCTTTTTGGAATATTACATTTGTCTTTCCGGGGATAATTTGTTCTAATATCCCAGTGCCTACTGATGATTTTGTTCTTATTTTTTGTTTTGCGCCTCTATATTGTAAATTTGGTCAAAGACAAAAGTCAAATTTCCCTTACCTTTTTTCTTTTTGTCTCTTTGTTTAATATGTCCTTCCTATCTAAAGCGTCCGATTTCCCCAAACATCTGCAATGGTCTCTTTTATAATCCTTCTATATTATAATGTTGTCTTGTGCTAGGAATGAATCCCTATCAGAGCAGTTCCTTTTAATCCTTTGAAACTGCCGCCCTGATGGGGACATTATCAGCTCCTAGGTTGGTGAAACTGGACCTAATATATAATTATTTTATCGACTGTTTTAAAAAACATTTTCGTTTAATCAGAATGTTTTTCTATTACACATTTATGTCAGAAAATCTTCTATTTGGGATCCTACTTTTTTGATATGTAATGGTAAATTTGATGTATTCATGGCTGAAATTTGACCATCTTCGAGTTTCGCCCCTCTCTCCAGATCCTGAATGTGTTTCCTCTATAATCGACGCCCAACAGACCAAGTCCGCACCGAGCTCATCTCCTGACCAAATATGTTGGTATTCCTGCCGTGAGCAATACAACCACTTGTTGGCTGCTACAGTTCCCTCTCATTATTATTTAAAGTGGCAGTAACATAATACCAAGGTACAAAAGTGGCAGTATCATAATACCAAGTTACTATCCGATACAATATGACCCTTAGGCCTTTCCACATCTGTCAGCTTTCTCTGCCTCATTTGAATATACAATATTGATTACTAGTTTGATTACTATTGGCTGTTATCACTGTGGTATTACTAACAGATCATCCACTGAAGTCAATCAAGACAACGGCTCACGATCGCTAAGCTAACTGACAATACACTGTATGCTGCCTACCCCATTTATATCCCGGAGATAACTTGGTAAAGGTGGGATAATACTAATGCTAGACAACCAATTTGCAACATATAGGTGAGATCTTATTTACTGTGCCCCTCACCCTAGGCGCCATAGCCTGAACTAACAGGTTATTCATCTTCTCTACATGTTTATTGGATGCTAATTTGTTATGTTTGTGTCCCTATGTTTTTATACCGTACATTAGTCCAATAGGACCCCATGAAGGTTTTCATAATGTCACAATCTACAGGCTGTTCAATACTTTATTTGAACTACTACTAATCATGGTTACCCACAGAACCACAAAAGATCCATATCAGATCTTCTTACACCTTGTCGCCACAGCCTGAGTTTCCATCCTCTACCGTGATTCATTTACTGGTGGCTTTATCACCACAGCCTACTCTCACCCCTTAGGAGTGAACCCAATGCTCTGGTTCCATTTTCTCTGTTCTAATTAAGGGAACCCCGAGTCAAACCCATCCTATTTACAACCTTTTTAGCTGAGCGAGTGTTCCCCCTGAAATACAGTAATGATTTAATTGAGTTTTTTATTATGTGGAGGTAGAAACCAGAAACATAAGGTGCATGGAACAAGGAATGGGTGAAACAGTTATATTGAAGTAAGAGAGAAGCACTCGTAGAAGATAGAAAGCCCCACACTCAAACCTCATGGTGTAGTATAGCTTAAATTACAAAAATATATAGGTACATTAATCAAAATCCACTCAACAAATGTAAGATTCAAGTTTATCTCAGGAGAATGGGATTTTTCTATACTCCAAATATGCATAGGAATGCTCAAAAATGGTCTTAAGCTTGCAACCATGCCTGCTCTTCTCCTGCATATGTCAAACCGCAACCTCTGATCTTCTGGGTGTGGCCTGTACCGCATCACTTCCATGTGTTGGGCTCGGACTCAGTGTTCACTCTGCCTGGCGCTTTCGCTCAAATCCTATGTGTTTTGTTATCCTTGTGCTAACTTTCCTCAGGGATTATTTCTAGGGTCCATACCACAGTGACCTTTGTATACCGAAAGTGTAACCTCCTTTTGGAAAGTGTTTTATATTTCTTATAAAAAACTTTATACATATACAGCTTTGCGGCCGCCTTTATCCAGTGTCGGCTGGAGCGGGCCGCAACGCTGATTAACCGCTGCATATGCAGTAATTTTTTTTTTTTCGGAATATGTTTCGGTATTTTTAGCGCTCATAATCTTACATTTTCTTAGCGCTGTCTGCAATACTGCAATAAATCCGTCTAAAAAAAACTCAGGGGGGCGTTCGCGAGCCTTTGTCTTCAAAGTCTAATACTTTAGTCAGTTCAACCTCACAGTGCGTCGCACACAGTCGCGTGTGGCGCGCGTAATTGGAATTTTTGGCATAGTTATAACCATGCTGTGCAAGTGCCGTTCATTAATGTCTCATTGAACATTTTGAACACGGCTAGGCTTACTTGACATATCACATTTCGGCTATACAATAACATCGCTCTACCCCCTCTATTCGCCCTGCACCCACACAGCTAATTTACTGCCCTGCATTAATTTCAACTTCTTATCTTATCTAACAGTACAGTAACAACAAACACCTCTCCCACACATTCACTTTGACTGTGTGTGTTACTCTGGTGTTCAATCACATTCCTGCTTGCCTAGCTGATGATTACTTATGCGCATGCTCTATAAATTACTTCACGCACTCGCTGCTTGCGAAGTTCAAGAGTGGGTGACCACAAAATAATATAATTTTACTAATTTGGGTATAACATTTACAACAAGTTTAGATGTAAAAAATATATAAAAAATAGTGATCAAAAAATATGGACTACTATATGTTTGAAATAATAATAAAGTTGTTGTTGATGTTCATAGACGCGCTGACATCACCGCTCTACCCTACGCGCCGGGCGCCACTCGTGGCGCGCCCTATACAACGGTGCGCTGCTCGTGACGCAGCCAAGCGACGGGTTAGGGGTGAGGAAAGGCGGGAAAATGAACCTTTATAAGGTAAGAGATTTAATCAGAGCGTTATCACCTTGAGAAAGAGCGGAAGCTCGAAACGCGTTGGTGGGGGCCCTGGGGCTCATCCTTATTGTCATGCTCTGATCCAATAAACCTTATTTTTATTGGGAATACACTCTCCAGCAATTTTTTCCGGTAGTGCTCCATCTCTCCCTGCTGAACCTGTTTAAAGAAAAGAACACACATTAGTTTACAATTACACTAAAAATACACTTACTGGGATGGGGCAAACGAAAAATCTTGTTCCCAAATTGAAATCTTTAGAAATAAAGTCTTAAGGCACAATTTCCCAAGAGCGGGAGTTGTGCGCAAATTGAGCCGGAAACAGTCTTTGGTCAGTGGTGCCTCTCGCAACCGCTGTTACTCCGCCGGAGCTGCTTCTTTTGTTCTGCCACTGTGGTATTGGATCTGGAAACCTTAGTTCTTACAAACTCTTAAATCATGTTATGATGTTACATGAATCTTGATACTTGGTGAATCTGGTTCCCGATGGGCTGCAGGGTTCTTATACACTAAACAGTCCTATACTTAACGCGTGCAGCCAATTTACTCCGTGGGAATAATATTCCCCACCTATCCCGGAGTTGCCAATACTTTGCAAAACCTGGCAGAGAGCTTCTTAGTTTGCTAAGGGCATGTGCGAACCTCGCACTCTGAACTTTAATCTCCTCAGCAGCAATATACACACAGTCTGCACCTGGCAATGGCTACCCGGCACTAAGCCTGTATCTCGGGAATTAGGGAGTCCCCGGACCTTAAATCAAGGCGTTTCAGCTCCAGAGACCTTCTGCTACATTACTGTAATGTTTAAAATTAAATATCTAGTAAGCACCAATAGACAACCCACTCCATGCCCCCATATACTGTAAAACCAATATTTATTTATTTTATACACAGGATTAATACCGCAGGCCGACGGGGGTCTGCAGGTGGTCCCCATGGGTGTCCAGAGCTCCCACAGTGCACCACAGGGGGTACCCACAGGTGTCTGGAGGCCTCTAGGTGGTCCCCATGGGCCCCAACTGGGTCCACAAGTGGTTCCCACGGGTGTCTGGGGGACCCCGGGTTATCCCCACAGGTGTCTGGGGGCCCTGGGGTTGTTCCCACAGGTGTATAGGGGCCCTCAGGTGGTCCCTGTGGGTGACTTTGGCCCCCACAGATGTTGGGACCCAGTTCTTCCCCACAGGTGTCCACCGTGAGTCTTCAGGTGGTCCTTGTGGGCGTCCGGGGGTCCTCGGGTTGTCCCCATAAGTCCCCGCTGGCCTGCGGTACCAATTCTGTATTTAAAAATAAAACATGGCCTTCATAACAATAAATACATCACCCCCACCAAACACATACAGTACAATAATAGGCAAAATAACTATTATCCAGATATGGATAATAGATTATTTGCCCATTATTAAACACAACATTAGCCATGAAGCATAAATAAAGTAAATAAAAACCATTCTATTTATGCCTGGCAATGTGAAGGGTATCCTCGTCAGCTTACTGCAGGTCTATGTCCTCCGATTTTAGCAAGAATACATAGCAAAATTAATTATAATGTCCCCTAGCCCCTTAATCAACTTAGTGGTTAATAACTGCTATAGTAATTAAGGGGTTAACCCACCCTGCCCAGCTACCCACCAAGGAAGTCTAACCACCCACCCCGGACCCACTATACCCACCCTGTACCCATTGATTGTTAAAGTAGTATATCATACCCATATAATATGGGCATGATAAGATACTGTACTATAGCAGTCAATGGTCACTCTAATACAAAAGTCTGACTATCCAAAATACAGACTAATAAAACCTACAGTATACAACAAGAACCTAAACCCCCAAACTGTAAAATTAAAAGCAATAGGCAATCAATAAATTGCATTAATAAAACCACTAGCCTACCAATCAATTAAATAAATCACACCACTAGACAATCAATTAAAGAATTCACACCCCTAACCAAACAATACATTCCATATATAAAAGCAGTAACCAACACATTAATTAATACATCCACTAGGCAACACATACATTTAACCATTAGCCAACAAATTATATCATTAAATAAAAACGCTTAATCTGTTAAAAAAAAAAAATACAAATCAAAATAAGCCATGAAAATTAAACACAATTTCATCAAAACAATAAACATACATAGAAAATATAACAGTCAACAGATGAAATGCATTTGCCAAAAAAATCATTGGCTATTACTGTATTCATCTGTACATAAACAGATACAAATGAATACATTAGCAGTCAATGGGCATTGAAAAACATAAAAATAGAAAAATCCAATCCAAAAACCTGTAAAAATAAAAGTACATACAGTACATTCAATATTAATATTACCTTTAGAAGCGTTGGCCCTCCGAATCCCGGGGAATCAGAAAGCTCTCGTCCGGTGACATCACAAAACACAATCCGCCATCCACGATGAAGATCCAGACCAGGAAACAAAATTTGTCTTTCTTTAATGTGGTATCACCTTCTTCTTTCTTCATCTGTGACCATTTCTTTCTTTATCTTCTTTATCTTCTTACTTTTTCTTCATCTGTCAATCCAACCCATGTTAAATCCACGATGTTGACTCGCCGACTTCTTGTGCTCAAATGAGCTGTCACAGCCTTAAATACACTGGCGACACACTTTATTCGAGCTCGGCTAGTCCCACGAATTCGGGTATACCCGGGTGTATTGAGGTTTGTGACTGTTTTCTGCCCGAGTGCATTGGGTTATTTTCCAGGCAGGGATTGAAGCATTTTATTCCCGCTGGCTGCAATACTGGCTGCAATTACAATTCATGAATTTATGCCATCTGGTAGATACGCGAAGCATTGCAGCCTATTAAATCCTAATCATTATCATTTAACAGATCAGCCGCCCGTCAGCCAGGCATGAACCCAGGCTGGGAAGGCAAATGCAACGGGGCTTGTCAGAGGTGAGGAGCGGCGCATTCCAGGTATCTGCCAGGTACATACTGGGTATTTGCTCGAATAAAGTGTGTCTGTGCAGTATGGCTTGTGACATCACATTTGATTGGCAAATGGTTCTCACGTCTGTGATTGGCTGTGAGAATCATGTGCCTTTTTTATTTTATTTTAATTCCGTCATTTAAAGGGAATGAAGCCAACCAATCAGAATGGCTGTGCTTCATTTCCCTTTAAGATTACATCATTAAATCTAAAATGTCTGCCCTCATGTGATACTTCCTCCTATCAGATTCTGGGAACTATATCATATAAACTATATACTATAAATTGTTGCTATAAGCATAAAACATTTTCTCTTAAGATTACTAAGATGTTCAATGATCTGGGTTTTTATACTGTAGGTCTTGTGATCTTGCCTACATACTGCAATTTACATGGACACTTTAACAAATAAATTACATGGTCGGATCTACAGTACATATAATCAATGTGCCCACTGAACAGGTGTCACCGGTTATGTTTGAACTAAAATTCGACTTGTCAGGTGCCCTGAATTGGCATGCTCGGCATGCTGTGCTACAAAGGAAGCCTTTTCTTTGTTGTAACCAACCGTTATTGAACGTTTTTTTTTTATTCTCAAAGCACTAGGTGCCAGTTTGTCTTTACGGTTGCTTGCCTTTTTGAAGATTACAGTTGGTCTTTCTGGGATATTTGTTCCTAATATCCCAGTGCCTACTGATGATTTGTCTTATTTTTGCGGCCTCTATATTGTAATTTGTCAAAAAGACAAAGTCAAACTTTCCCTTACCTTTTTTCTTTTTGTCTCTTTGTTTTAATATGTCCTTCCTATCTAAAGCGTCTGATTTCCACAAAACATCTGCAATGGTCTCCTTTTTATAATCCTTCTATATTGATAATGTTGTCTTGTGCTAGGAATTGATCCCTATCAGAGCAGTTCCTTTTAATCCTTTGAAACTGCCCTGATGGGACATTATCCAGCTCCTAGGTTGGTGACAACTGGACCTAAGTATATAATTATTTTTATCGACTGTTTTAAAAAACATTTTCGTTTTAATCAGATTGTTTTCTATATACACATTTAGGTCCAGAAAATCTATTTGGGATCCTACTTTGTTGATATGTAAATGTTAAATTTGATGTAGTATTCATGGCATGATTGAACATCTCGAGTTCTTCCTCTCCAGATAATGAATGTGTTGTCTATATATCGACGCCACAGGACCAAGTCCGCACCGAGCTCATCTCCTGACCAAATATGTTGGTATTCCTGGCAGTGAGCAATACAAACCACTTGTTGCTGCTACAGTTTCTCTCATTAGTATTTAAAGTGGCAGTAACATAATACCAAGGTACAAAAGTGGCAGTATCATAATACCAAGGTACTATCCGATACAATATGAACCTTAGGCCCTTGCCACAGCTGGTCAGCTTCTCTGCCTCATTTGAATATACATATTGATTACTAGTGGCTGTTATCACTGTGGTATTACTAACATTATCATCCACTGAGGCAAATCAAGACAACAGGCTCACGATCGCTAATCTAACTGACAAACAAATGTATGATGCCTACCCCATTTATATCCCGGAGATACTTGGTAAAGTGGGATAATACTAATGCTAGACAACCATTTGCACATATAGTGAGATACTTATTTACTGGTAGCCCCTCACCTAGGCGCCATAGCCTGAACTAACAGGTATTCAGCTATCTCTACATGTTATTGGGATGCTAATTTGTTATGTTGTGTCCCTATGTTTTTTATACAGTACATTAGTCCATAGGACCCCATTAAAGTGTTTTAATAATATTCACAATCTAACAGGCTGTTCAATACTTATTTGAAACTACTACTAAATCATGGTTACCCACATAACCACAAAAAGATCCATATACAGATATTCTTTACACCTTGGCCCACAGCCTGAGTTCCATCATCTACCAGTGAGTGCATTTAATTGGTGGCTTTATCACCACAGCCTACTCTCCCCCTTAGGAGTAACCCAATGGCTCTGGTTACCATTTTCTCTGTTCTAAGTAATGGAACCCCTAGTGCACCCACCTATTTACCTTTTTAGCTGAGCGAGTGTGTCCCCCTTGAATACAGTATGATTTAAAGTGCAGTTTGTATTAAGTGTGGAGGTAGAACCAGAAGGTGCAGGAACAAGGAATGGGTGAAACAAGGTATATTGAAGTACAGGAGAGCAAATCTAGAAGATAGAAAGCCCACACCAACCTCATGGTGTAGTATAATTAAATTACAAAAAATATATAGGTAAATTAATAAAATACACTCAAACAAATGTGAAGATTCAAGTTTATCTCAGGAGAAAGGGGAAGTTTCTATACTCCAAATATGCATAGGATGATCTAAAATGTTCTTTAAGCTTGCAACCAGTGCCTGCTCTCTCCTGCAGATGTCAAACAGCACCTCTGATCTTCTGGGTGTGGCTGTAACGACATCACTTCCAATGTTTGGGCTCGGACTCAAGTGTTCACTCTGCCTGGCTCTTTAGCTCAAATCCTATGTGTTTTGTTAGTCCTTTGCTAACTTCCTCAGGGATTATTTCTAGGGTCCATCACCACAGTGACCTTTTTATACCGAAAGTGTAACTCCTTGTTGGAAAGTGTTTTATATTTCTTATAAAAAACTTTATACATATACAGCTGCGGCCGCCTTTATCCTAGTGCGGCTGTAGCGGCGCAACTCTGATAACCGCGGGCAGATGCAGTATTTTTTTTTTTTCGGAATATGTTTCGGTATTTTAGCGCTTATAATATTAGCATTTTATTAGCGCTGTCTGCAATACTGCAATACCGTCTAAAAACTCAGGGGGGCGTTCGCGAGCTGTTGTCTTCAAAGTCTAATACTTTAGCAGTTCAACCTACAGTGCGTCAGCACACAGTCTGCGTGTGTGCGCGCAGTAATTGGAAATTTGCATAGTTATACATGCATGTGCAGTGCTGTACAGTATGTCTCATTTGAACATTGTTGAAACGCATAGGCGTGTACTGAAACAGTATCACATTTCGGCATATACAGCGCTCTCCCCTCGATCGGCCCTGCACACACACAGGCTAATTTACTGCACTGCAGTATTTCAACTTCTTATCTTATCTACAGTACAGTACACCTCTCCCACACAATTCCTTTGAATGTGTGTCTTTCTGGTTTCAATCACATTCCTGCTTGCTAGCTGATGATTACTGCGCATGCGTCTATAACTTCACCACTGCTTGCTTGCGAAGTTCAAGAGTGAGTGACCAAAAAAATAATATATTTTCTTTTCTCGTCATTTTTTATTTTTATTTTCTCTACAAGCCTGCCTAAACCATCTTGATATTACGATTTTCAATCTGTGCTGTATCTTTTGACTGCGACACTGTGCGTTTGACTGCACATGGTAGATTTGTGTGCTTTTTATGTATTTGGGGGTGTGGGAATCAAATTATTATGATGACCTGTCTGTTGAAAATATGTCATGTCTTTGAATACAGTACAGCTAATCCTTCATGCAGCTGTACCCTGTACCCCCTCCCCCATGCACATACACACAAGGCTCATTCAAGGATTTGAACCTCTTATCGACACCTCTCCAGAACCATTCCGTTTCTAAAGCTTGTCATTGTGATTTTAATCGTCCCTAGCCGAGCATCACCTCTCTGCGCCTGCGTGTATTCCTCTTTGGGATGGGAGCTACATAGCTGATGATTACTGCGCATGCGTCTATAACTTCACCACTGCTTGCTTGCGAAGTTCAAGAGTGAGTGACCAAAAAAAATATATATTTTTTTTTTCTCGTCATTTTTTATTTTTATTTTTTCCACAAGCCTGCCTAAACCATCTTGATATTACGATATTCAATCTGTGCTGTAGCTATTGACTGTGACACTGTGCATTTGACTGCACATGGTTGGTTTGTGTGCTTTTTATGTATTTGGGGGTGTGGGGATCAAATTATTACTATGACCTGTCTGTTGAAAATATGTCATGCCTTTGAACTACAAAAAAAAGAAAAAGAAGATGGTGTGTAGATAGCGCTATAGTGATTGTGTATGATGACCCCTCTTATAGAAGTGGTTCTCTAAAATTAGGGTAGGCTGCCTGGTAAACATTGATTAGTACAAATCAAAATTACAATGGAGACAAAAAAAAGAAACCGGCGCCTTACAAGTCCAAAAAGAGTGAATGTTCTGGATATTCAATTCGAAATAGGGAAAATGTCCAATGAGAAGTCCCTTTGATTCTTTGACCAGATACAGATTTGTCTGTGTTGTTGCGTAATATGAAATAAAACAAAGAGAAAATATAGTGCAACACTGCCAGCAATTGGTGATGGCTGACACTGACTAGGAATATCACAAGAGAAGCTGCACACCACAATAAACAAATAAGATACTTGCTGAGACAGGTGCTCCTGGTTCAGGAATATCTGCCTAGAACATCCAGCATTGGAGAAAGTAGAAAGATCCAGGGCAACTTTGGATTTCTTTAGAAAAATTTATTCAGCACAAAAACACAATGTTTCATCCCTCCTAGGGGACTTTATCAAGTGACTGGCTTGCAGAGACTACAAAAATGTCCAGTATAAATAGCCTTAAACACCCAGGTGAAAACACTTAAAACACCACCAATTACCCCCCAGTAGTCACATGATTGTCAGCATCTTGATCCTCCATGCGGTGTGTGCTCCGGTCCGGTCGCGCTGACGTCATCAGTTGGTTCCTACTCGTTGATGTCATCAACAGGTCCCTCTGCGTGATGCGATCCAGCTTCCTGAACAGGCATAAGGTTTTGTTGACGTGCTCCCTCTGCTCCTCCTCTGGATGTTGTCCCTCCGTCGTCCCGTAGTCTCGCGATATTTCAGGGTTTTGGTGATGTCATCAGTGACAGGTATAGATCTTCTCTATCTCCTTAGCTGGTGATGCCGTTTCTTCGCACATGCGCAGTGCATCCGCATTTCTGTTAGGCTTTAATACCAGGGGGAAGAGAGCTTAATCTAGCTCGTGGATAAAACATCAGATCTGGGTGGAATAATGAAGAGAGGAGAGAGTTTATTCAATGTGAAAACATGAATAAAGTGCCATCATACCCTAAAATAAAAGATTTAAAATATGGATCATTTCTTTCATGATTTTTGGTCGTTCAAGAACAGCAGCAGCAGCAAGAGTGAGTATACATATATGTATATATATCGGACTGCATTGGCATGATATAGTGAGGCATTTTAAAGTGAGCTATTAAGTGAGAATATATAGTTCGACTATAGTTAATAAACTTACTTTCTTCATGCAAGACCAATAACCTCAGCTGATATGACATGGATCTAATTGCATTCTCTTCACAGGTATGTCCCTGATGTGCAAGTCCTGTTTTAAAAGATTTACCCAGCGGCCTTTAGCATTGAAAAGTTGGTATGTTTGAATATCAAAAGGTGGTTTTATTTTTTTCCCCTCTTAACTCTGTGCTGTTAATTGACCAACTGGAACAAGCTGATTTATTGGGGAGGGGGAGGGTCCTGTGACTGCTTTAGCTGTATAAAACCAATACCCCCTCTGCATTAACAGGGACTGCATTGGCATGATATAGTGAGGCATCTTAAAGTGAGCTTTTAAGTGAGAATATATAGTTAGACTATAGTTTGACTAGAGGTGACTGGGGACTGCATCCTTCTGCAAACTATTCTACACAAGGCAACAAACGGTGAGCTATTCTGACCACACTATGATCCCTGCTGTTTAGTCTGCGCACACACACACTTGTCTCAAAACATCTCCATGCAGCATTACCTACCTCTGACATAATGATAAAAGAAATCCTAGAATTGCTCCATGCAGATAAAAGAAATCCTAGAATTGCTCCA
>CM071588.1:11020741-11220239 GCA_036426205.1 Ascaphus truei | reverse complement strand
GCTGCCCTTACCCCCTCACGGCTGCCCTTACTCCCTCACGGCTGCCCTTACTCCTCACGGCTGCCCTTACTCCCTCACGGCTGCCCTTACTCCTCACAGCTGCCCTTACTCCCTGACGGCTGCCCTTACTCCCTCACGGCTGCCCTTACTCCCTCACGGCTGCCCTTACTCCCTCACGGCTGCCCTTACTGCTCACGGCTGCCCTTACTGCTCACGGCTGCCCTTACTGCTCACAGCTGCCCTTACTGCTCACGGCTGCCCTTACTGCTCACTTACTGCTCACGGCTGCCCTTACTGCTCACGGCTGCCCTTACTGCTCACGGCTGCCCTTACTCCCTCATGGCTGCCCTTACTCCCTCACAGCTGCCCTTACTCCTCACAGCTGCCCTTACTCCTCACAGCTGCCCTTACTCCCTCACGGCTGCACGCTTATGACGATCAATGTGCCAAGAGATTACAATAGCAAATGCTGCTGTCTGTGTTTTCCCTGCAGGAGTTGATCTGATTCTGAACTCTTTGGCGGGGGATAAGCTGCAGGCGAGTCTGCGCTGTCTGGCGCGGCACGGACGCTTCTTGGAAATTGGCAAATACGACCTGTCCAACAATAGTCCTCTGGGTAAATTTATATTCTAAAATTGCAAATATGTATGTATGTCTTTATTTATATAGCGCCATTAATGTACATAGCGCTTCAGAGCAGTAATACACATGGTAATCATATAAATAACAAATAATATAAATAACAGGTCATGGGAATAAGTGCTTCAGACATAAAAGTACATTAAGGAAGAGGAGTCCCTGCCCCGAGGAGCTTACAGTCTAATTGGTAGGTAGGGAGGACGTACAGAGACAGTAGGAGGGCGTTCAGGTAAGTGTGTCTGCAGGGGGCCAAGCTTTATGTATCAGGTGTTAATTATCAGCCACGGTGCTAATCATATGCTTCGTTAAGCAGGTGTGTCTTAAGGTGGGTCTTAAAGGTGGATAGGGAGGGTGCTAGTCGGGTACTGAGGGGAAGGGCATTCCAGAGGTGCGGGGCAGTCAGTGAGAAAGGTTTAAGGCGGGAGAGGGCTTTAGATACAAAGGGGGTAGAGAGAAGACATCCTTGAGCAGAACGCAGGAGTCGGGATGGTGCATAGCGAGAAATTAGGGCTGAGATGTATGGAGGGGCAGAAGAGTGTAAAGCTTTAAAAGTGAGGAGGAGGATTGAGTGCGAGATGCGGGATTTGATCGGAAGCCAGGAGAGGGATTTCATGAGGGGAGATGCGGAGACAGATCTAGGAAAGAGTAGAGTGAAAATATACAATTTCAGAACTATAGAACGTATTGGATATGCCTGATGTGAACAATTCTACACGCAGCTTCACTTCCGTTTGTCCTTTTTCATCACGAACTGCAAATATAGCCATGTCCGCTCCTTGCTTTGATAGGAATGGCCCTTTTCCTGAAGAATGTGGCCTTCCATGGAATTCTGCTGGACGCCCTTTTTGAAGAAGGGAATGGAGAGTGGGAAGAAGTGTTTCAACTCGTTCAGGCTGGAATAAAAGCCGGTGTGGTGAGACCCCTGCAAGGCACCGTCTTCACACGGGAAGAAGTGGAACCAGCGTTCAGATTCATGGCTCAAGGAAAACACATTGGCAAAGTACTACTAAAGGTACGATAAAGAGGTGGGATTGTAACATTTAGTGGCCCTGAAAAGAAGGCGACCGAGTTACCGATTTATACAGCATTTTGGCGCCTCGTTGTTAAGAATGAGCCACCTGCCCAAATCACGGTCTGCAAACGCGTTGTACACCGACAGCAGAGGCGAACGTTCGTGTTTATTCGAATAGTCAACTCTGGATAACACTGATTACTTTTGAAAATGAAGTCAATGTATTAATCTGAGAATGATTTCTTTTCTGGAAGGTGCGTGATGAAGAGATGGAGTCGTCCACCTGT
The DNA here is from genome assembly GCA_036426205.1 of Ascaphus truei. Lineage (NCBI taxonomy): Eukaryota > Metazoa > Chordata > Amphibia > Anura > Ascaphidae > Ascaphus > Ascaphus truei. The sequence goes on along the minus strand of CM071588.1, from coordinate 11,218,301 downwards.
GATTCTGATGTTCTTCTGTCTGCCATCTCTCGGACATCCTTCCCATCGACAAAGTCCTATATCATCACGGGGGGGCTTGGTGGCTTTGGTTTGGAGCTGGCAAATTGGTTAATCGAAAGAGGTGCTCAAAAGCTGGTTCTAACGTCTCGTTCTGGTATACGAAGTGGTAAGTGGGGGGAAGAAGGCCAAAGGTGCATTCGTATTCTGAAATAATCCCATACATTTACAAAGTACACTACTGATAAGATTGTAATATGTGTGTACTGGAAAGAATTCCCAACCACGGGGATCAGTAACAGGAGGACCACAAATATACTTAATTCTCCTTAATAATTAAAGTCCCGTAACAGAGGAGTAATATAGAGGCTCCGTGAGTATCGTAGACCTAGTGTACATATATAACTCTCCTAGGGCATAGCATAAGCGTATACTGTCCATATAATAACATACAAACACTGTCCAATGGTATAGAAATCCTGTGATAGTATGTCACTGGGACTGAAGCCCTGGAGTAGCACCCAAAGAAAGGTCATATATCCCCTATGGAAATGAGGGTACTCGCATAAAAGTAGTTCATCCGTGTGCGTGCATCACGCCAAGTAGTATAAACCGTGAGGATCCAGCGAAGGGAAGCGGAGCACCGCCGTGGAACAGTGGGGGTCACACACCAACAAGATGGGTTCAAAATAGGCTTTAATGCATCATATAGTCATGGGGGGGGTACACGGAGGTAACTCTGACGCGTTTCAGCCGCAAGGGCCTTTGTCGGCTGTGCTCTGCTTCCCTTCGCTGGATCATCACTGGTGATAAGATTGTAATAATCAGCATGGCGGTCACCTCGTATAAGGCCTTAAATAATCCGGTATCTCTTGCATTTTGGCAGGCTACCAAGCGAAGCAAGTCCGGAGTTGGAAAGAATTGGGAGTCAAGGTCCTAGTTTCCACCAGTGATGTTGGATCTTTAGAAGGAACTCAGCAATTAATAGAAGAAGCGTCACAGATGGGACCAGTTGGCGGCATCTTTAATCTGGCCATGGTAAGTAATACATTATTCTAGGAAGAATGGCTAAGGACTCGGGTTGGAGTGTGAGAACCGGGTTTGAATTCTGGTGAGAGCTCCTGGTAAATCTGGGCAGGTGACTTTATCTCGCCCAACGCCAGGCAGAAAAACTGAATTGTAAGATTTTCATGGCAGGGGCACCCGAAGCGTTACTGGCAGGGAACCTAAGATGTTATAGCAGGGAAACATATAGCTGTCCTGGACAGGGGACCACTATAGTGTCCCGCGGAAGGGACCCCCCCCCCTTGTTTATAGATGTAATGGGGGGGACAGCGGACCCTATAGCTGTTCCTGGCAGGGACCCTATAGCTGTTCCTGGCAGGGACCCTATAGCTGTTCCTGGCAGGGACCCTATAGCTGTTCCTGGCAGGGACCCTATAGCTGTTCCTAGCAGGGACCCTATAGCTGTTCCTGGCAGGGACCCTATGCGCTGTATGAAGGGACCTATAGTGTTCCTGCAGGACCATAGCGTTCATGCGGGACCCTATAGCTGTTTCCTGGCAGGGACCCTATAGCTGTTCCTGGCAGGGACCCTATAGCGTGTTCCTGGCAGGGGACAATTAGCTGTCCTGGCAGGGACCGAGAGCTGTTCCTAGAGGGACCCTATAGCTGTTCCTAGCAGGGAACCATAGCTGTTCATAGAGGAACCTATACCTGTCCATGCAGGGACCCTATAGTGTTCATGGCAGGGACCTATAGCTGTTCATGGCAGGGACCCTATAGCTGTTCCTAGCAGGACTATAGCTGTTCATGGCAGGGACCCTATAGCTGTTCTGGCAGGGACCCTATAGCGTTCATGGCAGGGACCTATAGCTGTTCATGGCAGGGACCCATAGCTGTTCATGGCAGGGACCCTATAGCTGTTCATGGCAGGGACCCATAGCTGTTCATGGCAGGGACCCTATAGCTGTTCATGGCAGGGACCCATAGCTGTTCATGGCAGGGACCCCATAGTGTTCATGGCAGGGAACTATAGCTGGTCATGGCAGGGACCCATAGCTGTTCATGGCAGGGACCCTATCGCTGTTCATGCGGGACCCAATAGCTCTGCATACAATGTCAGCTGTAAAAAAAAAAAATATGAATGAACATTATTATAATTCTTATTAACTAAAGAGCACACAAAAAGTCAGATTTATTTATTATTTATAAAATGTGTTACCAGGCAGTAATACTTGAGAGAGTTACCTCTTGTTTTCAAGGTGTCTGGGCACAGGTTAAGACAAATAATAATATGATTACAATACGTAGTTACATAAGTGAGCAGGGTATACATATATACAAGCATTGATGCACGTTACACATAAATATATATGGGCGTATATGAAACAGTTACAGACCAGATTAAAATGTGAGAACAGCCTTAGTTTTGAAGGAATTTAGACTGGTGGCGGGGCTGTGAGAGTCTCCGGTAGATTGTTCCAGTTTTGGGGTGCACGGTAAGAGAAGGAGGAGCGGCCGGATACTTTGCTGAATATGTTCCCATATCTGGGAGGAGCCTGATTGCAGATATATAATGAATGTACTTATATATTCTGTGCATCAAGAGTGAAATTCTGTACATCTTTGTTAAACAAATAAATAAATAATCTGTTCAACAGGTCCTGAAAGACGCCACCGATTGAAAATCTATCCACAAAACTCTTTCAAGATGTGAACAAACCAAAGTATGATGGTACCCTTCATTTGGACAGGTGAGTACACGTGGGTTTGTGGAACGAGTGTGAAATGAAGAATAGTTTGTCCCCACAAACGTACATAGCAGTAAAATAAGGACTTTAACCCTGACCGAGGATGGAAAGGCATTGTGATATTGGCTTGCGTTGCGCTGTTTCTCAGCGTGAGTCGTCGGACGTGTCCCCAGCTGGACCACTTCTGGTTTTTCTCCTCGATGAGCTGCGGCAGAGGCAACGCCGGACAAAGTAAAATACGGCTTCGCAACTCAACAATGGAGCGTATTTGTGAGAAGCGACACCAGGACCACCTCCCAGGTGCTATATGAGATTGGTGTGTCCTATGGTTTTGGAATATATACCGTTATTTCAATAATCCTATAATTGAGACTCTGGAGTCAGACTCTAGTATGGAGTGGGTATTGGTGACAAGCCAGTGAGATGAGAACAGAAGATCTCCTACATAAGATCTCCTGCAGAAAACAATCACGGTGATGAGATCAGCCCGACATTATCTCATTGGAGAAAAACTAAATCAATACTGGAGTTTAAGAACAGTCTTCAAATAACATGTTGAATAAATCTTAACCACATCCTGAGGCTCCACGAGTCTGTGGTGGCGTGTCCAGCCGCAAATGTAGAAATCCAATAGCCGGAAGAAGAAAAAAAAGCAGGGAGTGTGCAACTCCTACGCGTTTCGGACGTAATGTCCTTTAACAAGGAGTATACTCCTTGTTAAAGGACATTACGTCCGAAACGCGTAGGAGGTTGCACACCTCCCTTGGGTGATGTTCATTTTTACTACCTGGCTCCCTGGCAGTGCGCTGCTGTTCTCTTCTTTGGGCACCTCCCAGGTACCATACATCGGCCATTCAAATCCCCGCTGCATTCCAGGCTCTGGCTTGTACACGTCCTCTCTCGGTTGGACTAGTTTATATAGGAGAGCAGGTTCTATGCAGAGCTCTGTGTATTAAAACAATGCTGACATAATGACTAATTGCTGCAATCTCTATTTTAGTACAGGGAGATAAGGTGCCATTGAGCTGCCACTTCAGAAGGCAATATCACCAGGGCTGTTACATGCGCCATAAAATTCATTGGCCCATATTTTTAAGCTGTCTTCTGCCAAAATGCACCTGTAATAGGCTGCACGGTGTCTTCCTGCACCAGATGGCTGCTTGGAACCCTTAGTAAATCTGGCCTCCTCTCCTTGTTATTGCTGCAGTGTGACGGGATTGTGTCCCCCTCCTTAGGTTTGGCGGTGCAATGGGGAGCCATTGGTGACGTCGGAGTCATTCTGGAGACAATGGGTAGTAATGACACTGTAATCGGTGGGACGTTGCCTCAGAGAATCAGCTCGTGCCTGGACGTTCTGGACCGGTTCCTGAACCAGCCTCGCCCCGTGATGTCCAGCTTTGTCCGGGCTGAGAAAATGATTTGGATAAAAATCAAAGGAGATGGCAAAAAAGATTTGGTGGAAGCGGTGGCTCACATTTTAGGTAAATGAGTTGGGTATCTTTCTTATGCAGCGTTGTTGATATATAATCGATGCGAAGCTTTGAGAGAAGCGAGGGGAAGGTTAGAAGAGAACGTGCACCCGTTTACTCCATTTTGAAGTGAAACTTCTTTGCTGCACCCACAGTTTGATGGGAAAAATCCCTTGTGTTGTAAAAAAAATTCCGTGATGGAAGTAACGTCACTGCTCGCAGAAGAGGCATCAGTGACGTCGGGGGAGGGAGAGGAAAGATACTGACTGACGCACACACACAAACACGCACACACTGACTGACACACACGGATTGAAACTCACACACTCACGGACTGACACACAGACAGACACACACACACACATTGACTGACACACGGAGTGAAACTCACACACACACGGCCTGACACTTACACACACACGGCCTGACACTCGCACACACGACCTGACACACACACACACACACACACACACACACACACACTGACTGACACACACACACACGCAAGGAATTCACAGTTACTATAAATATAGAAGTGCAAATAGCTAAAATTAAAACACGTGTTCTAAGTCAAACTTCATTGCGTTTTAGTCACAAATACAATTTCTGTGACAAAAGACAAAGAAGTTTCACTTAAAATGCGCATTCTCGGCCCACACACACTTTTTGGATCTAAGTTTCTTAGTTACCTTTTGTGTTTCTTAGTATTTGGAACTCGGGGGAACTGACTTTGTTTTTATACCAGGCGTCCGTGACGTGAGCAGCTTAAACCCCGACACCACCCTGGCAGATCTGGGCTTGGACTCGCTGATGGGTGTGGAGGTGCGGCAAACACTAGACCGGGATTATGAAATTGTGATGGCAATGAGGGAAGTTAGGCAACTGACTATTAACAAGCTGCGGGAACTCTCCTCCAAACCGTCCGCCACTGAAGGTAAGACCAGAAGAATCCAGTCCACGTTACAAAACTGTAACGTAGACATTTAGGTTTTTATCTCACGCCCCTCCTTTATATTCCCAATAAGTACCGCTTCTCTTTACTTCTACAGAATCAAAACCAGCTCTGAAAACGTCAGCGCCGCCAGAACTTAGTCTTCTGGATCTCAACAATCTGCTGGTGAGACCCGACGCTCCGACTGTCACCAAGCTCAACGAAGTGCAAAGTAACGAGCGCCCCTTGTTCCTGGTGCACCCCATCGAGGGATCCACTGCAGCGTTTCAGACGCTGGCTTCCAGGCTTAACATGCCCTGCTACGGGCTGCAGTGCACTAAAGGTAACGGCCGCGCTACCTGTGTACTGGGGAGGAAAGGGTTACAGCTTCATATAGCAGTAATGTGTATTACTGGAGAGCGAACACCCTGCGCCTGGCAAAGGGGGGTTTCCCTGAAATGTTATATTCCATGCGGTTCGGGGGGCGGGGGGGGGGGGGGTGAGTATGTCTGTCTTGTGCTCTGTATCTTTGCTTCTTTTGTATTTTGCACACGTAGGGCTTTTTGGGAGCAGACTCTGTAGATAAATGACTATGCGGCGTCTTGGAGTCTGACGCTCTCATTCTCTTTAGTGTTTACCTGCGGGCGGCAGCAGTGAAATCGTTGCTGACTCATGTTATTTAAACATTTGATTTCACAGCTGCGCCCCTGGACAGCATCCAGAACCTGGCCTCGTATTACACACAGCGCATTAAGCATGTGCAGCCGGACGGACCCTACTGGATAGCCGGATACTCTTTTGGCGCCTGCGTGGCCTTTGAGATGTGCTCTCAGCTGCAGGCTCAGCGGGACAGCTCACGTCTCTTCCTGTTTGATGGTTCGCACTCTTACGTTGCAGCTTATACCCAGGTACAATCTGCATTTGCGCACCAAGGATAGGCCCGAGGCCGGATAATATCCCGCGTTCCTCTTCCTGCATTGTAGCATCACCAGGGAACATACATTGTAGGTTAAGGATGTCTGTAAGGAGACTGCTAAATCTGTGCTGCGGAACAGGGCAGTGATGGAGCGACAGAATTATTCCCCGGGGACCAGTGATGGAGCCACATACTTAGGGAGAAGTGCATTAATAAGTCAACAGTTCTCGTAACTATACCCGAACAAAACGTCCAAACATTCTACACGGAAAAGTCTCGGCAAAATGACGACCCTATAGCCACGCCATAGGATCAATTACTCCCTCTGCCAGTCTACACATATATACTCCTATTCACCACACCTTTGCATCGGTCTACCCTGGAAAGCATCTATCCCATATGAGCGGACCTGGTACAAAACACACCATAGCAACACGAGCGAAACACCAATCCCTCTCAGGAAATAACCCCATAAGATTTGCACTCACTCACTTACCACATTAATCATTTATAACTCCACAACACTCTTTTTATCGACATCCTGACTTCATTATACACAAGACCACAGGCGCAGTTTCCGAGATAAAGGAAGAAAACCAACCCCCCACCCTCTCAAATCACTTTTATCTACCACCACCATCCAATCTACCCCCGACTTTACTACAGATGTCTGAAAGATGTACAACAAAACGGCTACACATAGAATAATAAAATGTGAAAGCTACCATACTAATCCATGGCAGGCGTAGACTCAAAGCAGCACCCCAAATTCCAAGCGACTGGACCGTAACTTTCTCACCCCGTATCCACCCAATCCTTGTTCCTCTACCCCCACCACACTCCATACTCTTGATCACCTCAGCCCAACTACGTCCGACATTACCCCCGGGGACCAGTGATAGAGCCACAGAATTATTCCCCTGGGACCAGTGATGGGAGCCACAAATTATCCCCCGGGGACCGAGTGATAGACCACAGAATTATTCCCGGGGACCAGTGTGGCCACAAATTCTTCCCCGGGACCAGTGATGAGCCACAGAATATTCCCTCCCGGGACCATGTAGAGCCACAGAATTATTCCCCCCGGACCAGTGATAGAGCCACAGAATTATTCCCCGGGGACCAGTGATAGAGCCACGAATTATTCCCCGGGGACCAGTGATAGAGCCACAGAATTATTCCCCGGGGACCAGTGATAGAGCCACAGAATATTCCCCGGGACCAGTGATAAGCCACAGATTATTTCCTCCCGGGTACCAGTGATAGATCCACAGAATTATTCCCCCGGGACCAGTGATAGAGCCAACATAATTATTCCCCGGACCATGATAGAGCCACAGATTATTCCCACCTGGTAGCCGGACCAGTATGGAGCCACAGAATTATTCCCCCCGGGACCGTGATAAGCCACAGAATTATTCCCCCGGGACCAGTGATAGAGCCACAGAATTATTCCCCCGGGACCAGTGATAGAGCCACAGAATTATTCCCCCGGGACCAGTGATGGAGCCACAGAATTATTCCCCGGACCAGTGATGGAGCCACAGAATTATTCCCCGGGGACCAGTGATGGCGCCACATAATTATTCCCTCCCCGGGGACCAGTGATGGAGCCACAGAATTATTCCCCCGGACCATGTGGGACCCACAGAATTATTCCCCCGGGGACCAGTATGAGGCCACAGATTATTCCCTCCCCGGGGACCAAGTGATAGAGCCCAAGAATTATTCCCCGCGGGGACCATGTATAGAGCCACAAATTATTCCCCCCGGGACCGTGATAGAAGCCACAGATTATTCCTCCCCGGGGGACCAGGATAGAGCCACAGAATATTCCTCGGGACCAGTGATGGAGCCACAGAATTATTCCCCCGGGGACCAGTATGACCCAGAATTATTCCACGGACAGTGATAGGCCACAGAATTATTCCTGGGACCAGTGATAGAGCCACATATATTCCCCCGTAGACGCATTGATAGAGCCACAGAATTATTCCCGGGGGACCAGTGATGGAGCACAGAATTATTCCCCGGGGACCAGTGATGGAGCCACAGAATTATTCCCCCGGGACCAGTGATGGAGCCACAGAATTATTCCCCCGGCGACCAGTGATGGAGCCACAGAATTATCCCTCGGGGACCAGTGATAGAGCCAACAGAATTATTCCCCGGGGACCAGTGATAGAGCCACAGAAATTATTCCCCCGGACCAGTGATGGAGCCAACAGAATTATTCCCCCGGGGACCAGTGATAGAGCCACAGAATTATTCCCCGGGACCAGTGATGGAGCCACAGAATTATTCCCGGGGACCATGATAGAGCCACAGAATTATTCCCCGGGGACCAGTGATAGAGCAACAGAATTATTCCCCGGGACAGATAACCACAAATTATTCCCCGGGACCAGTTATAGAGCCACAAATATTCCCCGGGGACAGTGTATAGAGCCCAACATAATTATTCCCACCGGGGACCAGTGATAGAAGCCACAGAATTATCCCCGGGGACCCAGATAGGTCCGAATTTCCCCGGGTAGAGTGATAAGCCAGAATTATTCCCCGGGGACCAGTGATAGAGCCACAGAATTATTCCGACGGGGACCAGTGATAGAGCCACAGAATTATTCCCCGGCCTGTGATGACTTTTAGGATTTGTTCCATTTCCAGCGTTACCGTGCCAAGCTAAGCCAGGCAGTGACGCCGAGCCGAAACGAGGGCTCTTGTGCGTTCATGACCAGCAGTTTACAGGCACGGAATATAATAAGGTAATGGTCTCCCTGTGTGACCAGCGCACCAGGACGGCGTTATACACGGCTGTATAACACACGGCTTGGTAACATTGCGCGGTTTCCCTCTCCTTGCAGTTCTAGAGCGCTGCTTCCCTGAAGTAGCCTGGAAAGCCGAGTCAGACGGCGGTGGAGCTGATAACCCAGAGCCACAAGAACATCAACCAGGAATCTCTCCACTTCGCAGCCTCTTCTTTTTACTACAAGCTGAAAGCCGCGGACCATTACGTCCCGCGGCGAAATTCATGGGACGTTACAACTGCTGAGGGCAAAGACCCGAACGGTACGGGAGGACTAGGCGGAGACTACCGGCTGTCGAGGTTAGTACCCAGAAAATACATGTGTGCTCGGTATATATTATATATTATATAGATTATAGTTAGCGGGAGAGTTTGGAAGAAACTGTCTATTGCGTTCAACCGGCAGTGTGGTTACTGGTAGACAACAGATACTTATTATCCTATATCTATACTTACATTATTGTCCCAGAGAAGGCAAACATAAAAACCCGAGTCATACTCATCCAAAGATATCTCATAAGGGGAACAAATAAATTCCTTCCTGACTCCAAGAATTGGCAATCGGATGAATCCCTGGATCAACTCCTTCCCGTGTTTACTTATTTGGTACAGGAGGGCCCCGTGCATACGGCAGGTTTACCGTTCTAAGGGCCCGCCGCAAAACGAAATTGCCAGAAAGCGGAAACCGCGATTTTTTTCGTTGCGCATGTGCAAACTGGCAATTCCCCCCCCCTTCTGCGCATGGGCAACACTCCGTTTGCGTGCACAACCATCGTTCTGCGCATGCGCAGCCTCAGCAAACTGCCCGCTCTGCGCATGCGCAACCTCGGACTTCCCCACCTGCGCATGCGCAGACATGGCGGCTCCCTTCTTGGTACCGCCGTATCAGCGATCGCCGAGAAGCAGGGGCCACTACTGTATATCCTGACATACCTTTCCTTTCTAAAACCGATGTGTAACATTTTCTTAAAGATATCTATGGTATCGCCATCACGTCTCCAAGGGTAATCATTGCCCACATTTTACTGTAAAGAACTTTTCCTTTGGTTGCTGGTGAATCTTCTTTCCTCCAACCTTATGGGATGACCCTATTCCTTTGTACTCCCCTTGCATAGTTAATATTAATGAGGTTGAAAAAAAGACTTACTCCATCAAGTTCAACCTAAGCTAATTTAGACAACAGATAACTGTATCCTATATCTATACTTACATATTGACCAGTGGAAGGCACACAAAAAAAGCCAGTGTCTATCATCACCAATGATATCTCATAATGGGGAAATAAATTCTTCCGACTCCGCAATTGGGCAATCAGATTACTCCCTGTAATCAACTCCTTCACATGTTTGCTTATTTGGTAATCCCCCGTATACCTTTCCTTTCTAAAAAGACGCCCAACCTTTTTTGAACAAATCTATTGGTACTGCCATCACAGTCTCCATGTTGTAATCCCACATTGGTAACTAACTGCCCTTACTGTAAAGAACCCTTCCTTTGTTGCTGTGAAATCTCCTTTCCTCCAACTTAGGGATGGCCACGAGTCCTTTGTACTGCCCGTGGGATGAATAGTTCATTTGAAAGCTCCCTATACTGTCCCTGAATATATTAATATAGTTATCATACCCCCTCTTAGACGACCCCTTTTCTAATGTAAATAAATCTAATTTAGCTAGTCTCTCCTCATAAGTTAATTGTCCATCCCCTTTATTTGGTGGCTCTTCTCTGCACTCTCTCTAGTTCCATATATTGTATTTTCGATAGTGCTGCCAAAATGTACCCATAGTCAAGGTGTGGAGTGGTCTTCTAATGCTTTGTAAAGGTGGCATAATTATGTTACTCCCTTCCTCTAGCCGTTTAATATGCAAGATAAGATACTTGTTTGTCTTATGAGCGAGCCAACTGCATGACTGTTGGGCCATATTGCCTAAGCGGCTGCTGTCTACAAGCACTCCTAAAACCCTTCTCCATCAAGGATTCCCACATTTAATCCCCATTTAATTTTAGTCACATGTTTATTCTTTGCTGCCACCTAAGCACCCCCAATTGTATTGTCAGGCTTCTTATCTGCATAGAGGAAATGTATTTCAGGTTTTTTTTCAGGGCCCTGTGACTATTATCTTATCTGCTCCTTCCTTTCTGCGTCCCACTTGGGTTTAGTCTTTAGAATGTTTTCTAGTATTATCGTATTGACTCATGGGTGTCTCACTGCTGGTTGTCAAACTCGCACTTGTCCCCATTCTACCGTCCATAACCCCCTGTATTTCTCCATTTCTGTCTACTTCATTACCTATGTCTTGTCCCTCCTAGTTTTTGAGCTATATCCACCTTGATAGATTATGAAGAGAAGATATTGAAAACAATCTGACTCTGACTGAAAGGGAACACATTGAGAGATTTGGTAACACGCTGCTGCTTAACCCGACTGTTTGTCGGCCAGCTGAGCCTGGGTGAATTAGAGCTGCAGTGACTGCACAGTGTAAGATGTTTTAGAGAATTTTTATGTTATGAGGACATGCGACCACTCTATACGCTCAGTAGTTATAAACTCGGTGGATGATGTTGATATTATTTGTCTACCTGTAATACCTGCCTATATGTATTTTAATACATTATCATTTGCCATGAGATACATGGGCACAGCTTCACCAAATATGACAATATTCAAAAAAGAATGGGATTTAATCAGTTTATGTATGTCTATTCACCAGATTTAAATATGGATCAATATGCTCTAGTCGTAATTTATGAATGTGCCGGCCGTGGCTTACTTACCGCAGTCGGCATCTCCACCTCCCCGGCTCTCACCTGCTCTCTCGAGTTTCAGCAAGATAGCTCGTCCCTATGATCAAAGGCGCCGCTTGCCATGTCAACGCGGTCATATCATGTGACATCGTGTGGCCACCATGAGGCGTGAACACTTGGACGCAACGTGACGCCGCATGGCATCATGGATGTCTTGGCAAAGCGACGTGTTTGACTCGGGAGCCATGATGACGGGACCCATAAGGGGGAGACGCAGCCTGGGAGAAGGTAAGAGAGTTGTCTGTAACGCAGAGGGAGTCAGATGTGATGTCGTACCACCGGCAACCGCCGTCACTGCCAAGTCAGGTCAGGCGAGTAAGAGGTTCCAGATATTATTAATATTAGGGACATTTCATTTACAGAGTTACAAAGTTTATTGCAAATTATTCTGCTTATTATGATGCGCCTTATGAAACAGGGACAATATACCTATATTTAACTAAACATGAAATATTGTATGACCTGTATTGGCCATATCGGTGCGCCAAAGGTTATGCGAGCCTTAATGATATTTGTGGCTGCAGAATCAGATATAGGCTATTTCTGGGGAAAGTTCTGAAGCCTGTGGCTGGCATAGTAACGATTTCTCTCAATTTACAGGTGTGCTGAATGGGGAAGGTGGCCATCACGTCATCGGAAGGGGTATATCACCTGCACGTTTTTGGAAGGGGAGCAAGGCAGGTCATATCAATCATTTGGAATCATCCACAGCTTCATTATCAGAACCCGTATGCACGTGTGCCCGGGAGAGGGTTTAAAATAAACCCCAACCCCCTCCCATCCCCCCGCAGTCCCCATTCACGCTATAGCGTGATTATGAAAGTTTCTTCCCGTGGCAGGGAAGATATCCGCCACATTTCACACAGAAATGATTCACAGCAGCAAATTGAATAGGCGCGTCCATAAGTCTGGGACCACCTAAGTATCACCACCCCATCCGCGCTGCTCCCCATTAACTAGTATACCTCCCATTGCGTCTTAAGTGTCATGGCCCCTAGTCTTAATTCCTCGCCCCGGGCTGCAGTTCACAGACAGCACAAATATCTAGATGAAGGCGCCCTTCCCACCTGCCGAATATATTATCAGTATTCCAAAGAGGTCCCCGTTGGGCGCCTTCCCGTTTCCAGCGCTTGTTCTTTCCTTCCTTACCTTTTCCCGCGCTAACTTTGTTTACGTGCACGATGCACCACGACATGGTTCCACACTTTACAAACGTCGGGAGGACGTTTTAGTTTCTGTAGCATGTCTTTGCTCTGTCGTATAACCAGTATTCCAAAGCCAACACTATATCACTTAGTAACTGCGCCATGTGTGTGTGGGGGGACAAAACGAAACCGTTTTTCTGAGGCTTATCAAGCCTGTGACGAATTTGGGATCATATGAAAGTCCAGCTGCGTCATGGGGTTTTTTTTTTTTTGTAATTTTCATTTATTTTTTTTATTTTTCTATGTTAATATTTTATTGTGAAAAAAATCAAGGTTTTTGTAATTTCATTTCATCATCACAGTTTCATGTAGATGTACAGGGTCATTTCACCCGTGTCAGAAGGTGCAGGAGAGAAAGAAGAGGGGGGGAGGGATTATCCTGTGTCAGATCAATGTCTAATCAGTTTTCTTTTCATTCTCTCTGATCAATAAATTATAGTGGGCCCGATCATGTACCGCACATCTGTCCAACCCGTACCCCGAGGTTTTTAGGGCTCCGCCTCTGACCGCTGAAAAAAAAAACTTTTAATTACAGAAAGAGGAGAGTCCTGTAGCATTTTCAGTGGATCTTTTTTCCTTGCTACCGGATATTGTTTTACAAGCTCTGGGAAACTTTGAAGTGAAGCACCAAACTACTGACTGCGACATTAATTGGCTAGAACAATAACCCTCGCCTTTCATACTGACCCCCTTTGATAGGACTTCAATCTTTATTGCCTTTTAAACAGCAAAATATAACATTGAATGTTTGAGCTGTTGGGAGATGACTTTCTACCAATTATTCATCGGTTTCCTTATTCGTTTCTGCCAGTTCTTGCTGAATTATCTATTTAAAACCAGAGACACAAGAACATGAAACACGACAGAGCTCAGTGCTTACATCCAAAGACCTAATACAACACGGTACAGTGCCAGATACTATATATAGATAGATAGCTATATATATATCTATTTGCATAAATGGTGCTTTTAGGTTTACTCTTTGGCCAAGTGTTGTAAGCCCTTGGCCCCACACGTCAGACCATAGTCCAAGGGTCCTAACACTAATAGTTCAATTGAGCTTACAAGGGTTCCTGTATGATATTATTTTAAATCCACATATTTATGTTTCTGGAATTGAGAGGAGAAGCAAGTCCACTGCAAAAGGACAACACGGGATAACAGGCTGAATATTGCTTGTAGGGGAATGAATGAAGAGCGCAGGATTCTTCATCTTTCGACATAAATCTTCGGCATGGCGGACGTTCCGTGCGCCCTTTTTCCCATTCGCCTGCATTAACCCTCCCCGCAGATAATTTTTTACACTGGACTTTTCCTCGAGAACCGTGCAAGATCGTCGGTCTGCTGCACTTATTACACATAAAGGATCTGGATGAGTTCCATCCACACACACACGTTTCCTAACCGCAGCTCCCCAGCAAAGCCTGTTCACATCCTGGGGCTTCCCTCCGAGGCTCCCTTCCCACCGGTTCGTGTGAAGTCTCGGTGTCTTTGCCATTTTCGTGAACTCATCACCTCCAGAGACCCCCTCCCCGCTCCGTTGACAGCAGCAGGACCCAGTTTTCAAGGACTCTATATTTAGTCAATAAGATAAGATCAAATTGATGTTTTTCAAAAAAATATCGTTTCTGCGCTTCATATACATTTTTCTAGCTTTGTAGATATCTTGTGGAACGTTTTACCACTTCTACTTATTTTCCATTCGCAATTAAAAAAAAACAGCCAACTGCTTCCCAAACTGCTTCCTGCTCTCCTGTCTAATCATCCTGCAATGACCGTCTTTCCACGTAGTCAGCACTGTACTAACAGCAGATCCTCCTCGCGGCACTGTACAACAACAGATCCTCTCCCTCTTCCGCAACTATCAGAGACTCCTAGCTTCCATCCACTTATTTCATTCACCCCCCCCAAGTTCATTGAAAATTCTTCATTTCTATCTCGAAAGAGGGTCTCTTCTTTCATGGGGGGGGTGAGGCTGCAATTTAGGGAGTGTGACAGGTCCTCGGGTGGAGCCGGCAATTTAGGGAGTGTGGACAAGAAGGCGATCGGGGGGAGCTGGCAATTTAGGGATTTTGACAAGAGGGCGATCCATCGGGGGGCGGGTGGAGTGCCATTCATTAGGTAGGAGGGAGTGGTGACCAGCAGGTGATCTGGGGGGACAGCCGCATTTAGGAGTGTGACAGAGGTCGATCGGGGTGAGCTTGCAATTTATGGGAGTGTGACAAAGAAGGTGATCGGGGGGGGGAGCCGCAATTTAGGGGAGTGTGACAGAAGGTGAGAATCGGGGGGAATTGCAAGT
Organism: Ascaphus truei; assembly: GCA_036426205.1. Taxonomy (NCBI): domain Eukaryota; kingdom Metazoa; phylum Chordata; class Amphibia; order Anura; family Ascaphidae; genus Ascaphus; species Ascaphus truei. The sequence goes on along the minus strand of CM071588.1, from coordinate 11,203,123 downwards.
TTAGTGGAGTGTGACAAGAAGGGGTCATCGGGGGAGCTGTCAATTTAGTTATTGTGACACCCCCCAAAGAAGGTGATCGGGGGGAGTTGCAATTTAGGAGTGTACAAGGTATGGGTGGGGTCTGCATTAGGGAGTGTGACAAGAAGGTGATCGGTGGGAGCTGTAAATTAGGGAGTGTGACAAGAATGACGATCTAGGGGGAGTGTGACAAGAAAATGTATATACAGTAAATACTTTGCATTTCAGCATCAGTTTGACATCTTTACAAAACTAGAGATTGTGTTCACCCAAGGCAGAGAGCCCTCTACACCCCATATTAAGCAGATATCACTCGGTGGGGCACGGCTTTCAGGAGGTGGTTTAAGAAGATGGCTGCATCATCGTGCTACTCCCAAACAGGCCATAAACAATCTAAGAACATCCAACACAAATCTAAAATACATGTCCACTGAGCTTTTATCGGAGGTGTATATTATCAGCTTTCCCCGATACCAGGAAGATACTGACAGCCCCTTCCTACCCCAAAGCTAGGCTGGGGAGCAGATATTTCTCATACACAGAAGTGGCACTGGCATACGCTCCCCCACGATGGCACCCAAAAACCATGCACCTGGCTGAGTGGATCTAGCTTTGTTCAACAAATTGCCGATCAGGTATTTAAAAAACATGTTGACGTTCATTCACCTTCGAGCTTTAAGCACCTACGTCTCATCTCTTACAAATTATAAGCAATGGCAGCAATTAAACAAGCCGACATTAGAAATCAAGCCACTCCCTTCTTCCTTAAAAGTGAATAACCTCTTTAGTCCTGCTGAAAATCCACAGAGCAGAAGCTTGGATACAAGAAGCCATTATCCTGTTACCCATTACTGACCAGAATGGGTCAGGGATTAATAATGGGTCTCCGCTGTTGAGTTTTGGGATACAAGCTGTTTAATGCTGTGACACAAACATATGCAACATGACTAACGAAACCTGATTGCGCCAGATTCCTCCCTCGCACGCGTGGGGTGATCATCTTCTTTACCGCCGAGTCTGTTTTACTGATCCACTCGAAATAAGGGAGAGTGTTCCTGTGGATCGCTCACCTAAATCAGACCGATTGTGGTTAGCCTCACTTGAGGCCTTCTACATATCTATTTGTCTCCTCAACGACAGTGAGATCTCTCCGAAGTGAATTATTTAGCTTCCACATAGGTGTCACCATGCTGGGGTTTATATCTCTATATGTGCATGTGATCAGTGCGTGGTCAGACCATGTAATTGCATTGATCTTTGTATCTTTTACTGCTGTGATCAGCGAGTGTTCAATGAAAACATAATTGATTCTGGAGAATGCAAAATGTGGTGCAGAATGGAAATGTATAATCCTGTCCCATAATGCTATATCCTGTATATATCTAGCCAAATCTGTATCTTTTGGGTCTTGTGTTCCAAGAGACCCTTTTGGGGGATTTGATTTATCCAGCTTTATGTTATACACTGCATTAAAGTCCCCTGTCATCATTATTTTTCCTTCCATGAATTTGGATAATCTGGGGGAAACCGTCTCATAAAAATGTGCCTATTTCTCATTTGGTGCATAAATGTTGGCAAAAGTGATGGTTGTGTTTCCAATTTTGCCCTTGAGGAGCAAGAACCGACCTGTGGAAGGCTTTATCATAGAGTCTGGGCTGATCTCGTCTCCTGAAATGAGTCTCCTGAATGAAAAGCACATCCAACAATTGCTTCTGAAAATCCTGTAATGCCACTTTCCTTTTTGAAAGAGGGGCTATGATAGAGAGGAGATTGAACTTGTTCTAGCTAAAGCGAGGATCCCAACCAGAGAGGAATTACTCAAACCAGTTGCTAAACCCATGGGAGCAAAGCGCTTCAATGTGGTTACTACGTACAGCACGGCTTCCATCTCGGTTCAAAAAAGGTGTGCGCAATAACTGGCACAAGCAAGAATTGGCAAGCACTTTACCGCACCCCTGCTCTTCTGTTACAGGAGAGAGCGTGGTTTGGGTGACTCACCCAATCAGAACCGGTGGATATATATGCTACAACACCTTAGCTGACTAAGACACCAGGCGTATATAAACACCATGGATGTGTTAACTGCCAATTCATGGTGTTGGGTAAAACATTTGCCCACCCGCACTATGGGAACCCCCATTAAAATCACGGATTTTCTTCATTGCGAATCTAGGTACGTAGTATATTTCATCAAATGCCCGCGTGGGCTGTACTACGTGGGGAACACCTCAAGGATGCTGAAAGAACGGATAGCTATGTACAGATCTACGATCAAGAAGGCTCTACATCGCTCCAATGATAATGATGATCTGAAACACCTACAGTACCAATGGCAAGACGTGTCAAGAAAGAGCAACAGAGTCTAGCAACATTTCGATGTATGCCTATTGTACATGTTCTCGCAAGAAGAGGGGACAGGAATAAAACTGCTGTTACAGTTGGAGGCCAAAATGAGCCATAAATTGAGCACGATGACATCTAGAGGCCTGAATGAGGACCATAATCTGGGGTGTTTTCTTTAAGGAGCCCATAGTGGGTGTTCCGTTAATAGGCTGTAAGGATTTAGGTATTGTAGAGTCACTTCCGGGATACAGCTGCCTTTAGCTATCGACACTGACCTGTTATGCACAGCCTGACACATATAATAGATGTACAAACCAAAAATATGTCCAGCACTCACTGTCTATAGAAATCAGAATACATGAACGGGATAATACCAAATAGAGTATAATTTAATATATAACACACAAAAAAACAATAACAGAACCGCATACCCTACATCAAATGAGGTGTAAAAGCAATAAACAAAATATAATAGGCAAATAGGAGGAGTGAGGGAGGGGGGAGGGTATTGGGGTAAGTGAACAAAATAAAGTAAAGGGACAAGACTACACACAGGTGGGTACAATAGAGGGGAAGCAGCAGGGGGGCAACGTTTCGGGGAACACCCCTTCGTCGGGCCCGGTCCCCCTCGCTCCAATGGAACAGAGGGGTACATCCCTGTCCCCAAGACCAACAGAAATAACGTCAGGTCCCAAAAAGAGACTGATCAGCCCCCACACAAATAGTAAATATAGGTTGTCACGTACGACCCCCTGCTAGCACGCGACCTGTATACGGGACAAGGGTTAATACCGACGCTCGCAAGCGCACCCACTCTTCACCTCCGCAAAGGTCCGTTAAATGGACAGTATCCCCTCTTACAGGATCCAGGATCAATACACAACCCGCAAGCTGCCCCACTCTTCACCCACTCAGGGGTCCCTCAAATGAGTTGTATCTCTCCTCAAGCCGTCCCAATATACCACCGCCACGAACAGCACACAAGTGAGCACGTGACTTTAGATATGCAACCAGGGCTAATACACAAAGGCTTCTCTAGCAACCCCCCTTTCTCCTCTTTAAGGAACCAGCGAGTTAGCATTAACCCCTACCCAATTGCACATCATAACCATCCACTGCCACCACCTGAGGTTATGCAGATATGATAAAAGATCTTAGACTAAAATATCCACCAGGGCCTCAGGTCCCTGTTTATTATAGGAAAAACTATGCACTCTAACACAAAATCAGTTGTAGTAACATGTGCCTGAATTTAGCAAGTTATTCTCTCCAGCGTGCACAAAGTTCATTCAGAGCCCAAAGCATTACTTATTAAATGGTTTAATATATATAAAAATACAGTGCTTGAATTACAGAAAAGGTATTACAAAATAAACATACAATTACAATATAAGGCAGAGCAGCTTCTTAAAATAAAAGGGGTAAAACAGAAAATCCTATACAGTACGTTACCACATGCTATGGATTTTTCCCAGAGAGGCACTGGTTCAGAAGATGAGGTCTGCTATGCTTTCCAAGCATGCCCCTGGTCAGATCTGACTTGTAACAATCTCCCCCAGACTTAGATACAATACTTTAAGGCACCGGCATCAGCCCACCCCTTTCTACAGAATACTTTGAAGCTGCTCTTCTTTGATTAAAACAATTGACACCTTGAGTGGGCTATCCAGGATGGACCCCCGCCCCAAGTAAGTTCCTTTGAAATTCAGAGCAGACAGAAAACAGTCCTGACCAGTTTCAAACCCAGCATTTGGTATTTTGTTAAACAAGTGTAGCTCATTAACCCCTCAAGCACCAAAGGGAATTAAACGACCTAGTAGCTCATGATAGTATCATGACATAGGTAATAAACACCAATGATAAACCAGTACACTTGGTATTATGGCAAAATAGAAAAAAAACAAAAGGAGCAGGATGGAGAATATGAAGGCAAAAAAATGCAAACCACAGACAGTCTCTATACAAACTCAGTAGTCCTGTTCCTGTCAAGTGCTAGGGGTGTCTGTCACAGACAGGACTACTGAGTTTCTATACAGACTGTCTGTGGTTTGCAAAACATCACTGAGAATAAAAAGCAACTTCCTTCTGTTCCCTAACATGCTCGCTTCAGGGGTGCCCCACAAACTGCTACCCCACCGTGTCCCACAAACTGCCCCCACCCTGGGGTGCCCCAAAAACTGCCCCCCCGCACCTTATGAACCAATCTCATTCCCTAAACATTGTAATCACACATACCGCCCCCCCAACTGCTGCATTTGTGATAAACACTGAAACCCTCCCACGGAAACATACATAGCAAAAAATGGTAAACACATTGGTACTTTAAAGATGGCTGCTTCCATGGTGATTTACACCCGATAGCCCTACACCCCTATATAGGGTTGCCAGGTGGCCTCTTCGAAAATACTGGACTCAATGGTGAAAGTTGCGTCAGGTCACTATGTCCAGGGAGGAAAATATCGGGGACACACATGTCCAGTATTACAGTACCTCTCATTTTTTACTGGACAGAGTATCCAAATACAGGACAGTCCAGTTCAATACCAGACACCTGGCAACCCTAGCCCTATAGGCCTATACCCATATACCCACCATAACCCCAAACCCCTATACACTCACACCCCGATAACCCCCACACCCCTATACACCAACCCCCCCATACCCTCCACCGATACCCTCCACACCCTTACCCCCAATAACCTCACACGTCTATACACCTGATTGCCCCACACCCCTATACCCCCAACACCAGATACCACTACCCCACCCCACCGATACCTCCACACCCCTATACCCCCAATAACCCAACTCCCCTGTACACCTGATTGCCCCACGCCCCTAAACACCCCACACCAGATACCCCTACCCCACCCCCCGATATCTCCACACCCTTATACACCCGATAACCCCACACCAGCACTGATGCGGGCAGACTCTGCGCGTGTTTCCGGGCGGACCGTTAGCGTGTGACACCCGGGGAGCGAGATGACGAACGGACCGGCCGGAACCGTCCCAGAACGCGGCTGCTGCCGGACCGGGGGGAGCGGTGTCCGGTCTCCGCCGCTCGGTATGAAGCTGCCGCCCGAGGAGGGGAGGTGAGTGCGGAACCGAGCGCGCGCGAGCCTGTCACCCGGGCCCGCGGCCGCCGCCATGTTTAATGCGCCCTGTGTCCCGCAGCCCGAGCACCGAGCCGCGGGGGGGGATGGAGTTCTGGGCCCGGAGCCTGAGGGGGGCGCGCTATGTCCTGGCCCCCATGGTGGATCAGAGCGAGTTGGCCTGGAGGCTGCTGAGCCGGCGGCACGGGGCGCAGCTGTGTTACACGCCCATGCTGCACGCGCAGGTGTTCGTGCGCGACGCCAACTACCGCAGGGAGAACCTGTACAGCGACCTGTGCCCCGCGGACCGCCCGCTCATCGTGCAGGTGTGTGCCAGTCGCGTCTCGCTGACCCCCCCCCCCCCCCCCCCCCCGCGCCAACGTCTCGCTGACCTCCCCACCCAACCCCCTCCACCTTCTCGCTGACCCCCACCGACCGCAACGTCTCGCTGACGCCCCGCCAACGTCTCGCGAACCCCCCCGCACTCTCGCTGACCCCCCCCCGCCAACGTCCTCTGTTTTCCCCCCCCTGCCAACGCTCGTTCTCCCCCCCGCCCAGGGTCTCGTTTCCTCCCCCCCCCCCCCGCCCCCTGCCGCCACGTCTCGTTTCCCTCCCGCGTCTCTTTTCCCCCCACCCCCCCGCCCTCCCCGTCTCGCCTTCCTCCCCCCCTCCCCCGCCCCCCTCGTCTCTTTTTCCCCCCCGACCCAGCGCCCCCCCCCCGCGTCTCTCTTTCCCCCCCCCCACCTAGAAAGACGCCCCCCTGCCCCACTTGCTCTGCCTATTCCCCCCCCACCCCCGCCCGGCAGGACCCCGTCCTCCCTCCTCGGTCTGCTTTTGCACCGCCCCACCGTGGACCAACACCTCCGCCCCAACAGCGTCCGTTTCCCCCCCATCCCAGGAATCCAGGTCCCCCCTCCCCCCCCCCACCCCCTGGCAAGGAAGGCGGTCCCCATACCGCCCTTCAACCCCGGCCGCCCCCCAAGACCGTGACCCCCCGGCGCCCCCGCCCGCCCACTTCCCCCCATCTGTAACTTGCTTTTACCCCCCCCCGAAACCGCCGGCCCGCACTACCCCCGCCCCCCGCTAATCTCGGTTTCCACCCCCACTTACCCCATCAGAGGAACCCGCCCGCCGCGTCTCGTTTCCCCCCGCTTCTCGTTTCCACTCCCCCCCCCTCGTCCTTATCCCCCACCGCGTTCGTTCCTCCCCCCCCCTGTCTCGTTTCCTCCCCCGCGTCGGTTTCGTTTCCCCCCCGCGTCTCTTCGTATTCCCCCCCCCTTCCCCCGTCCCCCCCCCTACCCGCGTTCTTCGTTTCCCCCCCCCCCCCTCATAACTGTCTCGTTCCCCCCATCCCCCCTCGACAGCGTCTCGTTTCACCCCCGCTCACATCCGTCCCCCCTCACCCCCCCTCACGTCTCGTTCCTCCCCCCCCTCCTGCCCGTCCGCCATCCCCCCCCTCCTCTTCTCTATGCCCCACCCCCCCAGCCTCTGCCCCATCCACTTCGTGCTATTGGCGCCGTCGCCGCCCCGGGCGGGCTCTCCCGCGTCTCCCCTTTCCCCGCCCCCCCACCCCCAACCCGCCCTAACGCAATCCTCCCCTCTTCTTTTCTCCGCTCCCCCCGCCTACTGGCCGTCTTCTCTTTTCCCCTCCCTACCCCCCCCCCCTGCGCCGAGCACCGGCGACTCCTCCCCGACCCCGCCCTCCCCGCCCTTGGTCTGCGTGTTTCCGCCGGGGGCGCGTTTCTCGTTTCCCGCGTGTCTCGTGTCCCTCCCGCCGTGTCTCGTTTCCTTCCCTTTCCCCCGTGTCTCTTTTCCTCCCCTCCTCCGCCGCCGCCACTCGTCTCGTTTCCCCCCCCCGCCTCGTCTCGTTTCCCCCCCCCCCCCCCCCACGCCACTGTCTCGTTTCCCCCCCCCCCCCACCGCTCATCGTCTCTTTTCCCGCCCCCCCCTCCCCTCTTCCTTTCCCCCCGCCCCCACCCCGCCTCTTCTCTTTTCACCCACCCCCTCCACTCGCAGCTTTTCCCCGCCCCCCCCCCTCCCTCTTCTCGTTTCCCCCCCCCCCCCCCTCCCGTCGTTCTCGTTTCCGCGAACCCCCCCCCCTCCAGCTTCTGCTTTTCCCCCACCCGTACGCCCGCTTCTCTCTTTCTCGCTCCCTTCCCTCTTCGTTTCGTTTCCTCCGTCCCACGCCCCCCCCCGCACTTCCCATCCCGATAGTCTTCTCGTTTTCCCTTCCCCATCCCCCCACTTCATCGGCTCTTTTCCTCTCTCCTACCCCACTACCCGCACTGGTTCCATCCTTCTCGATTTCCATCCCCCCCGAACCCCTTCCAGCTTCTCTTTCCCGTTTCCACCTCGCCCCCACCCTTCCACTTCTCTTTGTAGCCTCCCCCCCCCCACGCTTCCAATTGGTCCTTTTTCCCCCCGTCCCCTCGTCCCAGCACCACACCCCGCCTTCCTCCCACAGTAGGCTCTGCTCCTCCACGCCCCACCCCCACGCGGTCGCACTAGCCACCAACACCCTCCCCGGCACTCTACCCACTCCGCCCCCCACCCCTCCACCTTCCTGCTAGGCAGTCCCTCTCGTCCCCCCCCTCTCATTTTTTGCGCACATCGTCTTGATCCCGCTCCTCTCTCGCAGTTCTGTGCGAATGACCCGGACGTGTTTGTTCAGGCCGCGCTGCTGGCGCAGGAGTTCTGCGATGCTATTGACTTGAACCTGGGCTGCCCGCAGATGATTGCAAAGAGAGGTAAGAGGCACAGCAGGGACACGGCATACAGCGCTGTTTGGTTTATGTACTGTACAGCACGGCGTATACAAGGAGAACGGAACCTATTATCAATGTTACCGATTCCTGTGGCGATTGGTTGTGAACGTGTGTTAGGAGAAACCATCAAGTTATTCGTAGATGCAATTATAGTGTCCGCAGCTTTCAAAGCAGTGGGGGCGATAAACCCATCACTTTAGGACAAGTGCGTGCGTGTATATGTATAAATATATCTATATATTTATCTATCTATCCGTGTTGGTCCAGTTGCGATAGTGCAGAATAAATGACTACTTCAGTATAGGCGATACTTTTTTTATTTGGACTAACAATTGGTGTCATAGGACAAGCTTTCGAGCATTCTCCTCTCTTCCTCAGGTCGGCAACACTGGTTTAGAAAGGAATCTATGGCTAAAACAGTGTTTGGAAAGCAGAAACAAACAGAGATTAAGATAAAGTGGGGTGACAAAGGGATGTTTGTAGAAATTGGAAGGGTAATAAAACGGTGACCAGTAACAGCATGGAGTTATATGTATTATGTATATGTATATAATAAATGAGTACTTTAGTATTAGGTGATACCTTTTTTACCAGTATCATTACATTTTTGGCTCAGTCTCGTGTTTGTGCGCTTAAAGCTTTGTCCAAAACAAATAGTTACTGTACTAGAACCCTAAGCCGACCGCCGAACATCCTCTCTCCCGGGCGCCATCGCAGTCACTCACTGAGCGAGCGTCCTCTCTCCCAGACACTAGTGCAGTCACTCACTGAGCGTGCGTCCTCTCTCCCGGGCACCAGCGCAGTCACTCACTGAGCGAGCGTCCTCTCTCCCAGACACTAGTGCAGTCACTCACTGAGCGAGCGTCCTCTCTCCCAGACACTAGTGCAGTCACTCACTGAGCGTGCGTCCTCTCCTTTCCGGGCGCCAGCGCAGTCACTCACTGAGCGAGCGTCCTCTCTCCCGGGCGCCAGCGCAGTCACTCACTGAGCGAGCGTCCTCTCTCCCAGATACTAGTGCAGTCACTCACTGAGCGTGCGTCCTCTCTCCCGGGCACCAGCGCAGTCACACACCGAGCGAGCGTCCTCTCTCCCGGGCACCAGCGCAGTCACTCACTGAGCGAGCGTCCTCTCCCGGGCGCCAGCGCAGTCACTCACTGAGCGAGTGTCCTCAATCCCAGACACTAGTGCAGTCACTCACTGAGCGTGCGTCCTCTCTCCCGGGCACCAGCGCAGTCACACACTGAGCGAGCGTCCTCTCTCCCGGGCGCCAGCGCAGTCACTCACTGAGCGAGCGTCCTCTCTCCCAGACGCCAGCGCAGTCACTCACTGAGCGAGCGTCCTCTCTCCCGGGTGCCCACGCACTCACTGAGCGAGTGTCCTCTCTCCCGGGCACCAGCACAGTCACTCATGGAGTTCCTGTCACTTGTTCCTCTGTAGGACACTACGGAGCCTTCTTACAGGATGAGTGGGACCTGCTGGAGAAGATAAGTAAGTGTGATGCGGGCTGCACCTTCCCCTTGCTGCTATTTATTTATTTATAACACGTGTTACAGGCAGTAATACACTGAGAGTTGCCTCTCGTTTTCACATATGTCCTGGGCACAGAGTTATAACATGCGTTACCAGGCAGTAATACAGTGAGAGTTACCTCTCGTTTCCACGCATGTCCTGGGCACAGAGTTCAGAGGATAAATAATGCCTGGTCATGGCCATTGGTTTCCAGTAACGTTGAGTGTTGCTTTGCAGTTGAGCGGGCGTGTGAGAAGCTCTCCGTCCCCATTACCTGCAAAATCAGAGTCTTTCCAGAAATGGAGAAAACCGTGACGTACGCCAAGCTGCTGGAGAAAGCTGGGTGCCAGGTGGGTGCTGGTGGTCTCCTCCTCTCGGGGGTCTCCTTTATTATCTGCCGGTGTTAAGGGGCATCAGCATTCGCTTTTCCTCTTACAAAATCTGTTTCACGCTTCAGTTACTCACAGTTCACGGCCGCACGAAGGAGCAGAAAGGTCCCCTAACTGGAGTTGCTTCCTGGGAACACATCAAGGCTGTAAGGTGAGACAAGCACTATCCTGTACTGTCTGTATGTGCCCTTACCCCACACACAGGAAGGGAAACCCCATCACTGTCCTGTACTGTCTGTAACTGCCCTTACCCCACACACACAGGAAGGGGAACCCCATCACTGTCCTGTACTGTCTGTATCTGCCCTTACCCCACACACAGGAAGGGAAACCCCATTACTATCCTGTACTGTCTGTATCTGCCCTTACCCCACACACAGGAAGGGAAACCCCATCACTATCCTGTACTATCTGTATCTGCCCTTACCCCACACACAGGAAGGGAAACCTCATCACTATCCTGTACTGTCTGTATCTGCTCCTTACCCCACACACAAGGGAAGGGAAAAAACCCCATCACTGTTGCCTTACTGTCTGTAATCTGCCCTTAACCCCCACACACGGGAAGGAAACCCTCTCAACTATTCCTTACTGTCTGTATCTGCGCCTTACCCCCCACAGGAAGGAAACCTCAAAACCTCAACACTACAACATTAACTGTCGTATCTGCCAAACTTACCAAAACCCACACACAGGAAGGGAAACCCCATCACTGTCCTGTACTGTCTGTATCTGCCCTTACCCCACACACAGGAAGGGAACCCCATAACTATCCTGTACTGTCTGTATCTGCCCTTACCCCACACACAGAGGAAGGGAACCCCATCACTGTCCTGTACTGTCTGTGTATCTGCTCTTACCCCACACACAGGAAGGGGAACCCCATCACTGTCCTGTACTGTCTGTATCTGCCCTTACCCCTCACACAGGAAGGGAAACTCCATCACTATCCTGTACTGTCTGTATCTGCCCTTACCCCACACAGGAAGGGAAACCCCATCACTATCCTGTACTGTCCGTATCTGCCCTTACCCCACACACACAGGAAGGGAAACCCCATCACTATCCTGTACTGTCTGTATCTGCCCTTACCCCACACACAGGAAGGGAAACCCCATCAAACTATCCTGTACTGTCTGTATCTGCCCTTACCCCACCAGCAGAAGGGAACCCCATCAACTATCCTGTAATCTGTCCTGTATCTTTCCTGCCCTACCCACCACACACAGGAAGGAAACCCCCTCACTATCCTGTACTGTCTGTATCCTTGCCCTTACCCCCACACAGGAAGGGAAACCCCCCATCAATCATACTCCTGTAGGTCTGTATCTCTGCCCTTACCCCACACCAAAAGGAAAGGAAACCCAGTCACTATCCTGTACTTTCTGTATCGTGCCCTTACCCACAAACAGGGAAAACCCCATCACTATCCGTTATGTCTGTATCTGCCCTTACCACCACACCACAGGAAGGAAACCCCATCACTACCCTGTACTGTTGTATCTCCCTTACCCCCCACACACAGTAGGGAAACCCCATCACTATCCTGTACTGTCTGATCTGCTGCCTTCCAACCCCAACACAGGAAGGGAAAACCCCATCACTATACCTGTGACTGTCTGTATCTGCCCTTACCCCACACACAAAGGAAGGTAACCCACACACTATCCTGTCTGTCTGTATCTGCCCTTACCCCACACACACAGGTAAGGAAGAACCCCATCACTATCCCTGTACTGTCTGTATGCTTCCCCTTACCCCACACACAGGAAGGAAAAACCACCATCACTGTCCTGGTGCCTGTGCTTTATCTGTGCCCTACCCCACACAAGGGAACACACAGGAGGAAACCCCATCACTATCCTGTACTTCTGTATCTGTCCCTGTGTGACCCCACACACAGAGGGAACACAATCACTATCCTGTACTGTCTGTATCTGCCCTTACCCCACACACACAGAGGGAAACCCCATCACTATCCTGTACTGTCTGTATCTGCCCGTTACCCCACACACAGGAAGGGACCCCACTCTCCTCATCCTGTGTCTTTTGAATCTGCCCTTACCCCACACACAGGAAGGAACCCATCACTACCTTCTACTGTCGGTATCTTATGCCTTACCCCCACACAAAGGAAGACCCCATCACTATCCTGTACTGCTGTATCTGCCCTTACCGAAACACAGGAAGGAAACCCAGTCACTGATCCGGTACTGTCTGTAGTCTACTGCCCTTACCCCACCACAGGAAGGAACCCCATCACTTCCTGTACTGTCTGTATCTGCCCTTACCCCACACACAGGAAGGGAAACCCCTCACTTCCTGTAATGTCTGTATCTGCCCTTACCCCGAGCACACAAACGGGAAGGAAACCCCATCACTATCCGTACGGCTGTATCTGCCTTACCCCCAAACAGGAAGGGAAACCCCATCACTATCCTGTACTGTCTGTATCTGCCCTTACCCCACACCACAGAAGGGAAACCCATACTTCGCTTACTGTCCTGTATCTGCCCTTTACCCACACACAGACACAGGGCAAGAAACCCCATCACTATCCTGTAACTTCTGTATCTGCCCTTACCCCAACAGGAAGGGAAACCCCATCACTATCCTGTACTGTCTGTATCTGTCTGGCCCTACCACCCAACCAGGAAGGAACCCCCATCACTATCCTGTAACTGTCTGTATCTGCCCCCTTACCCCACACACAGAGAGGGAAACCCCATCCTATCCTGTACTGTCTGTATCTGCCCTTCACCACACACGGAAAGAAAACCCCATCACTATCGCTGTACTGTCTGTATCTGTGCCTTACCCACAACCAGGGAAGGGAACCCCATCACTATGCCTGTACGTCTGATCTGCACCTTACCACCCCACACACAGGAAGGGAAACACCATCACTACCTGTACTGCTCTGAATCTGGCCCTTAACCCACACAGCCGGAAGGGAAACCCCTCATCCTATCCTGTACTGTCGCTGAAGATCTTTACAAACAAAACGCCCTTACCCCCACACCACAGGACGAAACGCGAAAGGAACCCCACACTATCCTGTACTGTCTGTATCTGCCCTTACCACCCACACAGAGACAGGAAGTGAAACCACACGCACGTCACTATCCTGTACTATCTGTATCTGTCATCTGCCCTTACCCCACACCAGGAAGGGAACCCCCATCACTATCCTGTACTGTCGTTATCTGCCCTTACCCCACACACCGGGAGAAACCCCATCACTATCCTGTACTGTCTGTATCCCTGCCCTTAACCCCACACACAGGAAGAAAACCCCATCCCTTCCTGTACTGTCTGTATCTGCCCTTTACCGCCACACAGGAAGGGAAACCCCCATCACTATCCTGTACTGTCTGTATCTCCCTTACCGCAACCTGTACCCCCACACAACCGGGAAGGGAACCCCATCACTATCCTGTACTGTCTGTATCTGCCGCCTACCACACATAGAAAACAATACAGGAGAGGTTGTACTACAATAGCGTTAAGACCCCCCCCACCAGCCTTAATTCCCCATGCACCCTCCTCACTGTACTGTCTGTATCTCCTAGCCCTTACCCCCACAACGGAAAGGGAAACCCCATCACTATCCGTACTGTATCTGTAATCTGCCCTTCACCCCACACACACAGGAAGGAAACCCCATCACTATCCTGTCGGTCTGTATCTGCCCTTACCTAACACCACACAGCAGGAAGGAAACCCCATCACTATCCTGTACTGTCGTGAATCTGCCCTTAACCCCACACACAGGAGAAACAACCCCATCACTATCCTGTACTGTCTGTATCTGCCCTTACCCCACACACCAGGAAGGGAAACCCCATCAATCCTGTACTGTCGCTGTATACTGCCCTACCCCACACACAGAAGGGAAACCCCCTCACTATCTGTACGGTCTGAATCTGCCCTTACCGCCACACCACAGGAAGGGAAACCCCATCCACTACCTGTACATCCTGTATCTGCCCTTACCCACACACAGGAAGGGAAACCCCATCGACATCCTACGTCTGTAATCTTGCTGCCCTTATACCCCACCACAGAAGGAAACCCATCACTATCGCTACTGTCTGTATCACGCTCACCCCACACACAGGAAGGGAAACCCCATCACATCCGTACTGTCTGTACTCCCTTACCGCACCCACACATGAAGGGAAACCCCTCACTTCCTGTACTGTCTATCTGCCCTTACCCCCCACACACAGGAAGGGAACCCATCACTATCCTGTACGGTCTGTATCTGGCCCTTACCCCACACACAGGAAGGGAAACCCCATCACTATCGTACTGTCTGTATCGTGCGCCCTTACCCCACACACAAGAAGGGAAACCCCATCACTATCCTGTACGTCTGTATCTGCCCTTACCCACACACAGGAAAGGACCTCATCACATCCTGTACTGTCTGTATCTCTGCCTACTACACCCCACACCAGGAAGGGAAACCCCATCACATCCTGTACTGTCTTATCTGCCTACCCACCAACAGGAAGGGAACCCCATCACTATCCTGTACTGTCTGTATCTGCCTTACCCCACACACAGGAAGGGAAAAACCCCATCACTAGTCTGTACTGTCTGTACTGCCTACCCCCCACACACGAGGAAGGAAACCCCATCACTATCCTGTACGTTCTGTATCTGCCCTTACCCCACACACAGGAGAAACCCCATCACTATCCTGTACTGTCTGTATCTGCCCTTACCCCACACACAGGAAGGAAACCCCATCACTATCCTGTACTGTCTGTATCTGCCCTTACCCCACACACAGGAAGGAAACCCCATCACTATCCTGTACTTCTGTATCTGCCCTTACACCCCACACACAGGAAGGGAAACCCCATCACTTCCTGTACTGTCGTATCTGCCCTTACCCCCCCCACAGGAAGGGAACCCCATCACTATCCTG
Organism: Ascaphus truei; assembly: GCA_036426205.1. Classification (NCBI taxonomy): domain Eukaryota; kingdom Metazoa; phylum Chordata; class Amphibia; order Anura; family Ascaphidae; genus Ascaphus; species Ascaphus truei. Next base: position 11,188,065 of record CM071588.1, on the reverse strand, counting down.
TACTGTCTGTATCTGCCCTTACCCCCCACACAGGAAGGGAAACCCCATCACTATCCTGTACTGCCTGTATCTGCCCTTACCCCACCCACAGGAAGGAAACCCCACCACTATCCTGTACTGTCTGTATCTGCCCTTACCCCACACACAGGAAGGGAAACCCCATCATTCATGCTGTACTGTCTGTATCGGCCCTACCCCCCACACACGGAGGGAAAACCCCATACATATCCTGTACTGTCTGTATCTGCCCTTACCCCACACACACAGGAAGGGAAACCCCATCACATCCTGTACTGTCTGTATCTGCCCTTACCCCACACACAGGAAGGGAACCCCATCACTATCCTGTACTGTCTGTATCTGCCCTTACCCCACACACAGAAGGGAAACCCCATCACTATCCTGTACTGTCTGTATCTGCCCTTACCCCACACACATAGGAAACCCCATCACTATCCTGTACTGTCTGTATCTGCCCTTACCCCACACACAGGAAGGAAAACCCCATCACTATCCTGTACTGTCTGTATCTGCCCTTACCCCACACACAGGAAGGGAACCCAATCACTATCCTGTACTGTCTGTATCTGCCCTTACCCCACACACAGGAAGGAAACCCCATCACTGTCCTGTACTGCTGATCTGCCCTCCCACACACAGAAGGGAACCCCATCACTATCCTGTACTGTCTGTATCTGCCTTACCCACACACACAGAAGGAACCCCATCACTATCTCTGTACTGTCTGTATCTTGCCCTTACCCCCCACACAGGAGGGAAACCCATCACTATCCTGTACTGTCTGTATCTGCCCTTACCCCACACACAGAGGAGGAAACCCCATCACTGTCCTGTACTGTCTGTACTCTCCCTTACCACCACCCCACACACAGGAAGGGAAACCCCATCACTATCCTGTACGTCTGTACTGCCCTTACCCCCCCCACACCGAAGGGACCCCATCACTATCCTGTACTGTCGTAGCTTGCCCTTACCCCCACACACAGAAGGAAGACCCCATCACTTCTGTACTGTCTGATCTGCCCTTACCCCACACACACCGGAAGACACCCCATCACTATCCTGGTACTGTCTGGTATCTGTCTGCCCTTACCCCACACACAGGAGGGAAACCCCACATCCGTACTTGTCTGTATCTGCCCTTACCCACACACAGGAAGGGAACCCCCATCACTATCCTGTACTTCTGTAATCTGCCCTAACCCCCACACACAGAAGGGACCCATCACTATCCTGTACTGTCTGTATCTGCCCTTACCCCACACACACAGGAAGGGAACCCCATCACTATCCTGTACTGTCTGTATCTGCCCTTACCACCCCACACACACAGGAGAGAACCCCATCACTATCCTGTACTTCTGTATCTGCCCTTACCCCCCACACCAAAGGGAAACCCCATACTATCCGTACTGGTCTGTGTCTGCCTTACCCCCACACACAGGAAGGGAACCCCATCACTATCCTGTACTGTCTGTATCTGCCCTTACCCCACACACAGAGGAAACCCCATCACTATCCTGTACTGTCTGTATCTGCCCTTATACCACCCCACACCACAGGAAGGGAACCCCATCACTATCCTGTACTGTCTGTATCTGCCCTTACCCCACACACAGGAAGGGAAACCCCATCACTATCCTGTACTGTCTGTATCGGCCCTTACCCCACACACAGGAAGGGAACCCCATCACTATCCTGTACTGTCTGTACTGCCCTTACCCCACACACAGGAGGGAAACCCCATCACTATCCTGTACTGTCTGTATCTGCCCTTACCCCACCACAGAAGGAAACCCCATCACTATCCTGTAACTGTCTGTATCGCCCTTATACCCCACACAAAAAGGGAAACCCCATCACTATCCTGTACTGTCTGTATCTGCCCTTACCCCACACACAGGAAGGGAAACCCCATCACTATCCTGTACTGTCTGTAATCTGCCCTTACCCCACACACAGGAAGGGAACACCCCATCCTATCCTGTACTGTCTGTAGTCTGCCCTTACCCCACACCAGAGGAAACCCCATCACTATCCTGTACTTGTCTGTATCTGCCCTTACCCCACACACAGAAGGGAAACCCATCACTATCCTGTACTGTCTGTATCTGCCCTTCACCCCACACACAGGAAGGGAAACCCACATCACCTATCCTGTACTGTCTGTATCTGCCCTTACCCCACACACCAGGAGGGAAACCCCATCACTATCCTTACTGTCTGTATCTGCCCTTACCCCACACACAGGAAGGGAAACCCATCACTATCCTGTACTGGTCTGTATCTGCCCTACCCACACACAGGAAGGGAACCCCATCACATCCTGTACTGTCTGTATCTGCCCTTACCCCCACACAGAAGGGAAACCCCATCACTACTTGTACTGTCTGTATTGCCCTTGTACCCCACACAGGAAGGAAACCCATCACTATCCTGTAACTGTCTGTATCTGCCCTTACCCCCACACAGGAAGGAACCCCACCTCACTTCCTGTCCTGTTGTATCTGCCCTTACACCCCACACACACAGGAAGGGAAACCCATCACTATCTGTACTGTCTGTATGCCCTTACCCCCACACAGGAGGGAAACCCCATCACTATCCGTACTGTCGTATCTGCCCCTTACCCCACACACAGGAAGGAAACCACCATCACTATCCTTACTGTCTGTATCTGCCCTTACCACCCACACAAGGAAGGAACCCCCATATACTCCTGTACTGTCTGTATCTGCCCTTACCCCACACACCCAGGAGGGAAACCCTCATCACTGCCCTGTACTGTCTGTATACTGCCTTACCCCACACACAGGAAGGGAAACCCCATCACTATCCTGTACTGTCTGTTTCTGCCCTTACCCCCCACACAGGAGGGAACCCATACTATCCTGTACTGTCTATCTGCCCTTACCCCACACACAGAAGGGAAACCCCTCACTATCCTTGTACTGTCTGTATCGCCCTTACCCCACACCCACAGGAAGGGAAACCCCATCACTATCCTGTCCTGTCTGTATCTGCCCTTACCCCCCACACACAGGAAGGGAAACCCCATCACTATCCTGTAACTGTCTGTATCTTGCCCTTACCCCACACAACACGGAAGGAACACCCCATCACTATCCTGTACTGCTCTGTATCTGCCCTTACCACCCACACACAAGGAACAAGGGAACCCATCACTTCCTGGTACTGTTCTGTATCCCCTTACCCCACACACAGGAAGGGAACCCCATCACTATCCTGTACTTCTGTATCTGCCTTAACCCACACACAGGAAGGAAACCCAATCACTATCCTACTGTGTGTATTTGCCCTTACCCCACACAACAGGAAGGGAAACCCCAATCACTAGCCTGTACTGTCTTGTATCTGCCCTTACCCCACACACAGAAAGGGAACCCCATCACTGTCCTGTACTGTCTGTATCTGCCCTTACCCCCACACCAGGAGGGAAACCCCATCACTATCCTGTACTCGTACTGCCCTACCCCACACACAGGAAGGAACCCCATCACTATCCTGTCTGTCTGTATCTGCCCTTACCCCACACACAAGGAAGAAAAAACCCATCACTATCCTGTACTGTCTGTATCTGCCCTTACAACCAGGAACCCCACCACCTTTACACACACGGAAGGGAAACCCCATCACTATCCTGTACTGTCTGTATCTCTGATACTCGCCTGCCCTTACACACCGCCTCTTTTTACTAGTGGGGGTGTTATTGTGGCGACCTCGCAGGTGTGGACCGTGGCCTCTGTTACTAGTGGGGATGTATTGTGGGACCCGCATGCAGTGACCAGTGCCTCTGTTCCTAGTGGGGTGTATTGTGGGACCGCCAGCAGTGACCTGCCCTCTGTTACTATGGGGGTATGTGGGACTGCACAGTGACCTGCAGGGCTGTTACTAGTGGGGGTGTATTGTGGGACCTCGCATGCAGTGACCGTGGCCTCGTTACTAGTGGGGGGGTATTGTGGGACCCATCGCATGCGTGCCGTGGCCTCTCTTACTATTGGGGTTATGTGGGACCTCGCATGGCAGTGAGCCGTGCCTCTGTTACTAGTGGTGTATTGTTGGACCTCGCATGCAGTGTGACCGTGGCCTCTGGTGTTACTAGTGGGGTGTATGTTGGGACCCTCGCATGCAGTGACCGTGGCCTCTCTTACTAGTGGGGGTGTATGTGTGGACCTCGCATGCATGACGTGGCTCTGTTATAGTGGGGGGTGTCATTGGGACCTCGCATGCATGGCCCGTGGCCTCTGTATACTAGTGGGGATGTGATTGTGGGACCTCGCATGCAGGGACCGTGGCCTCTTTTACTGATGGGGGTGTATTGTGGACCCGCATGCAGTGCCGGGCACTCTGTTACTACGAGTGGGGTGGTTAATTGTGGGACCTCGCATGCAGTGACCATGTGGGCCTCTCTTACTAGTGGGGTGTGGTATTGTGGGACTCGCATGCATTGACCGTGGCCGTCGGTTACTAGTGGGGTTTATTTTGGACCTCGCTGGCATTGACCTGTGGGCCTCTTTTTTACTAGTGGGGGTGTATTGTGGGACCTCGCATGCAGTGACCGTGGCCTCTGTTACTAGTGGGGGTGTATTGTGGGACCTCGCAGGGTGTGACCGTGGCCTCCGCTGATGTCCGGGTCTCCCTGTGGATGGGAGCTCTCCAAGCGTTGGGTTTGTTATTGGAGGCGCACACCTCCCACCGCAGGTCCCTTCTCCTTACAGACAGACCCTTCTGTGTGAGGGACGTGCGAGGGACGCGTGGGAACGCTGGGGCTCTGTAGGATTCCATATTGTTGAACAGTCCATGCGTTTCCCGGGATTTGTATTCACAAAGACCTATTCTAGCCGACATTAACGCTGAATTCCCCAGAGTCCGCACAAAAGCGGCTTATCCCAGCCCTTCTCCTCACTGCTCAGTAGACATCCTCTCAACATCTTCAAGTGAGAGCTCTCCAGAGAGGGGCGAGGTCCCTAATTATCCCCTTCCCGAAGAGAGTTTGTGGTGGGAATCTTCTTGGGCAGGCTATGATCTGGTAGAAATAATCAGACATGAACTTGTTTGACCCCTAAGAGAGCAGGTTAAACAACACAACTTGTTAACAGTTAACACAACTTTAATGTGCATTGGGAGTGTTACATGACGCACGTCTTCTGTTCTGGGGACGGTGCATTTTACAGATTATAAATGAATTCCTTTGTCAATATCCTACAGCTCATGGCTCTGTCCCGAGCTTTCGCTGGTCAAGCAACACCGACACATGTCAAATAATTGCATTACCTGCATGCACTCAGCCAGTTATCTGACCGATTTCTAGGTTCGATCTGTGGTCTGTTGCTTCAGAGGAAGTAAAACCCCTTGTATCCCCTACATGCAAAGTGGCGTCACTTGTGCAAGTCCGGAAAGGCTGCTTGGAAATGAATCTATTTTGATGGCAACTACAACCTCTGGGGTTCGGGGTACTACCGGGTGTACCCTAAGTTGTGGGCATAGTGTTCAGTCGTCGTTTTGGTCCCAGTTGTTGTGCCATTTGGTTGTTGCCGGACATTTTGTGCTGGACTGGACAGCTCGGCGCTGGATCGGGTGCCATCGCTTATTGGCGTTTCTTTTAGGTTGCAGGTTTATCAAGATCTGCGGGAGGAGCTGGCGAAAGTAAAGACCTTGGAAGGAATCATTGCCGTCAACCGAGAACTGAAGCGACGGTGCCAGGTAACAGCAGTGAGGTGCGCGCGTGCGTGCGTGTGTGTGCGTGCAAAGTCTATAAGGATCACAAATGTCCTTGAGTTGAGTGCGAGTGAAACCCCCATGGTATATTCAGCTAAAGGAAACAAACCTGCTGCATATGTTCTGAGGCAAGAAAACGATTTAACCCTACGTTGTCGCCCTGATCCCGGGGATCACGCTGGTGGAATTCTCATCCTACCGTACTTTGCAGGAGGAAGCAGCCAATCAGAAGGAAGGGGAGGAGCCCACGGGAGAGTTACCATTCTTCCACTGGATCTGTCAGCCTTATGTTCGCCCACCGTACGTATCTGTCCCGTCCCTGTTAACACTTTGGACCCATAGTGGTTCTGAAGAAACGAAATGATTTTGTAGGTATGGATGATACCTTTTAATGGACCAGCTTAATAAATCACCATCATTTGTATTTGGAACATGAGCTTCCAAGATGTCACGTTTTCTGCTTGGATAATGTGCCGTGCGTTCATGTACAGTCTGCTGGAGCGGTATAATGGGCCCACCGCTCCGGAAACCATTCCTGTCTGACTTTCCGTTTGTGGTTGTAGGCCAAAGGACACCACAAAAGAGGAGAGCGGTGTGCGGGGGAAGCGTGCGCTAGAAGACGAAGAAGAGAACGCAGAACTTCTATCAAAGAATAAACAGAAGAAAAAACTGCGCAACCCAAAGAAAAGCTTCGACCCCGCTTTAAAACGTGCGTAATAATGGGGCTTGTGACCAGAGCTGCGTCTTGTGGTGGTGACGAGACGCCGGGAAACGCGTCGGGCTCACATCAGCTTATTTCTTATACTTTATCTTTCAGCTAAATATGCAAAATGTGACCAGTGCGGAAACCCCAAGGTAAGCTTGTGGGCAGCTTCAGCACCTACTGGCTCATAAACAGCCCTGTGCCTTTAATAATAATATATTGTGCAAATCCTGAGAACCTCACACAACAAAACCACAGCTCCCTGAGTTACACGTACATATTATAGCACTATTCAACAACGCAGAATGTATAGTGCATGCAGAGGCTCACACAGTGTTAGGAGGAGCAGGGGAGATACAGAATGTATAGTACATGCAGAGGCTCACACAGTGTTAGGAGAGGAGCAGGGGGGAGATACAGAATGTATAGTACATGCAGAGGCTCACACAGTGTTAGGAGAGGAGCAGGGGGAGATACAGAGTGTATAGTACATGCAGAGGCTCACACTGTGTTAGGAGAGGAGTAGGGGGAGATACAGAATGTATAGTACATGCAGAGGCTCACACAGTGTTAGGAGAGGAGCAGGGGAGATACAGAATGTATAGTACATGCAGAGGCTCACACAGTGTTAGGAGAGGAGTAGGGCTCATACTCACACAGACCCACCTCATACTCACACAAACCCCTCTCCCTCATTCTCACACAGACCCCCCTCATACTCACACAGACCCCCCTCCCTCATACTCACACAGACGCCCTTCCTTCATACTCACACAGACCCCCCTCCCTCATACTCACACAGACCTGCCCACATTGCTTTTCTGAGTGAGATTCTGTTATTTGTGTATACAATGTATACAATGTGTTATCAGGAAGTATTAGGTAGACAGTTACAATTCTGTGTTAAAATGGCCCTCGCTCCCTGATCAGTGGCCACCGGCAAGAAAGTGTACAGGGCGCCAGGCCCCGGCCGGGCGGGGGCCGCATGGTGTCCCGCGGACGCAGGCCGGAGACCCCCGAACATGTCAGACAGAAGTGGAACATTCTGCCGCAGAGACGGCAAACAAATGGTGCACACAATGCCACAAAAGATGCTGCGTGGCCTTCCCCTGCTGCTATACGCAGCATCCTTTATACACAGACTTCCCTTTGTCTCTCTCGGGGGAGGCTGGGATTTCAGGGGGTGTCGCCTGCTATTCACTAGCATCGGGGTGAGGGGGGCGGTGTTTAGGGAGAAAGCAGAACTCTACATGATAGGTTTTAGCCATGTTCCACCATGAGATAAGAAGCATGTACAATAACAGGAACAGTACACGGTAACCGTGTTACAGCGTCTGTGCATGTATGTGACGGCACCACACCGGTAACGGGACCATTTCCCTGACCAGGCCGTGCAACGTGAGATGTGTAACGTGTGCTGTACGGTGTAACGTGTGCTGTACGGTGTAACGTGTGCTGTACGGTGTAATGTGTGCTGTACGGTGTAATGTGTGTAACGTGTGCTGTACGGTGTAACGTGTGCTGTACGGTGTAACGTGTGCTGTACGGTGTAACGTGTGCTGTAAGGGAATGAGCTGCAAGTTGGATTCTGGTACCCCGAGGTGTCTTATGCAATAGCATCGCTTACTTAATATCGCCCTTTATGTCTAATTCTCCACTAGCTTCTTCCCACATATGTTACCGTGCATTGTTTGGATGGGGACTACCTCTTTGCGTCAGAGGAATGAGCTTGTGGGATTTCCTACCACACAACAGTAAAGGCAGACAATGGTAAGAAATGCCCAACAATATGGGACATTATCACAGGTGTAATAAGCCTCCCACAGTTACATTGTTTACCACTAATAATAATATGTTCATGTATAGCACTGCTAGTTTTACGTAGCACTTTACAGAGACATTTTGCAGGCACAGGTCCCTGCCCCGTGGAGCTTACAATCTATGTTTTTGGTGCCTGAGGCACAGGGAGATAAAGTGACTTGCCCAAGGTCACAAGGAGCCGACACCGGGAATTGAACCAGGTTCCCCGGCTCAGTGCCAGTCAGTGTCTTTACTCACTGAGCCGCTCCTTCTCTTTATAGCACTACTGATTATATCAGAGTATCTTCACGTCGTTTACTGTTCTAGGTCTCCTGATTTGTATCTTCTTTGGCATCTTCTACACCCCGGAAAGAGAGAGTATTTCCGCTTCTCTTCATTCTCCGGTAACAAAGAAAAGCGCAAAGTCATTTTTAGGGAATCATGTGTGTCGGAAACAGCGACGACGTGTTACTATGTAACCTTGCCTGTGAGTTATGGGACTGACAGCTTCTATCGCCAGGAAATTGCACTAAATTCAGATATATAGCAAGGTTTGCTATCCCAGACAGATCTAGGCAACTGCGGGAACACTGAGACACCCAGGTGCTTTTATTTATTTCTTTGCATGAATAAGGAAAAGAAACTTGCAGAGGGTTTTCTGTATGGAAACACATTCACAGTAGATCACTGAGCTGAAGCAGCAGAACTTGCCTGGCTGCAAATTGAAACTGCCACATTTTGTTAATGAAACAGGTACCCTTTGAGATCACAGAGGTGTGTACAAGGGGGGTGTTCCCCAACCAATCAGCAGAGAGGTGTGGGCGTTGCTAGGAGGTAGGGTGATGTGGTGACTGTATGGAAGGGGGGTGGCTCTGTTAAAGAGATGAAGCCAGCAGTGATGCAATCAGAGCTTCTCTGAGCTGAGTCTTATTTCAGGTCATTCACCTCGTCAGAGCGAGCGCCTGCACGGGTTATTATAGTTCAAATCTACCAATGTGAGGGGATGGAGCCGGGGCAGCTTTTCTGTCGTTCTAGTATCCCAATTACACACATTACAAAGGGAATTTAGCAGTATGTTCCGTACTTTCCTTACTGGTCCTATAGGGGAAACACTAGGGACTGGAAACATAAAGATGCATGTTAGCAAGAGCTAGGTGAGTGCCGAGTATTGATGCGCTGCTGTTGTGTAGGGGATACAGGCGTATCCATTAGAATGGACCATTGTCTGAATCCCAAATGACCCAGAATACGAGCGACCATTCTTCTATTAACCTACAGGAGCGTTGCATTTGAATGGGAAGACATTGAAAGTGCATGCTTCATTCTGTACAGGTATGTGGACCAACCCCTGCAGGACTCACAGTAAGGAAGGCACACCTTGGGCTAACTGCAGTTTGCAATTTGTGCTGATCTAGGAGGAATCCAGATTCGGTGCCAATTCGGATCACTTTAAGAAAATGATAAATATTCAGGGTTGTGCCAGTTTTGTCGTCTTGTTCAAGGGTCTAATTGCTCAAAGGAAATCTAGTAAAAGGGCCCTGCTGCTGTTTGTATATTTATTACTTTCTATTTAATATATATATATATATATATATTCATTCATTGTAACATCGCCGGAAGAAGAGATCAGTGTATCTGGAAAGCTCGCACAAATAGAAGCATTTCGTTAGTCACAGAACGGTATCATCTATTTATTTTTTGATTATTGAAGCTCGGCTAACACGGTACTGATACCTCTACATGTATATATATATATATATATATATATATATATTTACACTTTAATTGAACTATAAAATGCATCTGACAGGCACAGTATGTAATTATTAAAAGTTGGAGATGGAGTAGGTGTCACATTCGGTTGTAGGTTTGGGTGTTGAGCAGACAGCGTGAGCCAGATGTTTGTATTTTAACAGCATGTGTGATTTTTGGAAAAGAAACAAAGACATTGATAACAGGTAAGGACCATATGGCCTAACTTGTCTGCCTTGTTATCCTTTATTAAATGATTAATTTGTTACTGTAGGATCTATCACGTACGGCACACCTGTGAGCACGCGACCCGCATATTCAGATGCCGATCAGCTGTGTCCAGGATTTCCACCACTCCGGGATTGACCCGAAGACTACAGGTTAAGGCCACGTATCTCCCGGCCACGTATCTCCCGGCATCTCCCCCTGCGGATCAAGTCAATATGGCTGTGCAAGGTCAAATGGTGCTGCGGTGCCATGACGTCACGGCGTCGCGTTGCCATGACAACGTGGCATCCCATTGTCATGGCAACTTGACATCACCGAGCGGCTCGTTGGCATGGCAACGGGCGTCACGTGACGTTGCGCAGCCATGTCGACGTAGTTTGGAGGGGAGAATGCCGATACCAGGAGACGCCGCCGCCGCAGCCAAAGGTAAGATAAATATATAAGAAAAGGTCAATCTAAAAGTTGTTATCTCCGGGTTAGCCTTCAATAGAAGGTGGCAACCTTGCCTGTGTCTAGGTTGGTGTGAGTTTTGAAAATGAGGCACTGTATGTGGGACCGGGGTATTACAAAAAGGGGTTTGTGTTCACTTGTATAATATATATCCACCTGATGAAGGGTTACCCCCGAAATGTGGTGTCACTGCAAGTCTGCTATTAAACGCTACTAAAAGTTTTTGGTATTACGCTGGTGTCGGAAAGTTGTTTGCGAGTGCGGAGATGATACATTGAATTTCTTCAATGTTACATGGGACAGCAGGTCACTGTTTTTCTCCTCCTTGAACCACTTGGTGATTGTTCCAGAGAAAGGATACCTGAAGACGGGTCAGATGGGTGCAGATTGTGCCTGAAATGCGTGGGTTTGTACATGACCTGCATACGGGACAAAGGTTAATACACAGCTCGCTAGCTGTCCCACCTTTCACCGTCCGCAAAAGGTCCCTCAAATGAGTAATATCTCGCCTCACTCAGTCCCCATATTGCACCTGTCACGAACAGCACACAAGTGAGCACGTGACTTAGATTTGCAACCAGGGTTAATACACATGGCTACTCTAACCAACTCAACTTTCTCCTGTCCAAGGTACTTTCAATTAGTTAATATTAACCCCTTACTCAATTGCAATCATATCAATCCACTGCCACCACCAAAGAAATATGCAAACATATGTAATTATATATATCTGCCAGGGTCTTAGGTCCCTGTTTATAAAGAAAACTATGCACTTAACACACAAAAACTTGTTGTAGCAAAAGGTGTCCGAAAATGTACTTTACTCTCTACAAAGCGTGCAACCAATTCAATCAGAGCCAAAAGCATCACTTATTAAAGTTTGGCTTTAATATACAAAAATACAGTGCTTAGATTATAGAAAAAAAAATTATTACAAGAACATACAGTTACAATAAATGTAGAACAGTTTCTTAAAATAAAAGGATAAAACAAACACAAATCCCTATACAGTACGTTACCATATGGCATCGGTCTTTCCCTGAGAAGTCACTAGTGTAGACACATATGAGAACTCGCATGTCTGATCCCAAAAACACCTCTGTTGAATTCTGACTTTCATATTATCTTGGCGAGACGTTTGTACCATCTGTTCCCCATTGAAACAACATAAGCCCACCCCCTGTCATACATCAGCCACAGGAAAGATAGTTTTACGACTTGAAAGAAAACAACATGTCTTCTGAAGTTCAAACGTCTGACTAAATAGATGAAAGATCTCATATCTTAATTTCTTTAATACTTAGACAGGCGCCATCTTCACCGTTATGTCTCCGTACTTCACATGCACACAAAATGTGACAGCCTACTATCTATTTTCACAGGAGAAACAGCTACCTGTCTTTTGCACATCTTACCTATCCAGTATGTGGCAAAACACAAAACCTCAGCAAGCTCTTTTTGGGAACCCCTGAGCCCCCACAATATATATATGTATATAAGTGTCAAAAAGGAGTGCTATTGAGCGTGGCATATATACTGTACTAGCTGAGAGACCCGGCGTTGCCCGGGATGTAAATGCGTAATAGGTAGTATTATTTATAAATCGTGGAACAATAGGTGAGTATTTGTTGTAAAGGTTGGATAATAATGTTGAAAAGAAAGATGGAATAAAATGTAATACGATGTTGTTTAAAAATGGTTTATTGTAAACACACCACAGTACAATGTATATTTTGGTGACATAACAGATGTAAAAATGTGAGGCGTGTGTCCTGCTAGGGTGTGAGGCGGCAGGTGGCGCGTGGGTTGTGAGTGCTGTCTGTGAGTGGGGGTCCTGCTAGGGTGTGAGGCGGCAGGTGGCGCGTGGGTTGTGAGTGCTGTCTGTGAGTGGGGGTCCTGCTAGGGTGTGAGGCGGCAGGTGGCGCGTCGGTTGTGAGTGCTGTCTGTGAGTGGGGGTCCTGCTAGGGTGTGAGGCGGCAGGTGGCGCGTGGGTTGTGAGTGCTGTCTGTGAGTCGGGGGCCTGCTAGGGTGTAAGGCGGCAGGTGGCGCGTGGGTTCAGAGTGCTGTCTGTGAGTGGGGGTCCTGCTAGGGTGTGAGGCGGCAGGTGGCGCGTGGGTTGTGAGTGCTCTCTGTGAGTGGGGGTCCTGCTAGGGTGTGAGGTGGTGGGTCAGTGATGTCGGTGCGTAGGGGCGGGAGGCAGCAGGTGTGTGTGGTGGCAGGTATGTGTCGAGTGTGGCGGGTGTCTGTTGAGTGCATGCAGCGGCTGTGAGGCGGTGGGTGAAGGCAGAGGCGGGCGGAGTAAGGGCGGGTGAAAGGCAGAGGCGGGTGGGCGCGAAAGCAGAGGCGGGGAGGCAGGAAGGCGGGCAGGAAGGCGAAGGGTGGTGGGAAGGGTGTGGGAGAGGGGAAGGGTGTGGAGATGGGGGAAGGTGGTGTGGGAGAGGGGAAGTGTGTGGAGGGGGGAAGGGTGTGGAGGGGGAAGGGTGTGGGAGGGGGAGGAGGGGGGGTGGGAGAGGGGTGGGTGAGGGGGGGGGAGGGAAGTGGGAGAGGGGAGGGAAGGGAGGGGGGGGGACGGGAACAACGGGCGGGGCGAAGGGAGGAGGGGGGGAGAGGGGGGAAGGGAAGAGGGGGATGTGGAAAGGTAAGGAGGGTGGACTGCGAGGCAGGGGGGTGTAATATGGGAAATAGTATCTTGAGTTTTGTCCTTCTTAGAGCTTTCTGATCCTTCTCCTGCGTCGGCGAAATGCGTTGCTCTATTCTACAATCTGAATTTGACCCACGGAGGCTTCCGTGCCAGATCACAAAGCCAGCCTTTGCAGCCCAGCAGGACGTTTTTTTTCTTCCTGCATCCCGGACGCGGACTGGCGCAACAACTGCTTAAACTTGATCCTGGCACTGCATAGGAGGCCAGGGTCCACCCTATATGTGGTGTGAGTCCCGTGTTGTTTTATAAATAATGCATTTTATGAATTGTATCCAAACTGGTTTCGCCTCACCTGTTTTTCCCCTCCCTCCCAACCCCCATACAATTAATATAACCACCCACAACGCACCAACTCCCTCCCCCTCCACAGCCCGCGACGGCACCAACTCCATCGCTTCTCGGAATTGTGAATAGAATTTAGTCGTAAAATTTTTTCCTCACCACGCGCGACGTCTGACGTCTGGTAACCGGGTATTATGAAGACCTATATCAACAACGGACCGCTTGAGGACGTCCCCCATTTACGTCAGACCGAAACAGATGGATTGGGCTAGATAATTAACCCCAAGTACCAATCCCTTTCTCCCGAATACTCCTTTACCTTCTCCAACACTGGCTCACACTGGCCTGTGAGTACAGATACATATAGTTGTATATTCCCCCCTACCCCAAAAAAAATTCATCTATTACTGCTGGGAGAGACGGAGTTCGTCTTGAGAAAGTTACCAATTATTGTGTTTACTTACACACGGCCGTGTAAGTACCTCAGTATATAAAACTCATCCCCCATTTTTTCCCAAGTTATTTGAGTCCACTATCAACACTATATTGTTACTACATATGCCTCATTAATCCCACGCTCCCCCATTGCCTGTTTGTTTTTAAGCAGCTGTGGAGAGCCGGGAGCTGGTGTCTGGCAGCAACCAGAGGCCCGGCAGCTGGACACAGAAGTTGGGCCGGGCCCCCTACAGCCACCGGGCCCAGGACACTTGTCCCGGCACTTCCCCCCCCGGGAGTGACTGGCACAGTAGCCATGAGTCTGGGCTACTGAAATGCTTTATGCAAGAGGTGAGTTTTAAAGGTGGGGAGAGAAGGTGCTTGACGTATACATAGTGTGAGGGAGTGTGACAGCAGGGGCAGCCTGGCCAGACAATGAAAGGTTAAGCCCGGCAGTTGCCCCTACCAAGATGGATGACTGTATATATTACCTGCGCTCCTCCTGTTAGGAGTTTGCTGCTGGTAAAAGGATTGTCCGTACATATATGGAAAACAAAAGAACAGATCCTGCGCTCCTACCAATTGGGCTAAAACATACTAGTGACATGTTTACTGTACATTTAGACCCCAAGTCTGTGTGATAAAGGAGTCATTTGGTTGCATCTTTTCATCAAAACATGATTCAAACCTGCCGACCTGGTCAAGTTAACCTCTGTTTAGCAGGAACCTACACTGAATATATGGCATTTCTTATTGTCCTGTGGACTAAACTTTGTGAGATATGTGAAAGTGCCCTGAAGGGGTTCAATAAATAAAATATGCTTTTGTGATTTAGTGCAATTAAAAGTTGGTCAAAGTCCGTATCAGAGTTCCCTTATTATAAAGGTTAACAGTGGGTGAACAAATACCCTCATACATAAAGCTTGGCCCCTTGCAGACGCACTTACCAGAACGCCCTCCTACTGTCTCGGTAAGTAGGAAGAACGTACAAATTAGATTGTAAGCTCTTCGGAGCAGGGACTCCTTTTCCTAAATGTTACTTTTATGTCTGAAACTTCCCATTATGTGTTATTTGTATTACGTGTTATTTATATGATTGTCACGTGTATTACTGCTGGGAAGCGCTATGTACATTAATGGCGCTATGTAAATAAAGATATACATACATAGTGTGAAATATTAAAACTTACACATATCTCTTCTTTCTGTCGGCCATAAACACTCACCTGCTCTTCAGTGGAGGGTCATGTGTAAGTGTAGGATCTGTTGTCTTGTTCTCCTACCAAGATGGATGCCTAAGTTACAGGCTAAAAGACCATCTTATTGCAGCCAAAATGGCTGATCAGTGTGTTTCTGTGTATCCCCCCGTAAAACCGTTTATTCCCCCATGCATATGTAATGTAATGCGTGTTGAGCTGGGTAATTCAGTTAGAAAGCCAGCATACCAAGGCATCTGGGCCTGCTATCAACAGGTTGGCTGTTGGGACATTGGAGGAGTGGGGAGGGGTGTTTACTCAGATCTGGCGAACATGGACTTCTAAAGCGGAGCCATTGTGCATCCCAGACTCAGAGGCATCTACCTCTACAGGAGGTATCAGGCTGAAGCTGGAAACTGAGGCCTAGCTCCTAGCCCCAACCAACTCCGCTCCCATTGGTCAGTTTCAATTGTCCTCTCTCCTTAAGTACTTCTGTGGCAGTCCTAAGGCACTGTCACCTCCCAAAGTCCTGATTGGCCCATCACAGGTGAGCCCTCGCTCTGTGGCTCTGATTGGTCGGCACCCGGTCCTCCATGGTTCCCGATGGAGGCTGGGAAACGATGTAAACCCTTGGCAATCACAGTTAGTCAGATTAGATCCACGCTCAGTCTGGGAGACCGTTGGATCCAGAATGAGGATCGGTTGTACAGGCGAGTGGGACTTTTAAACTTGCTAGCATGCAACTAGCATCCCTATGGTACCCAGAGATTCTCGGTGGGTGAAAGACATCCTGGGTAAGCCTCCTGAAGTGGTGACCAGCAAATAGCATGCTAGTATTCCCCACCCAACCCCCATAACCCTTGTTTTGGGGTGTGTAACCCTGAAAATGTGTATTGCGTTGCCCGTTGACTCCAGCCAAAATAAACTTGTTTTAACTCCTTCTGTCTTGTGGTGTACCGTGACAGGGAGTTCCAGTGGTAAGGGGCAGTGAGGGGGAAGGGGTGTCAGATAATAAAGAAAATATAGGGTGCTCAAACCCTGGACGACTCTGTTCAGTTCAGTGAGTGATAAACATTTAACCCTGGAGATACCAGTGGGAGTGGGTGGTGAATATGTAGACTTGTAAGTCCTTAATAACAGCTGTTAAACTTAACCATATGAGTCTAAACACCATGAAGAACCCACTCACGTCATCTCCAGGGGTGATGGAAAGGCGTGCCAGCCATGAGGGATCCGAAGTCCAGTGATAGGCAGAAGGAAAAAACGAATGGCGCACAGCCAGGGAGCCAGGTGTAGAGTAAAACTGCTTCTTTATTTGTGCATGCAGAGAGACAACAGGAGATCCCCTTGATGGGACAAGGACAGGAACCTCCTACGCGTTTCGGACCTGGGGGTCCTTTATCAAGGAGTGTGGGGTATGCTGGGATAAGGCACCTTAAATACCTGAGCAATAATGGGTGAATTAAGAAAATCTGTGCGAAATTAGCCCTCCGTCCAGTGCGCATGCGCGTGACGTCACTCGTGGCGCCGCGCCGACCACCCAAAGGCTTGTGGGTAAGGACCGCCCATGGTGAGTGTCCGCGCATGCTCAGACTGGTACGTGAGGCCAACAAAGCTCATCCAGTCTGTATCGCTCCTCCTGCCCTCAGTGACGTCACCGCGGGTCTCCGATAGGCCGGTGCATGTCGCTGCATCACCAATGATGGTGCTGAACAGACGTCATTGCACCAATCATACCAGGTCCCCTGCGCTCACACTAAAGGCTATTGCAGTGTACACAGACTGGGGCTGACTAAAATAAACACTCACTAATGCCCCACAACAAGAACAAATCCATATAAACAAATCTTTAGATATACTTGTTGTGAGTTGGTGTTCTTATCCCTGCTGATCCCACATATAAAAAGACATACAGTGTAACATATATGACACCCTACTACAATAACCACAACAATAACCTTATAATGCACTGTGCATTTTGGGATATTGTTAAAAACATATCTATACAAAGGATTAAATTAAAAACAAAATATACATTAAGCAAGACTTTTTTGGTATGTCTTCTCTTCCAAGTCCCCAAGGTTGAGGAAGAACAAATGTATGTTACTTTTATACAAGCAATTATCACTCTGCTTTGCTAATAAGCCATCAACATGATTAATATTACACAAACAGGTTGTATTTCCAACTGCAGGCGACTTAAAGTACTTGGTTTAAAGTTACAATTTTATAACTATAATTTTAACTACTATCAATTTTTGAGATTTTCAAAGGGTTCCCAATTTGTTTGGGGGTAGAGTGCAACCGTTAGTCAAAGCAAGACCACCATAAGTTATCTCACACCGAGTGAATTAGTATTATGCTGGGAAGAGGATGCTATTCTTTTTATTTTCTATCTATACTATAAGACTGTTGTAATATAGTTGATTAATATTTATGCAAAAAATGGGACAGGTTCCATTCTACGTTTAGACCCCAGGGAGTTCTAGTCTGGAGCATGAATATCCAGTACGCCTCCCTGCGGTCTAGGAGGTTGAGCAAATCACCTCCTCTTTCTTTAGAGAATATTTTTTCAATTCCCTGTACTTTTAGCCCATTGATGTTACCTTTAGGGCAATGTGTAAAATGTTTGGAGACCGGGTGGGATGTGTCCCCTTTCTTAATGAGTCTGATATGTTCTAGTATTCTATTTTTTAGGGGTCTGATGGTCCTCCCTACGTAATTTATTCCGCACCCACAGGTCAGTAAATAGATTACATATTGGGTATCACAATTTATGAATGACTTGATCGGGAAGTTCTGTTTAGATCTATAACCTTTAAATTGTTGTGAGGGTGTCACAAAAGGACAAATCTTACATCTCCCGCATCTGTATGATCCCTTTGTAACAAATTTTCTGGTAGAGGGGGGGGAGGACGCCACATAACTGGGTGATATATACGCCGCAATAGTTTTTGCCTTGCGGTAAACAAAGCGGGGGCCCTTCTTCACACAGTCTTTTAGGCTCCCATCCATTTGGAGGATGTTCCAATGATCTCTTCTGGTTCTTTTTGATTTTTCTGGAAGAGAGGGAAGTTTTTTTTGCTGCTGTTGGTGTCTGGAGGAGGATTGTTGAACCATTCCCTCCATCTCAGCCATAATGATCAAAATAGTGGATAATCACAAGTTGTAAATAATCTTTCAGAGACACAGGAGGATATCCATGCACTGATCAATAAGATTTGTTTAAAACGTTCATTCCATACACCTGCTCATAAAATAAACTTGATTGTAGATTGGGGAGTCAAACGTGGTGAGCTAACCCCAATGTAGGGAAGTCAGATAATAAAGAAAATATAGGGTGCTCAAACCCTGGACGACTCTGTTCAGTTCAGTGAGTGATAAACATTTAACCCTGGAGATACCAGTGGGAGTGGGTGGTGAATATGTAGACTTGTAAGTCCTTAATAACAGCTGTTAAACTTAACCATATGAGTCTAAACACCATGAAGAACCCACTCACGTCATCTCCAGGGGTGATGGAAAGGCGTGCCAGCCATGAGGGAAGGGGGAAGGGGTGGCCTGTTAGCAGTATGTTACAGTAACCCACAGGATAAGCGCATGCATTAACATTTTAGCAGTAGATTGACAAAGGAAAGGGTGGAACTTAGCAATATTACGGAAGAACAAGCGACAGATTTTAGCCATGCTGTGAATGGAGAAGGAAAGGAAAGAGCCATATGTCCATCCTAGGCAACATGCATTGGCAACAGGATAGATGGTAGCACCGTTTACTGTGATAGAAAAAGGGCCCATCAGGCCAGATTTAGGGGAAAATATGAGCTCAGTTTTAGACATATTAAGATTACGGTGGTGAACACCATCCATAAGGATATAGCCAGGAGGCAAACGGAGACTTGGAACTGGATTGCAGGAGTGAGGGGAGGGGGTGGATCGATATATCTAACTATCGTTAGCATAGAGATGATACCCAGGGCCAAAAAAGTTGATGAGGTCACCAAGTGATAGTGTGTACAGAGAGAGAGAGAGAGAGAGAGAGAGAGAGAGAGAGAGAGAGAGAGAGAGAGAAAAAGAGGTCCCAGAAAAGCCCTGAGGTACACCAACAGACAGATCAATAGAAGACAAAGACATGTTAGCAACAGAGATGGAGAATGTGCGATGGGAGAGGTATGATGAGAACCAGGATAGGGCTTTGCTACGGATACCAAGAGAGTTTAGAATAGGAAGGAGAAGAGAGTGATCAACAGTATCAAAAGCAGCAGAGAGATCGAGTAGGATTAGTAGGGAAAAGGGACTTGGCTTCATGTAGACCATTGGCTACTTTAGTGAGCACAGTCTGAGTGACCTGTAGGAAAGCCAGATTGTAAAGGGTCCAGGAGGGCATAGAATTTAAGAAAGTTGATCATATAGGATTACACAAGATGGTCTAGCAATTTGGTGGCAAAAAAAGGCAGGAGGGATACAGGGCGGTAGTTAGTAAGGCACATAGGATCTAAGTGGTTTTAGAGAATAGGTGTGACCACCGCATGCTTATTAAAGTTAGAAGGGAAAGAGCCAGAGGATAGGGAGGAATTGGAGATGTGGGCGAGAGTGGGGACTAAGAATTCTTTGAAGGTGTGAGGGGAAAGGATCGAGAGGCGGTAGAGAGAAGAGGAAATCAACGTTGAA
The DNA here is from genome assembly GCA_036426205.1 of Ascaphus truei. Taxonomy (NCBI): domain Eukaryota; kingdom Metazoa; phylum Chordata; class Amphibia; order Anura; family Ascaphidae; genus Ascaphus; species Ascaphus truei. Next base: position 11,168,090 of record CM071588.1, on the reverse strand, counting down.
ACTTCTAACTCTGTACCAGGAGAAAAGGAGTTGATGGGAAGGAGATTTAAGTTGAAGCAGAGATGAGGAAGGAATCTCCTAGTGGATAGCATCCACTTTGCCATTGAAGTAGTCAGCAAAGGCTTGAGAAGTGAAGGGAAGTGGGAGTCAAATAAAGAGAAAATACAGCGTGGATTGATGAGTTCTTTGGCCTGACAGAGAGCAGGGTTAAAACAGGAAGAGAAATGTATTGTGCAGAAAATCAGTCTGTGTGTAGGATTTCCTCCATAGGCGTTCAGAGGAGCGTGTTAGTGAACTTAGCCAAAGCAGTGGGTAAGATGTACGGGTGTGCCCGAGGCGAGAAGGATACAGATCAAGAGCGGAGAGAGTTGACAAGATTGTCCGTTTTACAGGAAGGAGAGAAGAGGTTAGCGTTTAGGGTAGATGTCAGAGCAGAGAGGTCAATGGAGCAAAAGTCTCAAAAGTAGCGGGAAGAAGCGGAAGGAGGGGGTGAGGGGAATCAGTGGTGGTGAATGAAAGGTGATGGGCAGAGCGGAAAAGGGGGGAGATAGAGAAATCTGCAAGGGAAGTTTTTAGTAAAACAACAGGCCTAAATAGTGACTGTGACGGAAAGGACAACGTGGCTACTACGATAAAGGTTAATCCCAGCCACTGGCCCATCCATCTGGGTGGATTTGCTAAATTTCCCTATAAATCCACCTTATTGCGGCTCACCTGGCCCAAAACCGATGACTTAATGTGTAAATGTAAACCTTTATTTTGTGTAATGTTTGGGTGTACTTGTACAAGCCCCTCCGTGTTCCCTGGATATGTACTCGAGGGCCGACAAAACCCATTTGTCCAGCCTGCATGTCCGGCAAACCATTTGGTGCTCGTTCTGGAGGGGGAGGTGACGTCGGGGAAACAAAGGCAGAGTAGGGATGGGCGGAGAATAGGCCAGGGGGGCCAGCACTGGCTCAGAGAGCAGAGATTACAGACACCGAGGCGCCTATCTCAGCGGGAGCTCTCCGGCTGGCCGACGGAACAGTTTCCAGGTCCCAGCCTAGAAGGTGCTGTTTTGATTGGCCAGTTTGAAGAACCACTCTAGCCCAAACCTATTCCTGTCACACCTTCAACTCTGATTGGCAGTATCGGATTAAAAACAATGCTGCCCTTAGGCACTTACCTGGTGCCGCCCTCCTCCTCCAGCACCGCTCCTGTTGCCATGGCAACGTGACGCCATGTGACATCACACTGCCGGCCACACATGCATGACCGGCAAGCCTGAGGGGGGGGGAGGCAGAGAGGGAGAGGTGTAGAAAGGGAGGGAGAGAGGAGGTAAGAGGGAGGGAGAAAGGGTGTGTAGAAAGAGAGGGGGGAGAGAGGGAGAAGGAGGAAGGAGAGGGGTGGGGGGAGTCTTTTTTAAGACAAATAATGAGGGAAGTATAATTTTATTTTGAGACTTTTCCATTTGCTTAATTGTATCGATGCACTTTCTGCCAAATCTAGCCATTGCATAACCGTACTCACGGGGCCTCCTGTTAGGAGCAGGGGTTAGGAGACATGTAGTGTGCGTACGAACACCAGTTCCATGCACAGCTATAATAATGATGTTCTGCATCAGTCTCTAATGTTATAGTTTCGGATTTTGGGGGCATTCTGAGAACCTTTGGTCTTTGATTGATAGACAGCGAGCGGCTTGTTAGCCTTTTCCTTTTGATACTTCAGTAATGGAGGAGATGCCCTGTTCTTGGAAGAAGCTTCTGTGCTTTTATTCCGCTGCCCAGGTCCGCTCCGTGCAATGATCACTGTATATCAAATACACCGTAATTAGTCATTAAAGTACATCATTAATTGCATTTTCTTTCAATATCGTCGGAATAAGGCTATACTTGGCGCTAAGTGACGGACTAGTTCAGGGTCCCGTACACACAAAAAGGAGACGCATGCACGGACACACACACACACACACACACTCCTGAATTGGACTTTACTGATAGCAGCAAATACAGTAGCAAGTTGTGCTGTAAATGATTTACCCAACACTCAGCCGCTGGGTGGCATTTCACCCAGACGGATAACTCCTAATAGCCCAATAGCCTGATGTGAAAGCTGTTGACATTTTGTCTGACAGGCGAGGAAGGGAGATAACCCTTTGACAAGTTCAAACTATGCACTGGGGCATTCAGCAGTAACAGAGAGGAGCCAAGTGACTCAAAGTTTCTGGAACTGTGTCTCAGTATTGCACCATGGACAATACATCTGTATAATACATATATCTTGCTGACCATATGCACCAAAACATTTTAACACTTCAAGTTTTACAATATAGGTATTGCACACACACATTTATTTCCATAGATGATAGGAAACGTAACTTTGATAATTGTCATCGTCTTTGATTTAATAAATATTTTTAGATCGAGTAAAGACACCTGGCTTAAAGATGTACTGATATTTGCAGAGAAACATTGTAGATTCTTGGAATATTTTCCTGCTAGTTTTTAAGGTACTTTCCTTTGGGAATCACTTACTCCCTTTTTTGGGGTCACATCCTGTAAAGATTGAGAAGAAGATTTGAGATAAGGCTCCTTACAAATATCTGCAAGGACTGTACTGTATGTGGCATTTCTAGCCCCTATGGAATTACTCTGTGACTGATTAAAAGAAAAGTGACACCTGCATCTTGGGCTCACGGTAAAGAGCATATAGGGCCACATTTACCTCCCCGTCTATTCAAGTGTCTTCCGACACTGGGAAGTGCCTTATGGTTTATCAAATATTGTAGCTTAGTAAATATTGGCCAACGTGTTTTTATGAAAACAGTATAACGAGAACACGATATGCCGCACAGCTGAAACTCCTGCGTATGTTCTGGCCTTCCAACATAAAAATCCATTACACATCTTCATTTAAACACACACAGCTTAAAAAAAAAGACAAGTAAAAATGGGCAGTGCTGAAGCAGACTTCGCTCGGCCAGTCCTGCTCGCAGGCGGGAGCTTAGGAAACGCTCCTTGGAAGGCGGCCAAGTAAGAGATTGCAGCCATAGCCCCTTCTGCACACAGATATCAGAAGACCATTTCTGTTTGTTTAGCAAGACCAGCACCATGAGCCCTGTAACAAGTAGTGCTTATGAACTAAAGGTAATGACCTGCAATAAAAGCTTAGCATTCACATTTGTCTGGGTTCCCACAGGTCATTATAATTATAATACCTTTTGCTACGACCAGAGAACTGCATTGAATACAGGTTCATGGGACACACGTGGTTAATACGGGAAATTGTAGTTGGAGTTAAACATTTTAAAAATCTATTCCCGATTCTTTCAGATTTCCTTCAATAAATTATTCTGCTGTTTCTGTTTCTTCCTCGGTAGCCTTTAAAGTATAAAGCACTTGTGTTCCCTTCTTACCTCGTTCATGGTCATCTCGAGAGCTGACAAGAGATGGACTTGACCCCATATCCAGTATCTTCCAAACATCCTGCAGAGAGCCGTCTCCTCCTGACCAGGAACCTTCTGGGTGCGGAGTCTGGACACTGTTCATTTTATGTACTTCAAGCGACGGGTGAGAGGAGGACTTCTCATTTTGCTCAGGTATTTGGTCATCCACAAGAGAAGGTATAATCAACATCTAATGGATGAATAAATAGATTAAGCCAGCAGGCTTCATTGTATCACCAGCTTTCATTGTACCTGGGTAAACCAAATTTTCACTTGACTACAAACCATCTTTTTGATCTGTGCACGGAATACGCGATCGGATAACTCAATATCTAATTAATTGAACAATAAGGAACAGACACACTGTACTATATTGGTTTCTATACTGCAACAGCAGTGAATATATAACGCCATTTCATAAATCAAATGTGGGATTTATCTCTATGTAACATCAACTGCATTTCCTTGATATATGACTAATTTGGTTATTATTACCATTTGTATACACGTATACCATATATCCTCCTTGACGATATCCTAGCGATGAAATATCTATTTGATCCTATTCAGAGATCACAGCATTCATACACCATTTAAAATCCATGGTGTCCGAGTAGAAACCCTGGGTATACATGTTTTAGACACGCAATTACAAGCGTATATGATAAATCTAACATATTCCATTACCCCAGCTTCGTGCCTTCTCTGCACTACGGGGATTTTATTATATTTGTCACTGTATATAGTTATTTTCACTGTGTCGCCTATTATTCCTTTGATGTAATAAAATTGTATTTTATTTTAATTACTGATCCAAATGTCTATCTGACAGCCTTTGCAGAAAAATGATCTGCTGGACCACTGTTGTCCTGTGTACCCTGTAAACCATACATTGAGTGCAATAATTTGGAGGATCTTTTTTGGTCCGACTGGGATCAGTGCTGTGTACATTGAATACAACCCATTCCTAATGAAACTGTAATAGGCTCTATTGCCTGGAAACTCCCATTGACTTCAATAGGAATTTCCTTTTGATCATGTCTGGATCAACACTAACCGCAGTTAAATGAACAACCCCCATTATATGCAGCCCAGAGGCCCCACAGTGACCTGCAGACTGTCGGTTAGCCATCTATAAACAGCTGGTTTTCCCGCTTTTTCAAAATTACAGAAATATGATTTTCTGAAACTTCCTGGTCTATAATTTTGTTGAATAAAGCAGAAAAATTATTCTTACCAATAATTTTCTTTACTCAAATCCCTCCATATTTACGATCTATTACCTATTACGGAAAGATTTATGGTCTATTAAATCCATAAAGTCTTGTGGATGGGGTTGGTGAGGCCCTGAAATTATTCTGACTCAGGAGAATAATTCCAGAGCATACCTGCAAACCTTCACTTGACCCTTTGCTCTCCCTCTTGGGACACAAAAAATTGGTATCCCTGTTTATTCGTATTGTGTCTTCCATACATCCTTCCAAGTGTGTAAGCCAAGGCTTCCTTGAATGATTGGCTTGCATGAAGCGATGAATAAGGCCTCTTCTGCCTTCTATCCTGAGGTAGATTTTGACTCTTGCCTCTTGAAATCTTCATAAATATTAATTTAGAGCAGTGGTTTCCAACCTTTTTTGGTTAAGGAACCCTATGTGAAATTCTGAGGAACCCCAACGCTATCTAACAGCGAGTCTGAGATCAGATGCATTGTAAATTCTTCTGTATTTGGTACAGTTTAAAAATGACCTGAAAATTACAGGGAACCCTTTAGGGATACCCGGGGAACCTTGGTTGAAAAACACTGATCTAGACCATCTCCAAATAGATATTGTCCTTTGAACGGTAAAGCACACCGCTTATTTTTGGATTTGGAGTCTGCAATCCAAGACTGGAGCCACAAAGCTCTTCTCTTGGCAACCGCTGAAGCTATTGTTCTTGCAGACAATGTGACCGAATCATAGGAAACCCCCGGAAAATAGTGGACAGTCTCTATGAGTCTTCTACCGCTTTCAATAACATGGACCTTTTCACCCCTTCCTAGATATCTTCTTGGATATTAGCCAGCCATACTGTGGTGCTGAAGCTATAGAAACAGGGGCCTTGTATGCAGCCCCTACCATCAGATATAGTTTCTTTAGACCACTGTTCATTTTTCTATCCATAGGGTGGCTGAAGGGAGCCCCTTCTTCCAGAGGGAGGCTAGTAAGCCTTGTCAGCCTTGATATTCGAGTATCCACCTTAAGTGCCAAGTCCCAAAGGGACACCTCATGAAACTGAAAGGAGTACATCCTTCAGCGCGTGTACCTGAAGCGTACTTTAAGTCTGGCTGCTCCCATTCCTTTGATATTATCTCTTTGATTGCTTTCAGGACACAGAAAGTGGAATGCTTCTTTTGCTCTCCCTTGAACAGATACTGCAGAGAACTGGCTTGTATGTATGTATTTATATAGTGCCATTAATGTATATAGCGCTTTACAGCAGTAATACACGCGGCAATCATATAAATAACAAATAATACAAATCACACATAAAGGGGAGTCTTTAGTCTATAATTGGCATCTGCTGTGCAATGCACTTTCTGACCAGCAGACTTAGGGAGGATTTGTTCCTATATAGTACACCTAGTTTAGCATAGGTTTTGGATGTCAGAGTATCAATGTGCAACCCAAATGTTAAATGGGAGTCAAACCATATGCCCAAATATATGAAACTAGTAACAGGGGCTAAGATAGTATTAGAGTTGGTTCTGATGTGTAGCTGAGATTGAGCTGAGAGATTGGCCTGTAGTTTGAGACAGTGTTTTTGTCCCCACTTTTGAAGAATGGGACAACTTTGGCAGTTTTCCAGGTCTTAGGGATATGGCCTAAGACAAGATAGAGTTGATTAGGGAAGCAAGCGGTTTGGCAATGGCTGGGGCACCAAGTCTTAGCAACTTAGATTGCAGTACGTCAGGTCCACATTGGCTGTTTAGTTTTAATTTGAGGTGCGCTTGTGTAATCTCCTCTTCAGATACTGGGCCAAATTGAAAACTGTGGGCAGTTTTGGGAGAGGGTGGGGCTATAGAATGAGGTTCCTGTATGTAGTTCGGGTTGCGTTTCGCTAAGAAATTAGTAGCACACCCCACAAAGTAGTCATTGAATGCATTTGCAATGTCAGTGGGATTTGCAAAGGTAATATCCTCCTTAATGATATTACATGGTTGTTGATGGCTAGAAGGCTGGAATATATTGTTGATAACCTTCCAGAAGTTAGCTGGATTTGATGCATTCTGATGAAGATTGTCATAGTAATATTGTGTTTTTGCGTGCCTTGTTTGCCATGTTCACATATTCCGCAGGCATCTGTAGTTATTAAGATCCTTAGTAGTGCCAGTTACTTTGTAGCTTTTTCACAAGCCATCTCTACGATGGTAGAGTGATATAAGGTCGGTTGTCACCCACGGAAGGTGGGCCCCCGTACTCTAATTCTGCGTAGTGGAGCATGGTATCACAGAGTTTTAAGAACTCGAATTGGAAATAGTCGAGCGCAGAATCGGTGTCAGGAATTAAGTCGATTCTGTACCAAGGGCAGCTGGTAAGGTCAGCCAGAAACTGTTGTGGGTTAAAGTTCCTAAATGTTCTAGTGAGGAGAACCTTAGGGCTTGATTGGGGTGATCTGATTTTCCTTGCACAGTACACTATTGCATGGTCACTGGAAATGTCAGGAAGGATGCCAGAGGATTGGATTCTGCTGGGACTAGAGGAGTGGATCCAGTCTAGCAAGGAATGGTTGTGAGATTTCAGGTTTGTCCGTGTTGGTTGGGAAATTAGTTGCATTAGGTTAAGTGATTTAAATTGTATCTGGATTTTGTTGTTTTTAGGGTCGATCCAATTGTAGTTGAAATCCTCGAGAACTAGCAGCTCACTCTTCTCATTTTGGGAGGAAATTGAGCCAATAAACTGGGTGATATCAGTCAGGGATTGTAGTGGAGCTTTAGGGGGCCGGTAGATGCCAGCAATAAGAATGGGCTTAGAAAAGGGGAGGCCGATTTTGCCAAGTAGGATTTCAAAAGAGGGTGGGCTTGGGTCAATATAGGAGCATAAATTGTAAGGTGTCTGCAATATAAAATAACACCCCTACTCCTCTCTTTGACCAGTGTTAGCAGTTGAATCTACTAAACATATGCACAGCAAGGGGGTCACCGGGAGACTTGTTCATGATCCTGAATTTCTCGGTGACAAAACAGATGGATATAACTGTATGCATAGCGGGCTTACCCTGAAGACAGCAGTGGGAAGATTGTGTCACAATGCCGTACTTCCTCCATTTCTCTGCGCTGGGAGATGGGGGGGGGGGGGGAGGTGTCAACATCTTCCATGTAGGCATTTCAATGTCTGTGGGCCAGGGAAGTCATAAAGCATGTGTGCTCATGAACACAATGTCATAATGCCAGGCCAATCGGCACAGCGGTCTTTTAGAGGGAGACTGCCAACGGTATGGCATCCCGGCACCTCCCATCAGAGCCCCCGAACCTACACAGGGTACATTTGTTTGGCCTGGATTGGCTGCAGTCTTCACGCCCACTACATGATGGCCCACCAACTCCGCCTGACCTCCACAGGCTTCCCAGATTACACCCGTCGTGGGGAATTTCGGCAGGCGAAACAGCTTCGCAACAAACGGCAATGTCCCTCACACACCCCGCACTCATGTGCAAGGAGGAGAGTTGCCTTGTATTGAGGAGAAGCAATTGTGTTTGCTGTCCTGCTCAGCGATGCAGGAGGAACTTACCCGTTCGTTCTTACTGCCATGGATGGCAAAGAGGAAATACCGTTCAAAGTAGTGTAACCCATATCTGGAGGTTGAATGACAAGGCCAACACATTGTTGACACTGATCTGTCTCTTTCCCCACCATTGTTAAGAAGTTATTAATCAGAACATTTACCTTCATTGTACAGCAGGCATATTTTTTTATTAAAGTAAATCAACCAGAATAAAGATTTTGTGGAATCCCCATCAGGTACGGAACAGTTTTTATTGGGATTTGATGAATTCCAACATTTTTATATTCTGATAACGATGTTGGAGTCATCGCAATTCAGTGAAACTCGGGAACAGAATCTGATCTCTCTTAATTATCACCGGGTGGTTTACCTGCATTTTGGAAAATCCTGCTGTGTCTCCGTTGTCTCTTTGGTGCTTTGCAATGAAGCTGGTACCATCTTTCGCAGAGAGTCTGGCTGAATGCTGATATTGGGCATACTGCAACTCCTACATTAACAAACACACATCAGACCACGTGTGATATTCTGGTCTCACACACAACTCTGCAGCTTACAGCTGTTACATGGTCACGGTACAAGCTACATCATTTGCCGTGTTGCGATATTACAAATGTAAGTGGGACTCGGGTTAAGCATTATACACGTTTTTAACGTAACCAAGAACCGGCGCAGTTAAGTGAGGGTAATAAGTGACATGTAAGGGGGTAGAGTAACACATATCGTAAATTACATCCCTGACTCCTAATGCACAATTGTGTGATGTGTTTAATATTTAGTTTAATATTCAATATATTGACAAATCTAATCTAATAGCTCAGATTTAAGGCGCATTTCCTGCGAATGTATTTGCTCCATTCTACCGGGTGTTTTACTTATCAGATATGGTGGGGTACATGAACATAAGCTCTGGTAATAAAAGTTCAGGCCCAACACTATTAGCTAAATGATCAATGATTTTATAAAGCAGAATAAACAGAATAATGTGAGATTATAAACAGCGGTTAAAGTGACCACGTAGAATTTTAGCAGAGGAGAGATGAAACCCAGACCCAGTTACAGGTACCTGGGATGTAAGCTGGTACTGGAGATCCTCCAAAGCAGAGAGACCATTTTGTGCTCCCGACACGTGCGGTTTGGAAGAAAGAGTTGGGAAGACGGACTGGAGGGGAGTCTGAGGCAGATTGGCTACAAAAACAAATGAAATTAGACATTTTTACCAATCAGAGCCAAGCTGTATAAATACGGTAGTTTGTGTAAAAACTAGCATAGCACTAAAGGTCTGCTCCCTGGTGATTAGAGAGTTAAAGAAGCCACACATTTAATGTCCAACATGTGTTTGTTTTTTTAACAATAAATCAGTTTTGTAGTATTAGATAATACTTACTGCATTTAAAAAAACACAAACTCTTTTGAGTTTTAAGCATCCTTTGGTTGCTGTAGCAGGTTTTAGCACATCTTCCCAGCAGTGAAATATATTTGGCAACAAATGATCATAAACAGGAAAATGCTGCAGTGTTCCCAGCAGGCGACTGTGTCTGAGCTGCAACAATAGACAATGTTACCTTACTAATATAAGGTTACATTGTATTTGAGGCATTCCACTGACTGAAGGATTTATTCAGTGCCGGCCATTAGGTGAACCCAGAGAGCAGGATACTCGCCGATTGATCGGCAGCTTAGGTAATTAGTATTCATTAAAGGTAATCAAATGCTTCATATATCTACAATAATAACAGTGTGTGTGTCTGTCAGGGCTACAGCTCCATGAGCATGAAACCTTGACACCTGAAACCGTGCCGGCATACTCAGGGGGTGTGCCCTTGGGGGTTCTTTTTTTAATCTATTTTTATTTAAACGCATTAATTATATGAATGATTAAAATATATCTGACAAGCAAGTCAGCCAGTGGGTGTTGTACCTGGTAGGCCAGGTCTGCACAACTTGTACGTGAGAAGGGCCGAACTGCTCCAAGGAAAAAAGTTTGGGGCCGCACGGGTAAAATCATCATCATCCTCATATATCTACCCCAGCACCCTTCATCATCATCCTCATATCTCACCCAAAACCCCTCATCATCAACCTTTGCAAGACTCCCCATCGATCTCTCATACCCCCATCTCTCCCCCTCACCCATACACATAATACCCCCCTGCACACCATACACATCCCACCCCCCTGCACCTCACATCACTCTCCCCCCCTGCACCTCACATCTCTCTCCCCCCCTGCAGCCTCACCTCTCTCTAAACTCTCTCCCGAAGGAACGCTCTACGTCCCCCGCAGTGTACGACCTCACATCTCCCCCCCCTCACCATCACATCTCTCTCCCCCCCTGCACCTCACATCCCTCTCCCCCCCTGCGACCTCACATCACTCTCCTCCACTCCCCCCCTGCACCTCCATCTCTCTCCCCACCCCACCTCACTCTCTCCCCCCCTGCACCTCACCTCTCTCTCCCCCCCTGCACCTCACATCTCTCTCCCCCCCTCCCCCGCACCTCACATCTCTCCCCCCCTGCACCTCACATCTCTCGCCCCCAACCCATTTCAGCAGCCCCCCCAACCCATTTCAGCAGCCCCCCAGCCCATTTCAGCAGCCCCCCCAACCCCTCATGGATGAACTACCCCCCCATGTTACCTGATGGCGGCAGTGGCAGCAGCAGAGGTAGTGGCGGCGACGGAGGCAACAGATGGCGGCAGGGATGCGCGCGAGGGATGCGCGCTCTTGCAGCAGACCCCGGAAGTTCCGGGTTGCGCTACACTGCTAGAGCGGGAGAGGGGGGGGGGGGGGAGCGCGCTGTCACACACTGCTGGAGCTATAAAATTTACCCAGAAAGCAGACGAAGGAAGAGAGAAAGAGAGGAAGTCCGTTGGCACGTGTGGAGAAAGCCAGACTGCTGGAGAAGGAGAGAGGCGGAAAAGATTGGGGACATCATAAGGTATTAAAGGAAAGTGATGGAAGGGAGAGAGATGAGGGGGTGGGGAGAGATGAGGGGTGGGCGAGGGAGAGAAGAAGGGTGGGCGGAGGGAGAGAAGAGGGGTGGGCGGAGGGAAAAGGGGTGCAGAGAAGGAAGGGGGAGGTGAGAGGGAAGGGGGGCAGAGAGAGGGAGATATTGTATTATTAGTAGTTTTGATTAGTGCTTCTTTAAGTCTGTACAAAGTGCTGCCAGTGGCAAGGGTTCTTGATTAAGGGGATCCTAGTAGCGGATGGCTAGCAGCAGGTCTGGAGAAAACAGTTTGTGAGGCCAAGGTCAGTCACTTTCCCAGAATTCTGCACGTGGGACTGGAAATCTACTCACTGCGCAAAAAGAGACCACCTCTAGCCAGGAGCGAGACCCCTCCCTGTTTACACAAAGCGCTCCCTTTTTTCATACCTTTGCACCAACTAGTATATCTAACGAAGGCGAGTGGAGAATGGGTGTGGGAGGGAAGAGCATGTGTGACTATACAAAAGTACAATGAACCCTGCAAAGAAAGAGAGCTGAGGCGTAGTAACACGGCGACGTACGCTAGCTTGTTATTCACGTTATGCCTTTTGTCGCCGGTCTCCTGTCCCAGCTCTTTCAGTGTGGCAAAGCAAACTGGCTAAGGCGGCTGGAAAAAACCTCCAACTTTTTCTCATCACAAATATTGTAACCGTGCTACGGACTTTCCTAATTACTTACTTCAGGACAAGACAGAGGCAAGATAACCAAGCGCAACTTCCGAGGCCTCTTTATTAAACCACTTCCGTTCATATACTGTGGTGTGAAAAAGAAAGTACACCCTCTTTGAATTCCATGGTTTTACATATCAGGACATAATAACAATCATCTGTTCCTTAGCAGGTCTTAAAATTAGGTAAATACAACCTCAGATGAACAACAGCACGTGACGTATTACACCGTGTCATGATTTATTTAACAAAAATAAAGCCAAAATGGAGAAGCCGTGTGTGAAAAACTAAGCACATCTTATGGTTCAATAGCTTGTAGAACCACCTTTAGCAGCAATAACTTGAAGTAATCGTTTTCTGTATGACTTTATCAGTCTCGCACATCGTTGTGGAGGAATTTTGGCCCACTCTTCTTTACAACGTTGCTTCGGTTCATTGAGGTTTGCGGCATTTGTTTCTGCACAGCTCTCTTAAGGTCATGTCACAACATTTCAATCGGGTTGAGGTCTGGACTTTGACTGGGCCATTGCAACACCTTGGTTCTTTTCTTTTTCAGCCATTCTGTTGTAGATTTGCTGGTGTGCTTGGGATCATTGTCCTGTTGCATGACCCAATTTCAGCCAAGCTTTAGCTGTCAGACAGATGGCCTCATATTTCACTTTTAGAATACTTTAGTATAGAGAGGAGTTCATGGTCAACTCAATGACTGCAAGGTTCCCAGGTCCTGTGGCTGCAAAACAAGCCCAAATCATCACCCCGCCTCCACCATGCTTGACAGTTGGTATGAGATGTTTGTGCTGCTATGCTGTGTTTGGTTTTCGCCAAACGTTGCGCTGTGCATTATGGCCAAAAATCTCCACTTTGGTCTCGTCTGCCCCAAGGACATTGTTCCAGAAGTCTTGTGGTTTGTTCAGATGCAACTTTGCCGTGCTGCCATGTTCTTTTTAGAGAGAAGATGCTTTCTCCTGGCAACCCTTCCAAACACACTATACTTGTTCAGTCTTTTTCTAATTGTACTGTCATGAACTTTAACATGTAACATGCTAACTGAAGCCTGTAGAGTCTGAGATGTAACTCTTGTTTTTTTTTTGCAATTTCTCTGAGCATTGCACGGTCTGAACTTGGGGTGAATTTGCTGGGATGTCCGATCCTGGGAAGATTGTAAACTGTCTTGAATGTTTTCCATTTTTGAATAATCTTTCTCAATGTAGAATGATGGACTTTAAATTGTTTTGAAATGGCCTTATAACCCTTCCCAGATTGAAGGGCAGCAACAATTGCTTCTCTAAGATCATTGCTGATGTCTTTCCTCCTTGGCATTGTGTAAACACACACCTGAATGCTCCAGACCAGCAAACTGCTAAAACTTTGCCCTTTATAGAGATGGTCACACTTGCTGATGATCAATTAATCAAGGGCATTTGATTAGCAGCACCTGTCTGCTACTTAGCATCTTAATTCCTATGGAAGCAGTAAGGGTGTAACTCAGTTTTTCACACATTGGCTTTATTTTTGTTAAATAAAGCATGCAACAGTGTAATATGTCATGTGTTGTTGTGCATCTGAGGTTGTATTTACCTAATTTGAAGACCTGCTAAGGAACAGAAGATTGTTATTATGTCCTGATATGTAAAACCATAGAATTCAAATAGGGTGTACTTTCTTTTTCACACGACTGTATATGGATGGATCTACACGTGATCTATTTTAAAGGAATCTTGGACTGGTCCTTAAGGGAATCAGTCCCAAGAACCCAGAGTTTGATTTCACCCTAGAAAGATGAAACTTTACAGTATTCTCTGACTCCGTGGACCTGCACAAAACATTACGACCGATTCCTGCTGGCAATGGTCAAAGAATTTGAAGGGCAAAAAGTTGACCACATGACAACTGGGGCAAGCAAGACAGGGGGGGCGCAGCAGAAAAAAAATTGCGCTCCCCTGCTCTAGTCTACAGGGTTTAAACTTGGTTCCTTCTACACTCTTTACCGTCGGCTAATGCAGGCTCTGCTCGCAGCCTGTTCCCCATCTCAATCAGCTGCTGCTTCTCTATGCTGAGCTGGGAAATTTTCTTTGCGGCTACTTTCAGTTTGTTGTGCAGCAATTGAACATGGGCTTCTGGAGAAGCACCACCTGTGGCCCTAAACCAGGCCAACTTCTGCCGGAGGTTCAAGATCTCTTCCTGGAGCTGGTTCACAGATGTACTCTGAAACAAAACAAAAAAAGCATAAATACATCCAGTTTACTGCATAACCGCTGGAACAGTGACCAGAAAATAGGACATTTTGGAGATTTAAGAAAAAGGACATTTTGGAGATTTAAGAAAAAGGACATTTTGACAACATCCGTTGTACATCCAATTTTCTGGAACCCTTTTCTTGTGCGCTAGAACCCGTTAAACATACACCAGGTGCAGTCAGGTCTGACCGGCTCTGGAGGTAATATGGGCCACAGCAGACATGAACAAGATTGCGTTTTCACATGTACACCACTTGTAAATACATGCGTGACTCACTCCAACTTCAGGGCAGATACCTTAATACAGAGAATCATTAGCCAGGCAAAGATGGGGAGTTCTGTGATTTTAGGAACATTTCTTTCTGTAAATTATTTTAAATATAGTGGAGAAGTGGTGCTCTAAAATACTTGGATCTGTATCTTAATATTGAGAGGAAAAGAGCAAAGCACTGGGTAATGATTACTCAAATAATCAAGCACTGAACTATAAAAAGGACTCTAAAGTACCCTGAAGGTAGCACGGAGACACTTCCCCTGCCTCATTGGGTAGGCCCCAGGTAAACGTACTCACACACTCCCAGTTGCTCTATCCAAAGCGTGCAGCTGTATCCAGGTAAGTAGAATCCAAATGCATTGTGTGTGCAGCGCACAGCAAAAAGTTGAGAGAGAGCAGGTCTGGCAAAATAAACTCTTTAATGACAAGCCATAAAATAGAGGGTTGTAAGCCTTCTACGCGTTTCGTGCAGGTTATGCACTTTATCAAGAAGTGACTTACACGATATACAGAGCATTTAAATACAGCTGTCTGCCGTTATTGGCGCCAAACGAATGACGTCATTAATCTAAGCAAACCAATGAAAATCGGTCATCTCGCGCATGCGCCGTATTACCAGGTACAGGAGGAGCCCCCACCCTATGGCACAACCAATCAGCACTCCCAGGGAGTCACACCCACCCGCGGGCTATGACGAGCCGGACCACAGTAATGCAAGGCACTCCCCGCCCCGTCGGTCCGCGCATGCGCGATTGAGCGAGGCTAGAACTGAAGCTCAGCTCCCCTCCGTCCCCATAATACACGTGTGTGTGAATAAAGGTAAACATTGCCACGAGCTCACATAACAATAACATGCGCGCGCATCCGCACAATGCGCAAAGCGGTCAGTGGAAATCACGCACGCAATGTCGAGTATGCAATGCCCAAAGTTTAATAAAACATATATACAGAGACCGAGGGAGAGCTGATATCTGGCAGTCAATGGCAACAATACAAAACATATAGTGATACATAAAATAAAACAGTTACCCAATCAATGAGAAATATGATTAAAAAGTATATTCCTATACCAATGTAAAAACAAGTATACAACCCTCAGGCAGGAGGTTATAGAGGCCATAATAATGACTACTGGATCATCATCTTGAAAAATGTGTGGATTTTGTCCAATAGAGATATAATAATTATAATTGCTACAAAAAATGCTATTAAGTACTCCATAGATTAATGCAGTGAGAGCATTAAATATCGGATTCCTATAATCAACCATTAACAAAACAAATCTTACAGTACAGTATATCCTGACAATTTGACTCATATAATCACAAATATACTATCATAATAATTGATAAAATATGAGTGAAGATCAACTGATTAGGTGAGACCATAGGTGTATAAGATTGGGATACCCAAGGGGTTCAATACAGGGCTTAATGCTTGAAAATATATCCATATTGATCATATAATCTCATAACAATACACAGATCAAATAATGTACATAATAACAAGACAAAACAGCCATGATATTCAGACATTGCTTCCTGATGTCTATAACTGATATTAAGAGAAATGTAGCTCAAAAGTTTTAGGGAACTTATGGATTTCCAAAATAATAGGATTCATGTCAGAAAATGATTAATACTCCACTCTATATTAATCCCGTCTGGAAATCTTGTCTTTAACGTGAAAATCCAATAAGATTCTCTACAATCCAGATTTTTAACCATATCACCTCTTCTTTCCTTTTCAAAAATCCTCTCTATACCAATGAAAGAAAAATTGTTGATGCCCCCTTCTCCACATTCTGTAAAGTGTTTAGATACAGGATGCTGTAAATCTTTTTTCCTAATAAATCTACAATGCTCCTGCACCCTGATTTTTAAGGGCCCTCGTAGTCCTGCCAACATATCTCTTCCCACAGCCACAGTTGATAAGATAAACTACATACGTAGTGTTACAGTTAATGAAAGAATGAATATTGTAGCATTTGTGTGGACTGTGGGAAAAGATATGATTACATGGCTTCATGAAATTACACATACTGCAATGATTGCATCCAAAGGATCCCATTGTGGCAAAGGAATTAGGATTACCAACAGGGGTGGAAATAACACTGGGAGAAATAAATGTAGCTAAAGTTTTTGCTTTTCGGTATACAAATGTTGGTCCCCTCTCAGTGTATTCACAAAATATGGGATCCATACGCAATAGTTCCCAGTGTTTGTTGATAATCCTATTCACCTGGCCACTAGATTGGCTATATTGGGAAACAAATAAGGGACATACTTTGTTATTATCTGTCCCTACACTAATATCCAAAGAATTTTTTCCATGACCCCCATCCCCTACCCTGGATCTCTTCAAAAGGAGTAAAGTATTCCTATCAACTTTTGTTATCTCTTGCAATGTAGATTGGAGTGTCTCCCGATCATAGCCTCTTTCTATGAATCGGTTGGTCAGCTCCTCAGACTGAGTATAGAAATCGCTGATAGTAGAGCAATTCCTCCTCAGTCTGAGGTACTGACCCTTTGGAATACCTGAAATCACTGACCTGGGGTGACAGCTGACCGCTCTTAAGAAAGAATTTCTAGAATTAGTTTTTTTTATATACATCTGATTGTATTTTATGATTCATGTCTATATAAAATAGAATGTCCAGGAAGCTGATGTGATGTGCATTGTGATTGGTTGTAAATTGAATATCTAATGTATTATCATTAACAATCAAAAAAACGTCATAGCCCGCGGGTGGGTGTGACTCCCTGGGAGTGCTGATTGGTTGTGCCATAGGGTGGGGGCTCCTCCTGTACCTGGTAATACGGCGCATGCGCGAAATGACCGATTTTCATTGGTTTGCTTAGATTAATGACGTCATTCGTTTGGCGCCAAAAACGGCAGTCAGCTGTATTTAAATGCTCTGTATATCGTGTGAGTCACTTCTTGATAAAGTGCATAACCTGCACGAAACGCGTAGAAGGCTTACAACCCTCTATTTTATGGCTTGTCGTTAAAGAGTTTATTTTGCCAGACCTGCTCTCTCTCAACTTTTTGCTGTGCGCTGCACACACAATGCATTTGTAAATTATTTTAAAACTGCCTCTTCTAAATAAGACGTTGCATCTCCTATTAATACTTATTCCTTCACATTGTACATTCTACTAACTTGGCCGCTCAAAACGTAAAAATTGACTCTATATAGAGAAAAAAGTTTTTTTGTATCACAACAGACAGAATCATACATCATAACTAATCTTTGTATGAAACTAGGTCTCCATGCATAAGCAACAAATAGGTAAAGAGGTTTTACACAAACACACCATCATTATCTTCAGTCCGTGTCTCCCCACTGCTGGATGAAGCCTCCCCAATGATCTCCCAGGTCCTGTGGTTACAGCCGCTCTTCTCCACGTCGCTCCCACACATTCCCTCATCTCATCCTCCCCAGCCCGTGTCTCCCCACTGCTGGATGAAGCCTCCCAATGATCTCCAGGTCTGTGGGTACAGCCGCTCTTCTCCACGTCGCTCCACACATTCCCTCACCCATCCTCTCCACCCATGTCTCCCCACTGCTGATGAAGCCTCCCCAATGATCTCCCAGGTCCTGTGGTTACAGCCGCTCTTCTCCACGTCGCTCCACACACTCCCTCATCTCATCCTCCCCAGCCCGTGTCTCCCCACTGCTGGATGAAGCCTCCCCAATGATCTCCAGGTCCTGTGGTTACAGCCGCTCTTCTCCACGTCGCTCCCACACATTCCCTCATCCCATCCTCCCCAGCCCGCGTCTCCCCACTGCTGGATGAAGGCTCCCCAATGATCTTCCATGTGTGCGGTTACAGCCGCTCTTCTCCACGTCGCTCCCACACATTCCCTCATCCCATCCTCCCCAGCCCGTGTCTCCCCACTGCTGGATGAAGCCTCCCCAATGATCTCCAGGTGCTGCGGTTCCAGCCTCTCTTCTCCACGTCGCTCCCACACATTCCCTCATCCCATCCTCCCCAGCCCGTGTCTCCCCACTGCTGGATGAAGCCTCCCCAGTGATCTTCCAGGTACTTTGGTTACAAGCCTATTTTCTCCATGTTGCTCAAACACATTTTCTGATTTCATCCTCTTATCTTACTTTGGGTCGTAGTCCTGGTCCTTTGATATCTCTTGGAATCTAGTTGAACCCTCTTCGTCCAACGATGGTAATTTAATCTTGCAATATTCCCGGCTCGCTGCCATTTTAATTTCTTCACCCTTATGATTATTAATGACTTGTTTGCTTTCAACAACCCATTCATTCTGTCTCTTAAGATGAATACTTGGTATTATCTGTAACCCACCTCCTAAAGGGTTACTAACATGGCTGTTGTATGCTGGGCCCACCCTGGGTTGCTATTGGTTACAGACTCACGCAGAGGTGTTTAAGAAGGAGGGCTATTGTAGAAGGTTAGGTTCCCAGAGTCAAGAGAAAGGAGCCTCGGGGAGAGTAGATAAGGATGTTTAAGTATAGCATAGACCATGCCCCCGTTTATTATGTTGTAGATAGGGACAGTACTCGTTAAGATAGGATCCCCAAAAAGAAGGATGGAGTCCTGAATAGTTAAATGAAAAGTGATACGGCGCGCCATGGAGGGCCACGGAAAGAGGGCTCCCCGGTGCCGGTGTGTTAGCTCTACGCAGTAATGTTCCTCATCAGGCTGCGTGGAAGTGGCAGTTCCCAAAACGGGCAGAGAGGTATTGGGTCAAGTAAGCAAGACCCCCGGGATTCCTGTAGGGGCCCGAGAGGTCCAATTAATACCGATAATGGTTCCGAGGCAACAAGGGAGGCCGGGTCCCACTGACTCAGGGCCTAAGTCAAAGCACCTCCATTTGAGTGTTAAGAGTGGGCACTGATGCAAACCGCATTCATGTATGTCTCATAAAATCCAGTACAATGTTCAACATGCGTATGAGCGGTCCCTGTGATTGGGGACACACATACATCAGTTTTACTACAAAGGTTCCTGGCGCCCATTATTCTACAACCTTGCCTCCTCATCGCCCAGCCACGAGAATCCAGCCCCTGAGTCACGGTAAGCCATGCGGAGCAGACATATATAACACACTGATGGAATCTACTTCTTTTAATTGTTTGAACCTTCTTCATTTTCTACGCATTTGTTCAAGTTTCACATCGAACACTTTCCTCTTGAGATACAGAATCTAGAGTCAATCAGCACTGCTACTACATATAGGAGCAAAAAGAATGGCGCACACATGTGCATCCTCCCCAGCCCGTGTCTCCCCACTGCTGGATGAAGCCTCCCCAGTGATCTTCCAGGTACTTTGGTTACAAGCCTATTTTCTCCATGTTGCTCAAACACATTTTCTGATTTCATCCTCTTATCTTACTTTGGGTCGTAGTCCTGGTCCTTTGATATCTCTTGGAATCTAGTTGAGTACCATCTTCGTCCAACGATGGTAATTTAATCTTGCAATATTCCCGGCTCGCTGCCATTTTAATTTCTTCACCCTTATGATTATTAATGACTTGTTTGCTTTCAAACCCATTCATTCTGTCTCTTAAGATGAATACTTGGTATTATCTGTAACCCACCTCCTAAAGGGTTACTAACATGGCTGTTGTATGCTGGGCCCCACCCTGGGTTGCTATTGGGTTACAGACGTCACGCAGAGGTGTTTAAGAAGGAGGGACTATTGTAGAAGGTTAGGTTCCCAGAGGTCAAGAGGAAAGGAGCCTCGGGGAGAGTAGATAAGGATGTTTATAAAGTAATAGCATAGACCATGCCCCCGTTTATTATGTTGTAGATAGGGACAGTACTCGTTAAGATAGGATCCCCAAAAGAAGGAATGGAGTCCTGAATAGTTAAATGAAAAGTGATACGGCGCGCCATGGAGGGCCACAGGAAAGAGGGCTCCCCGGTGCCGGTGGTTTAGCTCTACGGCAGTAATGTTCCTCATCAGGCTGCGTGGAAGTGGCAGTTCCCAAACAGGCAGAGAGGTATTGGGTCAAGTAAGCAAGACCCGCCGGGATTCCTGTAGGGGCCCGAGAGGTCCAATTAATACCGATAATGGTTCCGAGGCAACAAGGGAGGCCGGGTCCCACACTGACTCAGGGCAGCTAAGTCAAAGCACCTCCATTTGAGTGTTAAGAGTGGGCACTGATGCAAGAACCGCATTCATGTATGTCTCATAAAATCCAGTACAATGTTGTCAACATGCGTATGAGCGGTCCCTGTGATTGGGGACACACATACATGACAGTTGTACTACAAAGGTTCCTGGCGCCCATTATTCTACAACCTTGCCTCCTCATCGCCCAGCCACGAGAATCCAGCCCCTGAGTCACGGTAAGCCATGCGGAGCAGACATATATAACACACTGATGGAATCTACTTCTTTTAATTGTTTGAACCTTCTTCATTTTCTACGCATTTAGGTTTCAAGTTTCACATCGAACACTTTCCTCTTGAGATACAGAATCTAGAGTCAATCAGCACTGCTACTACATATATGAGCAAAAAGAATGGCGCACACATGTACTGGATACAGGTCTCCCTAAACCCTAGACAGATACAAACATAATAGACTACCTGCAGCACTCATAACCCGCTGTGCCACGTATAGTGTGTCAAACACAAAGCAATTGAATGTAAAGAGAGCAGACAAGTCTCATAAACAAAGCACATTGCAAAGGGCACTGTGAGGATGCAGCTACCCAAACAGATACTCCCACAGAGAGGGGTACACCCAGGAGGACGGGGGGACAAGGAAGACTAACACACTGATCTACACTAACATATCACAATAAAGGGGGAAAAGGTGCTCTGTTTACATTAAATTGCTTTGTGTTTGACCACTATACGTGGCACGGCGGGTTATGAGTGCTGCAGGTAGTCTCTTACTTTCCTCGAGGCACAGTTGAAGGTTTTCATGAAACATAGTTGTATATCTTCCAAATGCCTCCATTCCCACTTCATTCTACTATTGATTACATACGAAAGGTTCCCATTCACTGATACTTGCTGTCCAAGGTAGATCATACTGTAGCTTTCTACTACTTCTAGTTTTATTCCATTTCTTTTGATCTTTGTAGAGTTGACACATTTATTGAACATCACTTTGGTCTTGCTCACATCCATAATTCTTCATACTCCCACCTTCTTACTGGTTCCGATGAGTTCTTGGATTTGTGGCCGGAGGTCTTTTGGACTTGTGGCAAAAAAACAAAACAAAACAATGTCGTCTGCAAATTGTACATGGCTTAAGTATTCACCGTTGCTTTTGATTCCTTAAAATTAGGTGGCCGGTTGTATACGGCAGGAAATCACATATTTTATAACTTGGATGTGGTCCGTTTGCTGTAGCCACTGAAATCCCTGATTGTACTGTAGGCTGGGAAAAGTCCTGGGTCTGTTGCCACAGACGAGCAAGTAACTTTGTAAAAATGTTGCAAGTGATTGGAAGTAGTAGTAGAGGCAGGGAGAGGGAACGTGGCTTTGTGCAGATCCGCAACCCACGGAGCGCATGTATTCAAGTAACAGCGACCGGAGGTTTCTAATTATTAGAGATGGTATAGGGAAGCATAGCACACCATTGCTACTAATAGATTGCCACGATTCTGTATAGGGACCCTCTCCTACTTCCAATCTACTCTACTACCTCCTATCCTTCTCCCGGTTTAGATGAGGATACACTATAGGCATATCTCACACACACTATTTGTTAGCGGGGATATTTTATTGGTGGCCTAGAAATAATTAATTTAATCCTGGCAACAGTGATTTCGATATCAATTTACTATTATCACTATTAGCTACTGTGTAACTCAATGTATATCCAGACTCCAGATTACTGTGAGTGTATTTGACAGGAGCTTATCTTTAGCTGCATACAACTACAACCATTTTTCTTTTAATCCTCATTAATGATCTAATTGGATGTTTATTTAAGTATATAGCTATGTGAGCCTTTTTCAAAGGCATTTTTACAGAGGTTTGGTCCTGTTAAAAGCTCTATTTGCATTATATACACTTTCTCTCCATTCCTTTCTATTTGCATTGTGACGCAGTGCCACGAGCACAATGACACTCTGTCTTCTTCTTGTTGCTATTGATAAATCCCCCTTCGGTTGAGGACCTACCTTTCGCTATAGGTTTGTGCTGTTATTGGGGCTAAGCGAGGATTATTTGTATCTGTGAAGTGATTGGAAGTAGACTGATTGGTCTGTAGTTATTGATGTCTTCTTGGTCACCTTTGTATGGATGAAGATAACTACGACACACACACACACACACACACACACACACACACACATACATTGCTTCTTCCTTTCCACCATTGCTCTGGACTCGTGAGTACCTTGCTGTAACCCCTGTAATGGTGCTGCAGGATTATCTTTTCACCTCCCTTTACTACTAAGCACACACAGAGATTTAGACCTACACCTCTACACAAGATACTGTATTTCCCTGCTTTCTCCAAAATAAAGTAAGAAAAGAAACAGACCTTGTCGTGCTTGGAAAAGAGGGCGAGTTGACACTATCTGAGCTAAGTCATCACCACGTAACCCTCTGTCTTCCAGAATACTCATGTTGGAGAGTTGGTGACATCACCGCTCTCAAGCATGAGTGCGCTCAGCGGCAGCATGACCGCAGCCTTAAGCTTATATTGATCTCCGCTTTGTGGATTCTACTTTCCATTCGTCTTGGTCGGCCCCACTATCTACGTCCCTCAGAGATTTGTCCCAGAAGGCTCCAGGGTCTGTGTTCACATGCCTGTCTGATCACATCTATGTCCTGTTGTGGTATTGTGTCAATAAAACGGTTCTCACTTATTAAAGAATTTCTCAATTTTCAGTTATTTATTTGTCTCTGACTCTATTTTATCTAACATCATTAACTTTGCCAGGTAATCCTGAACAGCGTCTAAAGTGGGGGCATGAGAGAGTGAAGAGTTAAACTCGGTCGGTGCTCTCAGAAAACCACACCCTACTGTCAGGTTATCTGACCAGCTTCAATTAACTCCTCAATAAACAGGGTTTAAAAGGCCAGAAGTAACTGCCTGTCAGTGTTCCTGCTCCAGCAAGAGTGGAGGGTCAAAGGATGATTGACTGTGACCGGTTGGAACTGAAAGCCAGCACCAAGTTCCAAGTCTGCAAGGACCCATTCTGCTTACCATTTTTTCTGTTTTTTATTTATTTATAAAATGTGTTACCAGGAAGTAATACATTGAGAGTTACCTCTCGTTTTCAAGTATGTCCTGGGCTCTCACCACTCTTCTCTGATCAATATAAAAATGCTGCAGGTCTCTCTGTTAAAGACCCCGTTACTCACGTTGTGATGGCGGTTTCTTTCTCTGCCAGGGCCTCCTGGTGACTGCACTGCACCCTGTGCTGCTCCGTGCGCAGCGTTTCTATGCACAGCTGCATCTCCCGGACCTGATTCTCCAGCAGCTGCACCTGCTCTGCGTGGGCTGCCTTCTCCGTCCTTAACGCCGACTCCTTCTCCCTGGCAAAGCGATCCATCTGCTCATGTCTGGACATGTGGGAAAAAGACACACAGGTTACACGGTTTCAGGAATAGCCTGGTGCATGCAGACTGCAAACTAACAAAGAGCAACATAAAACCTTTAAACCGTTAATAAAAATGTATGGCATTATTTTACTTACCCTGTAGATCCGATGTTAATTAGGACTGAAATACATAGCAGCAGTGCGGGTCAGGATAACAGAACACAGAGATTATTCCCTAGGCCTCAGGCCTGGAGATTTAGTCTCTGGATTCTGCCAGTGATTTAAAGCAGCAATACATTCACAATCCTGTGTGGTATTAAATAATAATGAATGTATTAGTACACGCACGCACACACACGGGATCCCCTTTTTAATGAGTTTTGTTGTATTAAGCTTCCTTGGGTTGCTATAGCAACCATTTACATGGGCACAGCACTTACTCTTTTGAAATAGGCAGCCATATTGTGAACCCGGGAAGCAGGATCGTTGCTGATCTATCAGCAACTCAGTTAATTACATTTCCTTAAAGCCAAGCAATGGCTGCATCTATTAAAACACCACCTGCAAACTGAATGCCACTGTCAGATAGCTGGGTATATATGTGTGTGCCAGTGAGGGGTCTCTGTATGCTACTGTCAGATAGCTGGATGGATGGATATATATATCCCACACTGTAACTGCCCTTACTGTAAAGAACCCTTTCCTTTGTTGCTGGTGAAATCTCCTTTCCTCCAACGTAAAGGGATGGTCCCGAGTCCTTTGTACTGCCCGTGGGATGAATAGTTCATTTGAAATCTCCATGTACTGTCCCCGAATATATTTGTATATAGTTATCATATCCCCTCTTGGACACCTCTTTTCTAATGTAAATAAATCTAATTTAGCTAGTCTCTCCTCATAAGTTAGATTGTCCATCCCCTTTATTAATTTGGTGGCTCTTCTCTGCACTCTCTCTAGTTCCATAATGTCTATTCTAAGGATTGGTGCCCTAAATTGTACTCCATATTAAAGGTGTGGTCTTACTAATGCTTTGTAAAGGGGCATAATTATGTTTACTTCCCTTCCATCCATTGCCCGTTTAATGCAAGATAAGATCTTGTTTGCCTTTGCAGCTACTGCATGACTTTGGGCACTATTGCCAAGCCTGCTGTCTACAAACACTCCTAAATCCTTCTCCATCAAGGATTCCCCCAATTTATCCCCATTTAATTTGTAAGTCGTCTGTTTATTCTTGCATCCCAAATGCATAACCTTACATTTATCTGTATTAAACCTCATCTGCCATTTACCTGCCCACGCTTCCAGTCTCTCCAAGTCCTTCTGGAGAGAAGTTACATCCTGCTCTGATTCTACTACCTTACACAATTTAATATCATCAGCAAAGATGGAGACTTTGCTCTCGATGCCAACCTCAAGGTCATTAATAAACAAGTTAAAAAGCAGGGGTCCCAGTACCGATCCCTGAGGTACTCCACTCACGACTTTAGCCCAACCTGAAAAAGTTCCATTTATGACAACCCTCTGTTGTCTGTCCTTTAACCAGTTTTCAATCCAGGTGCATACATTATTAGAGTCCAATTTTCTTTATTTTGTACACCAACCTCTTGTGTGGAACCGTATCAAAAGCCTTTGCAAAATCTAAGTAGACCACATCAACTGCATTACCCTGGTCTAAATTCCTACTTACCTCCTCAAAGAAACAAATAAGGTTGGTTTGGCATGATCTATCCTTCATACATCCATGCTGACTATTACTAATGATTTTGTTTTCCATTAGGTATTCCTGAATATTATCCTGTATTAAACCTTCAAGTAGTTCCCCACTATTGAAGTCAGGCGTACAGGTCTGTAATTCCCCGGTTGTGATCTAGCTCGCTTTTTAAATATAGGCACCACATCCGCTTTACGCTAATCTTGTGGTACTGAGCCTGTGGAAATGGAGTCCTTGAATATTAAATTTAATGGTTTGGCTGAACTGAACTCCTTGAGAACTCTTGGATGTATGCCATCGGGGCCAGGTGCCTTATTTACTTAATTTTTTTCAAGCCGCTTATGAACTTCTTCCTCAGTTAACCAATTGTTCATTAATATGGAGGTTGTGGCTTCCTCCTGCGGCACTACTATTGAACTTGATTCTTCCCTGGTAAACACAGAGGCAAAGAATTTGTTTAATACCTCAGCTTTTTCCTTAACTCCAATAATCTGCCTGCCCATCTCACACTGAAAGGGTCCTATATTTTCTTTTCTAAAAATGTTGTTGTTATTAAGGTAATTAAAGAACTTTTTAGTGTTGATCTTACTTTCTATTACAATCCTTTTTTCATTATCCATTTTTGCTAATTTGATTGCCCTTTTGCAATTTTTGTTACATTCCTTATAATTCTGATATGATGTCTCTGTCCCTTCTGACTTAAAGAACCTAAACGCCTGCCTCTTCTTGTCCATTTCCTCCCCTACCTGTTTATTTAGCAACATTGGTTTTTACTTATTTCTTTTATACTTATTACCCAAGGGTATACACTGATAAGTGTGCTTTTCTAACAATGTTTTAAAGACTGCCCATTTATCTTCTACATTTTTCCTGCAAAAACATCATCCCAATGTATTTCTTGGAGTTTACACCTCAGTTTATTAAAATCTGCTTTTCTGAAGTTTACAGTCTTTGTTGAACCCAAGTAACCTGTTTTTTGATAATTTATTTAAAATGAGACCATGTTATGATCACTGTTACCCAAATATTCCAGGACTTGAATACAGGCATACCCCGGTTTAAGGACACTCACTTTAAAAGTACACTCGCGAGTAAGGACATATCGCACGTCCTGAACAGCAATACCGGCTCCCTGCCTGTACCGAAGCTGTGCGCAAGCGGGGAGACTATAGAGCCTGTTACAAATGCGTTAGATACATCAGTTATGCCCGTATATGACGATTGCAGTACAGTACATGCATCAATAAGTGGGAAAAAAGTAGTGCTCACTTTAAGTAAATTTTCGCTTTACATACATGCTCCGGTCCCATTGCGTACGTTAATGCGGGGTATGCCTGTATTTGCAATTACTTCTACATTGTTTGATATTACCAAATCCAGTATTGCCCCTCTCCTGGTTGGTTCCTCAATAATTTGGGTCATATAATTGTCTTTAAGCACCCCCAAAAAGTTGTTTTTCTTTTTGCTGTAATGCTAATCTCATTGCCCCAGTCTATGTCTGGATAATTAAAATCACCCATTATGCAAACATCACCCAGTTTTGATGCCTTCTCCATTTGCAAAAGTATTTTAACTTCCTCAATCTCACAGATATTTGGTGGTTTATACCATATCCCTACAAACATTTTCCCTTATACTTTTACCCCCACTGCTAATTTCTATCCACAAGGTCTCTATGCGTGTGTGTGTGTGTGTGTGTGTCAGTGAGAGGTCTCTGTATGTCACTGTCAGATAGCTGGGTATATATGTGTGCCAGTGAGAGGTCTCTGTATGCATAGGGTTTATCGGATCCCATGCATGTATAGGGTTTATCGGATCCCATATCGGATCCCATGTATGTATAGGGTTTATCGGATCCCATGCATGTAATGCCGCAGTCCGTGCCAGCGCAGTGTAAAGGTTACCATGGTAACCGCAGGCACTAAACAGCAAATAAGATTTAAAAAAAAAACAAAAAAACACAGAACATGCTGAGGGGGCAAAATACAGACATTAAAAGGAGTTCAACTCTCCCAGGCTCCTGCGAGAGACTGCCATATTATATACATACTATATACACGGGGAAGCTGCATTTAATATGTAATCTTAACTCACTTCCTTTGAAATGTTTCCTCTTCTCTTCTGCACTTGAGCTGCAATGAATGGAGCCGATCTTCTGCCTCCTTTACCCTGAAATATAAAATACAAGTCCCACTTCTGTATTCTGCATTAAAAACAGGATATTCTAAGGAGGATGTAACAGAGAAAGATCACAGAGTTATTATAATATGTGAAAAGGAGAGACTGGGAATAAGAAGTGATGAGAAGGTGACGCAGGACGTGATACACAATGTCCCACATGAGATCTGTAATACTGGGTACACAGCGGACGCCTGGAGAAACTCGTTACAGAAACGATGACATTAATATGCCCCAAGTGAAAGGAAGAAGGGAACACAGTATGTGACAAACTTTAAAAATAGCTTAAGGACAAAAAAGGGAGTGAAAAAGGCGAGAAAATCCCATCCCACTGAAAATGTGACAGACACGGACGGGTCTCCCCGTGGCGATGGTGGAGATGGACTTCGGATATCTAGACATGAAAACGTTATGAAACTGTGATATACAGTGTGATATACAGTGTGATATACAGTGTCCGAGAAACGGCCCCTTCTATTTATTGCACAAATGATCGCTTCTCTCACGATTGTTTATCTGACAGTAGTCTCCACCAATATTGTACATATAGTCCATGTTTTCTCCTCTGAACTTGCAATCACTACAGGTTCCATATGCATGCGCGCATCTTCATCTTATAGAAAGATGTTACATTGATACAAACCGTGCATCTTTCACAGCTGATAAATCCTTTATTTCCCACTCCGTTCGTTTTAACTCCTCCTGAAATCTCTGATTGGTTGATTCAGCTTTCTGGAGCGATTCAGAGGCGTTCAGGCTAGTCTCTCTGAGAACATCCAACTCTTTGCTCAATAGTTTCACCTTTAAAAAAAAATAAAAAAAAAAAATACAAGAATCTTGGCAGTCCGAATTTAACTTTGACTTGATCACATTATCTAGCTTTGTTAACATGCCTTTATTTTAAAACAGTAATAGCTTCTATTAATGCTGTCACTTTAGATTGTAAGCTCTTCGGAGCAGGGACTACTTTTCCTAAATGTCACTTATGTCTGAAGCACTTCTCCCCTTTGTGTTATTTGTATTACGTGTTATTTATATGATTGTCACATGTATTACTGCTGTGAAGCGCTATGTACATTAATGGCGCTATATCAAGACATACATACAGGCACTTTCTGATGGTATGTTAAGAAACATTGTGGGCTGTGATTCCTTTTAAATGGCCAACATATCAATCGTACAAGGTAGTCTTGTAGATAATCATTCAAGACTGCAGAAGTCTCTTCATTAGATGTGATCTCTTAACGAGATGGAAAGATTAATTACATAGCACGAGGTTCATGGGCTTACTCTGTGAATGAGACGCTCAGATTACTAACGTAATGAGGTGTATACATCCATGGAGGAGACGCTCAGATTATAACGTAATGAGGTGTATACATCCATGGAGGAGACGCTCAGATACCTACGTAATGAGGTGTATACATCCATGGAGGAGACGCTCAGATTATAATGTAATGAGGTGTATACATCCATGGAGGAGACGCTCAGATTACCAACGTTTGAGGTGTATACATCCATGGAGGAGACACTCAGATACCTACGTAATGAGGTGTATACATCCATGGAGGAGACGCTCAGATTATAACGTAATGAGGTGTATACATCCATGGAGGAGACGCTCAGATTACTACGTAATGAGGTGTATACATCCATGGAGGAGACGCTCAGATACCTACGTAATGAGGTGTATACATCCATGGAGGAGACGCTCAGATTATAACGTAATGAGGTGTATACATCCATGGATGAGATGCTCAGATTACTAACGTAATGAGGTGTATACATCCATGGATGAGATGCTCAGATACCTACGTAATGAGGTGTATACATCCATGGAGGAGACGCTCAGATTACTAACGTAATGAGGTGTATACATCCATGGAGGAGATGCTCAGATTCCTACGTAATGAGGTGTATACATCCATGGAGGAGAAGCTCAGATTACTAACGTAATGAGGTGTATACATCCATGGAGGAGATGCTCAGATTCCTACGTAATGAGGTGTATACATCCTTGGATGAGATGCTCAGAGGATAGGTACCCGGGGCTGTGGTATTATCCTCAGGTATCAGTGATGTGTGAACAGGCAGAGGTATGAATGCAGCTGTAGACCTTATTCATGGATATCCAGTATACACCAGAGGACAATAGCCCAGATACAGCATGCTACTCATCTAAAGATCCCATGTACACAGGAAGACCCTGCTGTGAAGGAGCCTCATGTGTCCTGGATTTCAGACTCCCATCTCCAGTTAAGAGATCACATCAGAAGGTACCACAGCCCACAAAGTATCACACGCTTACTGGGATTGCTACGACTCCCAGCAGTAAACAGATGGTGAGAAGCGTGTTACATCTCACACAGGGGAATTCCCCCTCACATGGAGAAACTGAATAGACAGTATGTAATATACACGTACATACTGTGTGTAGGACAGGAAACCCATGCAGAGCTCTCTTCCTACCTTGAGTTCATGGGACAGAACTAACGTGCTCATCGCATCCAGATTTATGCCAAATTCATGTTCACGTTTTTTCATCTCGGCATCAAATTCAAGAGTCAGTTCCTGCAGGAAAAGAGCAAGAGAAACACATAAGAAGATATCGTGTCCAGGATCAATAATATCACCGGTGTGGGGACCGGCAGATCCGCCTCATTATACCTTTTTACAAAAGGAAAGGAGATGCCGGACACACACCTTGTGTGTTTCTCAGGAGCAAAAACACACAGAAGCACACTATGACACCAATGCTTTTTGTATAATCACAAGCACACACTTTGTATTAGATTACCCGTACTATAAAACAATAAAAATCGTTTGAATGGCTACAAATACAATGACAGTTTTGGGCAGAATAAGTGATTTCCTACAGTGCACATGGCTTAAACCGCCCGCGTGTCTGCAGGGGTCTCTGTGTCGCCCGCGTGTCTGCAGGGGTCTCTATGTCGCCCGCGTGTCTGCAGGGGTTTCTGTGTCGCCCGCGTGTCTGCAGGGGTCCCCGTGTCGCCCGCCTGTGGGGCCGGAAGGACTTCCGTGTCACCTGCGTGTCTGCAGGGGCCTCCGTGTCAAGCACCTGCCAGTCTCCGTATTATCCGCCAGTGTGTCTGCAGGGGTCTCCGTGTCACCCGCATGTCTGCAGGGGTCTCCGTGTCACCCGCATGTCTGCAGGGGTCTCCGTGTCACGTACCTGCGAGTCTCCGTTTTATCCGCCTGCGTGTCTGCTGGGTCTCCGTGACATCCGTCTGCGTGTCTTTGTGTCCCCCGCCTGCGTGTCTGCAGGGTCCGTGTAACCCGTCTGCAGGGTCTCCGTGTCCCCCGCCTGCGTGTCTGCAAGGTCCGTGTAACCCGTCTGCGTGTCTCCGTGTCCCCCGCCTGCGTGTTTGCAGGGTCTCCATGTCACCCGCCTGCGTGTCTGCAGGGTCTCCATGTCAGCCGTCTGCAGGGTCTCCGTGTCCCCCGCCTGCGTGTTTGCAGGGTCTCCGTGTCACCCGCCTGCGTGTTTGCAGGGTCTCCGTGTCACCCGCCTGCGTGTCTGCAGGGTCCGTGTCACCCGCCTGTGTGTTTGCAGGGTCCGTGTCACCCGCCTGCGTGTCTGCAGGGTCCGTGTCACCCGCCTGCGTGTCTGCAGGGTCCGTGTCACCCGCCTGCGTGTCTATCACTGCAAAGAGGAGTTGTCATTTCGAGCAGTCGTTTTTAACAGCAATTTAAGACCAGGTACCCTGTCAGAGGAATGGGGGCGGCCATTACGTACACACAACAAGTGTAAACATTCTCTTCCTTTGGTGACATATCTCCACACAGATAAAAAGAAAATGGCATCACAGGATTTATGAAATATCCTCCATTGTACATAATGAATAAACAGATTTTCTTAGTAGTTACAATACCTCACTACATTGTTTTATACCTACACATGAAGACGCGTAGTGACACCTTTCCCTGGCAGAGAAATACAACTTCCGTGCTGGAGACAAGAGGAATGTAGCATTGAATGTATGTATTAATCTATTACCCGGACAAGTGGGAGGACAGAAATGGCGCACCGCTGCTTTAAAGAAAAAAGTTATCAATATTTGCCCCCTTGGTGCTCCCCCTCTGTGATCCCGGCGTCTCAGAACTGGATCCATGTGGACATGAGAAGGTATTGGTAATAGAGGAAGCACACAGGAGACTTTGGTTACGTTAAATGAACTTCTGCTGTATTAAGGCATCAGAGCAGGTATATACATATAGCAACGTTGCAGGACTTTTAAGTCCTTTCTTCAGACCCTACACCTGTGTATTACCAATACCTTCTTTAATCTATTATCCACAGCAGCTTGAGGAGATATTCCTTGTTCTCTCATCACGTTTACAGCACAGTAAAATTGTGCCAATCACAGATACACATTTCTTTTCTTTGTATATGTAATGTAACCAGACAAAAGCTTGTATGCCTGCAAAGGACACAGAGTCATTAAGGTTAAGGGCGCCGGGAAGCAGCTGGGAACTACACCACACGAGCAGGTCTCCACGCAGCCTTCTGCTCCAAATTTAAACTGACCTTTCTCTTGAAACCTCAATGTTAAAGAGGTTAGTGCCCTGGCATCAGTCCCGTTCAGTCTGCACATTCCCACTTAGTACAGACACAATTACCGAGGCGACGAATCCATGTGGGGACGTGGCAAGGGTAGCAAACAGAGCGGCAGCATCAGGACTGCGCAGGTGGCAGCTGGCCCGTTTAGATTAGATTATTGATTGGCAGAGTCAAAACCACAGAACCCATAGGCACAGCGCTCAATACATCCAGTCATTTATATCACACACATACACCCCCGGGCACAGCGCTCAATACATCCCGTCATTTATATCACACACATACACCCCCGGGCACAGCGCTGAATATATCCCGTCATTTATATCACACATACACCCCCCCGGGCACAGCGCTGAATATATCCCGTCATTTATATCACACATACACCCCCGGGCACAGCGCTGAATATATCCCGTCATTTATATCACACATACACCCCCCCGGGCACAGCGCTGAATATATCCCAGCCCAAATCGTATTTGTATTGTTTCAGGTATGTGTAAGATTACATTACGATTTTCTTTTGACCCATCTCATTATTTTTTCTAATATTATCTCCTTGGAAAACTAGTCAGAGAGACCGGATACAGACAGGAGCCGGGGGGCTGTTGTGCCGAATTCCCATAGAGACTTCTCAGCTCACCTGTTTCTGTAGGGTCAGATCCCCTTCCACCTCTTCAATTTTTCTCTCCAGCTGGCGTTTAACTTTCTTATACTCTTCCCGATGGTGATCAATATCGCGGCTTTTAGAGCTTAAACAACATTTAGATGTTATGTGTCAGCATTTGTCTGACCAGGAAAGATGGTGGTGGTTCTAAGGCTGCGCTTATAGTGCCTGGCGACATCGACGTCGCTCCGAAACAAATACATTGACTCCGTCGCATGCGCTTATAGTAAGCGCGACGTCGCGACCAAAAACGTTGAAGCCGGGTAAATTTGATTTTTTTTTTTAGAGACAGTCGCCACATGTGACTGTCTCTAAACCAGAGAGCGCTTCCCTCCCCCTTCGTGATGTCACCAGCAACGTCGCTTAAAACTGAATTATAACTTTCGCTAGTGGTGACGGGTGACATCATCGGTCGCGTGACCTGCACCGTAAGCGGGGCCTTAGACTGCAATTCTATACACAATATGTCCAGTATAGGACACCACAGTATGCTGTAACTAAACGGTTATTTTGTAAGACTTCCCCATTTGTTACATTTAATGACCGTTTCTTACCTGTGCTCTCTCTCTACTTCTATCTGATGCTCTCTGACTTTCCGCTGATAGAGACACTGCAGCTCATCGCGCCTCTTCCTCTCTCCTTCCACTTCTTGCTGGAGTTTCTCAATGTGTATCTTTAGGTCGCTGATTTCAGACTGCTTTGCGTTTTCAACCACTTTTAGATGACTGAACATCATTTCATATTGTTCCAGTTCTCGATCTCTCTCGCCCAACACCTTGAGGTTGTGGGTAAAATCCTCTTTTAACCTGCTGAATTGTTCTGTTTGTTCTTGATGCCGCTTCTTGTTTTCCTGAAGCGTGGTCTCCAGGAACTGAACCTGACGATGCTGAAGTGCTTTCCATTCTTGTTCTTTCCTGGAAAGAAGTTCTGGAAAGTCCTCTTCTTGTGGCAACATTTTGGGACCTGAAAGTAAGATAATACGTTGATGAAAGAAGGGACATAGTGCTGGTATACCGACTCTGTACCATTTACAATATGCACGTTAGCGACATTGTCAGGGACATAGTGCTGGTATACCGACTCTGTACCCCTTACAATATGCATATGTTAGCGACATTGTCAGGGACATAGTGCTGGTATACCGACTCTGTACCACTTACAATATGCATATGTTAGCAACATTGTCAGGGACATAGTGCTGGTATACCGACTCTGTACCCCTTACAATATGCATATGTTAGCGACATTGTCAGGGACATAGTGCTGGTATACCGACTCTGTACCCCTTACAATATGCATATGTTAGCGACATTGTCAGGAACGTAGATATAGCCTGGCCAGAGGCCCGCGCTCTTTGGGGCCTGCTCTCCCCCCGTCGACGGCCCTACTGACCATCTCTCGCTCTTCTCCTGCAGATAGAGGCAGGCGGGGGGAATGAATTGGTACCTGCAGGCGGCCGGCCAGAGTGAAGCAGAGGAGCAGCCTGCGAAGGAGTTAAGAGTTGCACGGAGCAGGACGGCTGGGGAAAGTGCGCCCCAGTGGTCCGAACCAGAATGTCTTTCTTACGTCCACGTTTCTCTATATGCTACACGTGTGCTCCTCCCCCGCGTCCTGCTCTGCCTCCGTGCAACTCCTACTCCCTCTGCTGGCTGGAGGAGGTGCGAGAGCTGTGAGGAGGGAGAGCTGAGAGAGAGAGCTGAAGAAGAGAGAGCTGAAGAGAGAGAGGAAGCATGAGGAGAGATCGCTGAAGGAGAAGATCGCTGAAAGGAGAGAGAGAGCTAAGAGAGAGAATGCGCTGAAGGAGAGAGAGCGTGAATGAGAGATAGCGCTGTAAAGAGAGAGTAGAGGCTGAAGGATGATAGAGCGCTGAAGGAAGAAGCGTTAGTAGAACGCTGGAAGAGAGGCAGAGAGACGCTGAAGGAGAGAGAGCGCTGAAAGATAGACGGAAGGGATAGCTCTAAAGGAGGAGAGCGCTGAAGGAGAGAGAGCGCTGAAGGAAGAGAGCGCTGAAGGAGAGAGAGCGAGAAGGAGCGAGAAGGCGATGGAAGGAGTTGGGCGATGAAGGAGCGGCGATGAAGGAGCGGGCGATAACGGCATGTCCTCCAATTTAAAATCAGGCAAATTTTCTCCTGATACGTTCACTTATAATGGAGCCCTAACACAAGTGTTTTGCCCGTGGCCGCCCATGTCTAGCTAAGCCACGGTCATTTTATAAAGTATAGTTTGTTCATCACCTTTTGTGTTTTAAAATCTGCATTGCTGCAATTTAGAGTGTGTTATTTATGGAGCAACGAAGGGTTAGATTATTGCTTTTCATGTGTCACACCGGATAGAACCCCTTGCTAAATATTATGAAGTTAAAAGTATTATACAATTGTTGTATGAGCTGTTAATAATATGTATTTCGGAGATAAATATGTTTCTTTTATAAATAGGCAAATCAATTAAAAATACAGCTCACCCCCTTATAACGCTGCTTAAAACTACTACACCGAAAGCTGTGAAACCAGGAAGTAATGAAAGAAGATTTTCCCTCCACGAAACAGATAAGACTTATTCTTAAGAGACTGCTTATTCTGTTATTTCATGCTATATGTTTTTTGGGCGGCTCGAGAAAATGCGTTGACTAAGGTAGTGTGAAGTATTTGCATGGTTTCACTAGAAATACTCCCAAGGAATAGAAAGCTTTGTTCCCCCCTGTGTTTGGATGGTTTCATGATGAACAGGAAAAGGACAATAAAGGCGCTTATTATAGAGTTTCTAAACATTATAAGACGTCCCAAATTGTGTACTCTGTGAACGTTTCAGTCTACACTTCGCCATGTACAGTATGACGCAGGCAGTAGTTAGTAAATGATCTGACCATTACGTCGATTTGTTCAAATTTCACCGTAAGCGTGACACCAATTTGCCACTATTCATATTCTATTTCTAAAACATCCTCGGAAGGGTGCTTCCTCCACAGATTTGTACGAAAATAGAATATAAATTGGTTGCAAATTGGTGAATACTTGGGAGTGAAATGTAGAACAGAATACTAACAGTCGGGTAATTTTATATAAATAACATTCTTCCCCAACCAACGATCTCGAGTGGTCGAAAACCTTTCACCATTGTGCCATATTTACTGGACAAGCCACCTGGCACCCTACTCATCTGCCCTACGCCCGGCCCGGCTCCGCTAGCTGCTGACAAACCGGCCTACGAGCGAACCCGGCCACTCCACTCGCTCGCCCCCCGCCCAGGCACCACGGCTCATCGCTCTCCCCCCCGCCCGGCACACTGGCTCCACTCGCTATCCCCAGCCGGGCTCCTGGCTCGCGCTCGCTTCCACCCGAGCCGGCTCCCCGGCTTCCGCTCGCTCCCCCACCCTCCCGCCGTGCAACGCCGGGCCGCTCGCTCTCCCCCCGCCCGGTACCCGGATCCGGCTCGCTATCCCCCGCCGAGCTCCGGCTCGCTCTTAGGGTTGCCAGGGTGTCCGTATTTGGCTCCTGCCAGACCATAGGCTAGAAGCAGGGCTGCTGGCTGCATGCTGCAGGGGATGGGGCAGCTTCTGATTGGGATGCTGCTGTGTAATTCGAGCCAATCGAGGGAATGGGCAAACGGCTTCGTGGCGGTGGGGTGGAAGGAGATATGGGGTCGAGGTGGTGGGGGCCTAATAACGGAGGAAAGGAAAGAAATGCACAGCTAGAGAGAGGTTTGAGGATGTCAGTTGTTCTGTGTTGTCTCGAGTGTCCGCCTGTGTGGGTGCGTGTTGTCCTCAGTGTGTGTATGTTGTGTGTCTGTGTGTCCGAGTCTGATAGTGGGTGGGGGCGTTTTTTTTTTTTTATGTCTCAGGTGTGTGAAAGTGTATGTGTGTGTCCGCAGTGTGTGTGTGGTGTGCTGTGTGTGTTGCTCAGTGTGTTGTGGTGTATGTGTGAGGGGTGACAGAAAGTACATAATACTGGCACCTTTTTATTGCTCACTAACCCTTCTTTTCTTTTACTATACTAACAGGTTCTTCCCATTTGAAGATCTCCTTCAAAATCACCCGCATGTAAATTCTTCAGAAAGGCTCATAAATCAGCTCTCCATCCACAGCAGGCATTGCAATCTCTGCAGAGCACCGTACTCACAGATCTCAGCCCTCGATCCGCGACGCAGCGCATGCCAATCTATCGCAGCACTCTTACTTAAAGATACAGCCCTCATCACAGCAGCATTTGCAATCTTGCAGACAGCAAGTTCTTATCAAGATCTACAGGCCCTAATACGCAGCATTGCAATTCTGCAGCACTCTTACTTACTGATCTCAGCTCTCATTCACACTAGAAGCATTGCCAATCTCTGCCAGCACTCTTACTCTTACTGATCTCAGGCTCTGAAGAACAGCAGATTGCAATCTGCTGCAGCACTCTACTTACTGAGTTCTCAGTCCATCACAGCTAGCATGTTGCACAGGGAATCTCTGCAAGCACTCTTTACTTACAGATCTCAGCCCACCCAGCAGCAGTTGCAATCTCTGCAGGCATATTACTTAGTGATCTCACGCTCCTCAGTCACAGCAGCATTTGCAATCTCTCTGCACGCGCCCGTACTCACAGATCTCCAGCCTCTCATCCCAGCAGCATTGCCAATATTGCCAGCACTATTACTGTTACTGATCTCAGCCCTCATCCCAGAGCGCATTGCAAAGTCTCGCAGCCTATAGCTTACTGATTCTCAGCTCTCATGCAAGCAGATTGACATCTCTGCAGCACCTACTAAACCGATCTCGCATCACGAGCAGCATTGCAATATCTGCAGCAACTCTTACTTACTGATCTCAGCCATCATACCAGCAGCATGCCAATCTCTGCAAGCACTCTCTAGGGGCTTACTGATCTCGCACTCATCACACGGCAGCTTGCAATCTCTGCAGCACTCTTACTTTACTGATCTCAGCTCTCATCCACAGCAGGGCATTGCAATTCTGCAGCACCTTACTACAGATCATCCCCAAGAACGGCAGAGCAGGTGACTTAATACAATGGCTGATTGAACATGCAATTTAATTGCTGGAGTTTGAAAAGTCTAAATTTGAAATCTACTGTACTGAGTAAGGACAGGGACGGGGGCCGTGGTGGGGGCAGGTGATGAGGTCTGCGTGGGGCTGGGGAGAGTAGCAGGAAGGAAAGGTGGTTGGTCGGGGGAGGTAAAAAGAGAGAAAGGGACATGTGGGGGGTGGCTGGGGTGGTGGAGGATGGGCTCTGAAGGGGGAATGGGAAGGTAGCGAGGAGGAGGGCAGGGTACTGGGGACGGGGAGCCGTGGGCTGATAGAGGAACAAAGAGGGTGAGAGGACTATATGGGGGGAGACCGAAGAGGTATGAGGAGGCGGGTGCAACAATTGGGAATTGTGGTGAGAAAAGAAAGAAGAAAGCAGTAAGATCAGTATGCTGGCGCTTTCGGTAACAGGGGACGTTAATCCCTGGTTCAGTAAAGGTGTTCCTTTAATCTAGCAGTGTGGTGGTTAATTACAAACCACAACATGCCTGATTAGATTGTTTACAAAGAAAAAAGCATGCCGCTTGAGACAGGAGGAGTGGACTCGATTTAGCTATGACTGAGAGTGACCTTTGGAGAGACCAGAGCAGAGGGTTATTGAGTCCAGGAGAGAATGATGACCAAAAGAAACCCGAGATCTCTGGAGCTGAGCCAGTCTTGAGCTCTGCCACAGCACGAGCTGAGTTCAAGACAAAGGGAAAATACTACACCGTGAGCTGTGAACCAGGAACCCGTGAGAAGATTTCCCTCACGAGAACAGATAGACTTTTATTCTTAAGAGACTGCTTTTATATTGCTTATTTCATGCTAATGTTTTTGGGCTGCGAGAAATGCTTTTGACTAAGGTAGATGGTGAATTATTGATCAGTGTTTCACTAGGAAATACTCCACCAGTGAAATTAGAGGCTTGTTCCCCCCTGTGTTTGGGATGGATTCCTGATGAAAAGTGAAAAGGCACAATAAAGCCCTATTATAAGTTCCCAATTATTAAAGTCTCCAAATTGTGACCTCTGTGAAACGTCCGTCGTACATCGGCCATGCTACAGTATGAGGCTGCCAGGTCAGTTATTTATAAAATGATCTGACCATTACGTTTCCTTTGTTCTAAATTTCACTCTACGCGGTTGCACCAATTTGCACTATTTCATATTTATTTCCTAAAATACATCGTCGGAGGAAGGTTGCTTCCTCCCCAGATTTTTTTACGAAAATAGAATATAAATTGGTTTGCAAATGGGTGAATAATGGAGTGAAAATGTAGCAAAATTATTAC
This sequence comes from Ascaphus truei, assembly GCA_036426205.1. Taxonomy (NCBI): domain Eukaryota; kingdom Metazoa; phylum Chordata; class Amphibia; order Anura; family Ascaphidae; genus Ascaphus; species Ascaphus truei. Next base: position 11,128,810 of record CM071588.1, on the reverse strand, counting down.
ATACAGTCAGGTAATTTATAAAAAATTCTTCCCCACCAACGATTCTCGAGTGAGTCGCACCTTTCACATGGTCCAGTATTACTGGACAAGCCACCCTTGGCAACCCTACTCACTCTTCCCTCCCCCGGCCACCCGGGGCTCCGCTCGCTCCCACCGCACGGCACACGGCTCCACTCGCTCTCCCCGCACGGCACCCGGCTTCCACTCCTCTGCCCGCCGACCCCGGGCACCACGGCTCCAACTCGCTCTTCCCACCCGATCCGCTCCCTGGCTCGCTTCGCTATTCCCCCCGACCCGGAGGCCCGGGTCCGCTCGCTCTCCCCCAACCCACACGCCGGCACCCCGGTCCCCGCTAGAGACTGTCGAAGAAAAACCAAAGGGGACAGTGGGGAAGGGGAGGGGGACCGGAGGGGCGTAAACCAAGCATCAAAATGCAATATGAAAAAAACAAATGACATAGGTGAAAAAAAGAAAATGATAGGAATAAAAAGCATCGCGGTCAACAAGCAGGAAAAGAACATAGAACTCGAGAACGTAAAAAAAGAAAAACGATAAAGGGGCGATAAAAACACCAACCACGTGAGGAACCTCGGAAAGCAAACGAGGAAAACCCAGAGTCAAACCCATAACCCGGCCCGGCCCCCGGCGGCCCGCTCGCTCCTCCCCCCCACCGGCCCCCCCCCCCGGATCTTTTGAGAAAGGGACGGAAATTCCCGAAACGCGTAATAAGGAAGGTTAGTTCATGCTTTGACCACTTTAATAAGGACTTTTTTTATTCAGTACTGGATGCAGCCCCCTCTCCTTCTTCCCTCATTGATTGGCGTGCTCCCGCATACGCCCCCATTGGGCTACTCTTCTGGTTGACTCCATGGCAGTGAAGCACCCACTACAAGGACAGAGCTGTGTTTGCTTTAAGGGAATTCCATGAAACGACGAAGATCATCTTTGGTATGTACTTTTGGTTAATGGTTGGGGCTGGCTTGGTTGGAGGACTTTATGGTATATATGGGAGACCTGAGCTAGCCACCACAACGCCATCAGTACAGTAGTATACACTTCATGATACCATGTAACATGGTTACCTGCATTATCCCCAGCATCATATTTGCTCGACACCGTTGATCAGTGAGGTTATTACAATACCCCTCGCATTTGCCCTGAGTCAGCTGAGACCCGTCTAGGGATACCATCCCTTACAATCCTGTCGATAACAGTGGTTTGCAAATTGGTGAATACTTGGAGGAAATGTAGACCAAATTACATTAACAGTCAGGGTAATTTATTAAAGAACATGCTTCCCCACAACGATTCTCGAGTGAGTCGCACCTTTCACCATTGTGTCCAGTATTACTGGACAAGCACCTGGCACCATACTCACTCTCCCTCGATGCCCGGCACCCGGCTCCCGCTCGCTCTGAAACAAAGAAAGGCAAAAAGGAGAACACTCGCATAGGAAAACGAAGACAAGGAACAACGGATAAAATCGATATACCCCGCACGGCACACGGCTCCCGCCGGGCTCCTCCGCCCGCAACACGGCTCCCGTTTGCTATCCCCAAGCCTGGCACCCAGGCTCCGCTCGTTTCTGAAAAGAAAGGCCAACCACGCTCCACTCGCACCAACTAAGAAAGCGAAAAAGCGATAGATTGATATAAACATGAGAAAGGAAAACAGGCTAGATCGTTCTACCCCCGAAAGGAAAAAAGGATAGCTAGATTACCTAGAAAGGAAAAAAGGATAAGATAGCGATATACAATGAAAGGAACAAAAGGGATACAAATAGATATAAAAAAGAGAAAGGATAAAAGGATAAGAAGATCTATAGAAAAAGAAAATCACTTCTGAGAAAACAAAAATAAGGGACTTAGAAGCAGAGAGAGAATCGTAACTCTAATTCTCGGCAAATTGCGAGCGCACCGCAAACGAAAGTGAGACTAGACCCCGAGCCAGAGACACCCCTAATCATTGAATGGGCTACCACTATGTGAAAAGGAGTTTCTAGGCGGCAACATGACATCTTTAGATGTGTATGCTTACGTATAAAATGCCCGTTCCTCCTCTTCTTAAAAGACAACTTGGATACTTGAGCGGTCCTTAACGTAAGCAACCCCCGGATGTCTGGGAACGAGAGAGGAGGAAAAACTGACGAAGCATAAGTGAGGAACAAGCATAGGTTATTTCTTCAGTCCGGGACAACGCTTGAGCAGCACAGACAACAAAACCCGGACAACTAGGAGCAAAAATTCTAAAGCAGCCCTCGCGTGATCAAAGAGAGAGAGAGAATAATTGGGTTTTACTGCCATCCGGAACAACAAGCAAGGGCCAGAAAATAAGCACGACGCGGTCTTCCGCGCTAGTCTACTTCTCTCAAGGAGTTTCATTCGCTTCCGCGGCTCTAATTCAGGCTGCCTACCGTGCATACTTCTGCTCCCTTTCGTCTGTTCCTATCTCCCTCTTCCTTGCCCATATACCTATATCGGCTCCCTTTCGCGAACTCCTTTTTTGCCGCCAGTTTTTCTGCCGCGCTTGGGTTACTTGCTCCACCGTCTCTCCTGCAGTTTCACACACGTCTTTCCAATCCTCATCTTACGTCACCGTACCTCCCGTTCCTACCTTGCGAATTTAAGCTTTCTTGTTCCGCTCTTCCTTCCTCTCACCACTCCAACCTGGTCCCCCCTTCCCCCTTCCCCTCCTGGTCCCCCAAATCACTCGTCCCTTGTCCCTCTTTCGGCCCTTACGGTCCGGACTCCTAACACTCCTATTTCCCTTAGACTATTCTCTTTTCCGTTGCGACGGCCCTAGTAGCTTCGCTCCATTACTGCTGGGTACCCAGGGTCCGCACCACGTTGGCCCTCTCACGTTGAGGTTAATCCCAAAGGCTTTTTCTCTCCTCGCAGGCTACCTTATTAACTATTCCCCCGCGGCATCACAAGTAAACTCACGTCCCTCGACCCCATCCCCTGACTCAGAGGATTCTGAGCCGAAATATTATGGACAGAAAGCAGAAAAGGAGGACAGATCGGGCAGTAATGAAAAAAGATACATTTGGAAAAAAAAGCATATAAGAAGCGAGAGAAGAACAACGGGAGGAAAGGTCAAGAGGAAATAGGAGCTCTCAGACGAGGAGCAGGAGAAAAAACCTGCCTGGTGCCTGGTCGTCCCCTGTGTCCCCTTCTTCCGCCCGGTCCCCGGGCCCCGCTCGCTCTCCCCCGCGCCCGGCTCCCCGGTTGCCGCCGCTCTCAGGCTCACGCCCGGCACCCCGGCTCCGCTCGCTCTCCCGGCCGCCCGGCTTCCCGGTATCCCACGCGCGCTCCCCCCCGGCTCCGCCTCGCTCTCCGCCCGCCCAGCTACCCGGTTCGCCCGCTCATCCTGCCGGCACCCAGGCTCCGCTCCTTCTCCCCCCGCCCTGGCTCCCCGGGTCCGCTAGATACTCCCCCCGGAGCCGGCGTAGAGCCCACGACACGAAAGGCACACGACAGGATATCAGAGAGCTCTCACCCACGGATCCCGCTCGCTGCTCCGCCCTGCCCGCACCCTGTCAGCTCGCTCTCGCCCGGCACCCCGGCCTCGTCGCTACCCCCCGCCCGGGCTCCCCGGATCCGCTCGCTCTCCCCCCGGCTCCGCCGCTCTCGCGCCCGGCACCCCGGCTCGCATCACAAAACGCGCTCGCAGTGCAGCACTTTCCGGTGCCTGCTGCTGCATAGGACGCGTGGGAGGCTGGGAGCGGCATATAGCCGGCCCCGTGCACTGCTCTGCCCGGGGGCCCCTAATTGTTGTTAAGATGGCCCTGTATTTACTTTAGGAGGTGCCAGGAGCATTTTGCGTGTTGGTGTTCATGATTTTTTTTAAAGTGTATGTGTCTTATGTAGATGTGTTCTAATTAAAAAAAAAATTGATAAACTTTACACATATTTGCTTTATTCTTTTGAAATATCTGTGTTTTTTCTTTGGTTCTTTTCTCTTTGTGTATGTATATTATTTTTCCCTTGGCACTGCCAAACCTGGGTATTTTACATGGTATATTTGGCTTTAGATAGCATTTATTTCATACTTGTGTTGATGCGGTGTTTCGTGTCTGCCTTCTGTTGTTATATATGTGTGTATGTTAATATACAGGTTCGACAAACCTAAATTTGCACGCCCGGGCGAGTGGATTTAACATCGTGGCGAGCTCCTATTGGCCCAAGCAGCACACGTTTGGTACTAGGTGGCGAGTAATTTTTTTTGTGTGGCGAGTAGATTTTTTGGTGGATTTATCGACCCCTGTGTATATATATATATATAGATAGATGTTGCATAATAATGAGTTCTTCAGTATTAGGTGTAACTATCGCAACTGGACTACAGGCTATTTTCTGCTATATAATATATATCTTAATACATACGTTTATTTTTCTTTACTTATTTATGTTATATGCGTCTTAAAAAACGATTTGACTTACAAGGAAAATAAACTTGGACCTTAAAAATGATATTACCACCCCCCTCCCCGTCATTCCCCTTGTTTGTTGTGTCCATTATTTTATTGTAGGGTTATGGTGGGAGTCAACAGGACCCCAACAATATGGCTATTCGTTGCATATGGATCTGTGTGTCCGGACGGTTTGGTGTTGGGTTTTGCTCTATGACATCCTTAAACGCTCCTATTTTATCTTCGTTTTTCCAACTTAAAATTGCCAATAAAATAAGTTGAAAAAAAAAAAAAAAAATGATTTGACTACATTTCACTTCCTCAATACCACCATGACCAGAAATTATCTTTCTGTTACATTTGTTTATTATGTCCCTATCGTGTCATAATTTAATCTTTATGTCAATACTTTCAATTCTTGGCATTGTATCGTAAGATGTCTTGTCATTAATAATGCATGCTGTTTTTCTCTCTCACATCCTCTGTAATCACCAATTTGTGTTTGCAATAAAAGGAGATTATTCAGTTGTTTTTCTAATGTCAGTGTCTTTCTGAACTGGGGGATCAACATGAAATGAAAACACAAGAAGTATCCTCGGGGGCAACGGACCAGATGTAGGTTATATCTACAGTGGTTTTTGTGTCCAAGCGGAATCAATGAGTTCTGGGTTAATATTAACCAGATTCGTACAGAACCGTGTATTTAATTTAACCATGACAATGTACTACTTATTTAAGGCATCTTGACATCATGTATAATTGAAAGCGAAGCACAAATTGATTTAAGAAAGTAGTTGGGCTATTGCGCGCTTGACAATTGTTACAAAGACCAGCTGGAAAGATAAAAAAGATAAAAAACATAAATAATACCGAAATAGAGAGTATATATATATATTGATATATATATATATATATATAATATATATTTACCAGCCAATCTCAGCAAAAAGAGACAGCTACACTGTCTGTAGATATAATCCAAACGTCTTGTATTATAACAAAAAATACACCGCAGCCAACGTTTCGGTACCACAACAGAGAACCTTCCTCAGGGCCGTGAGGAAGGTCTCTCTGTGGGACCGAAATGTTCTATTGAATACCTATGGGATATAGCATCTGTTTTTGACCTTGACAACCTGTGTTGCTGACTGGCTTTGTGAGGAATTATATATATATATATATATATATAAAATATATATATATATATATACTCTCTATAATATATATATATATATGTTTCAGATCAGGTGATACCTTTTTATTTGGACAAATGATTCTATTCAAGGACAAGCTTTCTCGAGTTTCACTCTCTTCCTCAGGTCAGCAATACTGAGACTACAAAGGTTTCTACAACTTAGACAGGATTGTAAATATATATTATTTCTCTATAAGGGCACATAAGAGCCTGTATTTCTCCAAGCTCCTGTACAAACCAATCTTTCATCTTTGTGTATTTTTTGTACAACCTCACTGAGAAGTTATTCAGCATACAAGTACTCAAATGCCATTATTACCCTTTCTTGGAGGTTGAATCCTGGTTCTGGTCCTCGAGTTCCCCAGCGGCTGGATGGTCTGGGCTAGGGTGCATTTAAACTTCTGAAGAAAAATAATTTTCACACTGAATCCAGAAATAACCAGGACCAATAATGCCAACAGTCTGTACTATTTTGGATATTGCACCTTTAAGTGGAAGGTTGCCCGACTCTTCCTATCACTCCACGTGTTTGGCTCTGTGTGTGTATGTTGCACTGTATGTATATATGTGTGTATATATTTATATATATATATATATATAATATATATATATATAGTAATAACCGTGTTAGTCCAGTTGTAGATATCTTATATATATATATATATATATATATATATATATATATATATATATATAGTGCAGAATAAATGAGTTCTTCAGTATTAGGTGATACCTTTTTTATTGGACTAACAATTTATGTCATAGGACAAGCTTTCGACAGTTCTCCTCTTTTCTTCAGGTCAGCAATACTGATATACACAGGATTCAATGGCTAAAAGTGTAGAGAGAAAAAAACAAAACAAAAAAATAACAGATATGGACAGTAGATAAGGTAGGGTGTTAAAAGTGTTTGACGCCAGGGGACGGTGACAAGGAAAGGTGGGGAGGGGGAGGGATGCTAGTTGGGAGAGAAAGTGTGGATATTGAATCCTTTGTATATCAGTATTGCTGACCTGAAGAAGAGAGGAGAACTCTCGAAAGCTTGTCCTATGACATAAATTGTTAGTTCAATAAAAAAGGTATCACCTAATACCGAAGAACTAATTTATTCTGCACTATCGCAACTGGACTAACACGGCTATTTTCTGCTTTATATATATATTACACCTATATTACAAATATATATATATATACTTGACCTTTCTATAATCTCTATATGTAAAACAGCAGCAATACACTTTTTTTTTGTAAATAGGTCGGTTCTCAAATAATTGTACTTGGAGGCAACAAGGTGAAGACAGAGGCCTCCCAATGTGAGACGGGTAATAGCAACCCTATGAGCTGGTAACAGATGTGTCTTCCATGGCAGCCTGTGGACACACTTACATTAGCTGCTAAATGACCATCTGTTGTATGGGGGGAGGAGACTCAGGACAAGCAGGACAAAGGGCTACAGGACGACCCCAATGCTGCCCAGTGTTGTGAGATGGAATGACATTTGTTTTTAAGCAGGAGTGTGATGCCAGAGAAGTTTTACTGATTGTGGTGTTGTTGGTCTAGGAGAAGGAGTGGCTCAGTGAGTAAAGCCACTGACTGGCACTGAGTTTGAAGGGGAGCCTGGTTCAATTCCCGGTGTCGGCTCCTTGTGACCTTGGGCAAGTCACTTTATCTTCCTGTGCCTCAGGCACCAAAAACATAGATTGTAAGCTCCACGGGGCAGGGACCTGTGCCTGCAAAATGTCTCTGTAAAGCGCTGTGTAAAACTAGCAGCGCTATACAAGGACATGCTATTATTATTATTACACAACCTGGCCATCTATCAGATACACTATTTCTAATTACATGGGTTACACCAACAAACGTAGTGTTGGAGTGACATGTTATGGTTAAACAGAGTGCAAGCTCTCCGGATCAGGCAGATATTTTACAAATGAAGCAAGTTCTATATATACAGGAATTACACTCCAGTAACTCTGCCACCCTACTTATGTGTGTCTATTCGGTACCACCCTCTTTTTGTGACATTTTATGGGTTGTGAGGTTAACAAACTCTGAGAAAATCTTTACTGAATTCTTCTTCAAGAACCAAAATTTACACAAACAAAAAAGTGACCAGATCCAGAGAACTCCAACATTACACTTATATTATATTGGACATAAGAAACACATCACACACATATACTGTATCACACACAGACACACACAGACACACACACACACACACTGCATCACTCACATAGGTATTCACTACGCAAACAGACTACTGTCAACACGCAACCCACATCCATAACGTATCATACACACACCTGCATCCCCTCACACAGACACACACTGCTATATGACTACCCAGAATTCTGTGTCGATTATCCGGCTGGACAACGCCCCAGACTAATCAATAAATAACAACACACTGTCTCACTAAGTTACCAACACAGCACACCACAACAGACTGGTGCCTTACTGATCTCACACTCGTGACGTGTACTCAAGCTTTTCACCCCAGACTATGCCATCCCCGCCCAACATAGTGTATCACTTTACACACACAAAGACTGTCACAACACGACACCCATACCATTACTGTATCACACGCCAGCAGACCACAAACATGTATACATACTGTGCTAGTGACACACATCCGAACCTACTCAATAACTATAATCACTCTGGCTACACACAGACACACAGCCATACACACAGACACACAGCCATACACACAGACACACAGCCATACACACAGACACACAGCCATACACACAGACACACACAACACACAGCACAAGCCAACAACACAGCACCATACACAAGACACACACGCCATACACCACATAATCAGCAGGAATTCATAGGACAGCTCAGGCCACACACCCAGTCACTACAAGAGACAGTACACACTATATATAGCGCATACCCCATGTTTTCCTATATATAACCCCCTGTCCCTTCCTACGACTCCCTGTATGTGGTGGGGGTGTGTGTATATATATAACATATATATATCTCCTCTTACCTCTATATATTATACATATGGACTCTTACTGTATTTGACACGAAACCTCAAGCGACAATAAATCACTACAGAGAAAAAAAACAACCCCCCCATCCCGTTGTCTCTCCCCTCAGTCCCATTCCACAAGTTCCCCTCACTGTGTCTCCCTGTCCTTCCACCCCCAGTTCCTCCGCTCCTAGTCCATGTGCACTCCCTTTCCATCCCCATCCTGTGTCCCCGTGTCTCCTCGACCAGGTTTCCACCCCTTGCCTCCCCGCCACCACCCCGTGTCTCCCCCCCCACCCGGTTGTGTGTCCCTGTCATCCCCCTCCCCCCGGTTCCCACCCCCGACGTCTCTCCCAGTCCCGTCCCGCCCCCCCCCCCACCAGGGGGACCGCCGAAGGACCGTTGGGGTCCCTTAAGGCTTCTCTCACGTGGTGGTTGCCTTGTGATCCCGTGTCCCTCCCGTGTTGTGCGGTGCTTTTTGTAGCTTGACCCGCTCCTCCATGCTGTCGTCGTCCCCAGGTATCCCCCACCCCGGTTTTTGATGCCCATTAACACCCTGTATACCCAGGTACAAATGTTGCACGGCATGGACCCCCCTCTCCCGGTACCCCCCGGTACCTGTTACCCCGGTCCGGCGCTGCTGTGGATCTCCGGCTCTCGCAGCTTTAAGGCAGCACGTACTCACGTGACGTCAGAGGAGCCAGCACCGCCCAGTGTCAGGTCTCCCTGGCAGAGGTCACCCCAAGCCAGCAGCAGCAGCATCCCCAGGGAACCCCTGCCCTGTGAGGGGCTTATATACCACCCCTGACCTGTGAGGGGCTTTATACCACCCCTGCCTGTGAGGGGCTTACAATACCACCCCTGCCTGTGAGGGGCTAATAACCACCCCCTGCCCTGTGAGGGCTTATATACCACCTGCCTGCCTGTGAGGGGCTTATATACACCCCCTGCCCTGTGAGGGGCTTATATACCACCCCCTGGCTGTGGGGGCCGTATATCACCACTGCCCGTCATGAGGGGCTTACGATACAACCCCTGCCCTGTGAGGGGCGTATACCACCCCCTGCCACTGTGAGGGGCTATATACCACCCCTGCCCTGTGTGTGGGGGTCGTCGTAGCTATATACCACCCCTGCCCTCCTGAGGGGCTTACATACCACCCCTGACCTGTGAGGGGCTTATATCCACACCCTAAACTGTGAGGGGCTTATATACACCACGCCCCCTGGAGGGGTTACATACACCCCTGACCTGTGAGGGGTCTACATACCACCCGACATGTGGGGGCTTACATTACACCACCCCTGACCTGTAAGGGCTTATATACACCCCCTGACCTGTGAGGGGCCGATAATATACCACCCCCTGAACCTGTAAGAGGGCTTATATACCAGCCCTGACCTGTAAGGGGCTTATATACCACCCCCTGACCTGTGAGGGGCTTATATACCACCCCCTGCCTTTGAGGGGCATATATACCAGCCCTGACCTGTAGGGGCTTATATACCACCCCTGACCTGGAGGGGCTTATAAACCACCCCCCTGACCTGTGAGGGGCTTATATAATCCACACCCCTGACCTGGGAGGGGCTACATACACACCCCCTGACTGTGAGGGGCTTATCATACCACCCCTAACCTGTGAGGGGCTTATATACAACCCTGCCCTGTGAGGGGCTTATATACCACCCCCTGCCCTGTGAGGCGTGTATATACCACCCCCTAACCAGTGAGGGGCTTATATACCAGCCGGACCTGTAGGCTGATACAACCCAATGGACTATGAGCAATGACTGGAGGTATGGCATTATACCACCCCTGACCTGGGAGGGGCGTATATACCAGCCCTGACTGTGAGGGGCATACATACCACCCCCCGACATCTGTGAGGGGCTTAATACCACCACACTGACTGTGAGGGGCTTAATACCACACCCGCCTGACACTTGAGGGGTCTTACTATACGACACCCCCTGACTGTAGGGGGTACATACTACCCCTGACCTGTGAGGGGTTATATGACCACCCCTGCCCTGGTGAGGGCGTATATATACCAGCCCTGGACCTGTGTAGGGCATACACTTACCACCCCCTTGAGACTCGTGAGGGGTCTTATATACACAACCCTGTGACCGAGTGAGGGGGCCTTATATACCAGCGCCCTTGCGCCCTGTGAGGGCTTATATAACCCACCCTCGACCTGTAAGGGGCTTATATAACAGCCCTGACTTTGGAGGGGCATTTACCGCTGACCTGGAGGGGCATTCATACTATAACCAGCCCTGAGACCTGTTGAGGGGCTTACATACCACCCCCTGCCCTGTGAGGGGCTTATATACCACCCCCTGCCCTCTGAGGGGCTTACATACAACCCCTGCCCTGTGAGGGGCTTATATACCACCCCCTGCCCTGTGAGGGGCTTATATACCACCCTCTGACCTGTAAGGGGCTTATATACCAGCCCTGACCTGTGAGGGGCATACATACCACCCCCTGACCTGTGAGGCATATATATACCACCCTCTGACCTGTGAGGCGTATATATACCACCCTCTGACCTGTGAGGCGTATATATACCACCCCGACCTGTGAGGCGTATATATACCACCCTCTGACCTGTGAGGGGCTTATATACCACCCCCTGACCTGTGAGGGGCTTACATACCACCCCTGAACTGTGCCCCTAGCTCCGGCCACTCTCCCTCAGTCACTAAGTCAGGTGATGGGGGAACAGGTAAATGGGTAGGTAGGTCAGTACAATGTCGCGACTCTGTCTGGCTTACCTGCCTGGTCTCCTCAGAGACTCCTGGAGCTGTTGGTCCCAAATGCAGGAGGACAGCGAGATCCTCAGGTGGCAGGGGTAACAAAGGCTCCCCTGCCTGGGCAATGGACCTGATCTTGCAATCACTGCAACCGCTGCAGCTTCTCCAGGAAAAGAATAAACAAGGTGCCCCCGGTCATTACCGAGTAGCACCTCAGTATCCAACCAGGCAAAAAACCCACCTCCTTCTTGCTTCGACCGGCACCCCAATCGAGAAAGACCCGGGCGATCTGGATTGACCTAGGCCCCCCATCTGGCATGGTCACTTGTATCCCTGTTCACTTGAGCAGAGCCTCTGGTCTCACCATATCAGGTCGGACCAGAGTGACAGTGGCCCCGGAGTCGAGCAAGCCGGCTGCTTGGCGATCTCCTATGGTCACTGGCCTCAAATGCTTTTGGCGGACATCGTTGGATTGCAAACTGACCATTGCAATCTGATGTCTCCACTGCTGTTCCACTGGCTGCAGGTGTCGATTCCCCCGTCTGATTCCCTTGCTGGGCTGGATGGCTGCACTCTGCTCCTCTGTGTGTGCCACTTGCATGGTGGCGACTGGCCTCGCAGCTGGAGGACGTTGCCCCTGATGGGGATTACTGGACTTTGATATGTCCCGTTTTGTTGCATTGAAAGCACCTCATTTTGTGCTTGAACTGTGGGTTTGGGTGCACCCCCTCAGCAGCTGGTTTTTGCTTCCAGTGTGGGGTACCGTTGGTTGCCCGAGCCGGGCTGGCTCCGCCTTTCTTGCGGGACAAGGCACGACTGGTGATAAACTCATCAGCCATGTTAGCTGCCTCCAGACAAGTCTTTGGTTTTCGGTGAAAGACCCAGTGTCTTAAATCTGTGGGGCACTGCTGCAAAAATTGTTCTTTAAACATTAAGTCCAGCAAACTCTGATACTTAGTGGCATCACATCCCTCCACCCACTGAGTCCCAAAATCCTAGGTTTCCCAGTGGTTCTTCTCCCCCGACCTAAACATGCCACGGTATGCCTCTGGCGTGAGAGCATACTGTGTTAACAACAAAGTCTTTACGTCCCGGTTGTCGTTGCTGTCCGTTGCTGGGATGGCCTGGAGGGTCTCCAGGGCAGCCCCGGACAATAGCGGCGACAACTCCATGACACAGTCTCGTTCAGGCACACGGTACCGGAGACACTCAGTTAAAAAAATCTTCAGGTAACCATCTATTTTGTCCGTGCCATCCACAAACTTGCTGAAACTGTGATGGTCTATTTTAGGTAGAGGGGGCTTGTCAGGATTCCTCTGGGGTCTTGGGAGATGCACACCTTGAGAAGCTGCAAGTACCTGTAGCCTTTGCTTGAAAGTGGCCCCCTCTTCCCAGCTGGTGAGAACAGCGGCAAGCCCTGTAGCAGGGAGACCGTTAGCCACTGGGGGTACCATGGCTGCACTCCCTGGAATATGCTCACCATCTTTGTTCTCATTATCCTCGCCTTCTTCCGACTCCTCCAGGGGTGGACAATCCGCCTGTCACCTGGCCGAAGTGGATGACCCTGTGTCACAGGTGAGGTTATACACACCTGAGGTGAAGCTATACTCTCTTCGTGTTTCTCGAGATCCTCCTCCAGCACCGTCTTTGCCCGACCGTCGGTCGGTAGTCCATAACTCTCACACCGGGCGACAATCTGGAGACGGTCCCAGGACCTACTGTATACCGTCCTGTGTGTCCATTTTCGCCTGGTGGCACTAAACTAAGTGATAGTTTCATGGGAGAGGAGGTTGGGCCCGGGATTCAAGGGGTTACACCCCATTTGGCCACCCCCTGCTCTCCCTTGGGAAGCAAGGGGTTAACTGGACTGTGGTCCAGTAATGTGTTTTTACCTTGCTTCAGCATCCTCATGTATATTCCCCTGTAAAAATGTATTGTTTCTGTTCCAGTGTTTGCACCAACACATACACTGGGATTGATGCGGTAGGTAAAGGGTTAAGGTTAACTTAGTGTTTATAGCTCTTTGTTCCATGTTCCTGCCTTTTCAGGCACCATTTTGCAGAGTCCCATAAGTCGCCATTGGAGCTCCATGCATTCCAATGTCAGAAGTAGCGGTTTTGGACCTGTTTTTCCAGCAGGTGGCATCCGAGAGGAGGAGCGGCGGTTTCCCATTGTAAGTCAATGGGGCCATTGACTTCAATGGGGATTCCTCGACGCCGATCTCCAGGAACAGGTTGGCAGCCATCCAAACCGCAGACCGCAAAAGCGGATACAATGTCTTTGAAAAGAGCTTTATCACTTGGGTCAGGTTCAATGACAATTGGCGTGGGAATCTTAGGTTCTAGGGCACCTGGGAATAAAATTATTTGTGCCCTAGCCCCTAGGAACCCCCACACACGACCCACACCGGGTCCGGGAATGAGGGACCCCCGTAAAGGGTCGAGCGGAGAAAGAGGGTCGTGCCATTGACTTTAATGGCGGAGCGGAGGCCCCATTGAATCCAATGGCGGCGTGCGCCCATGCATTGTCTATGGCGGCGCCGGCCATTGATTCCAATGGGGAAAAGACGCGTGGCGTGAAAACGGCTAATTCCGAAATGGTAAAAAGTGTAAGTCCATATCTCCAGTTCTGGAAGGACCAGAGGGCTGGGAGTTGGGTGGCATGTAGCCAAGGTTCTGGCATTAATGCATGGCCATTCCCAGCCCTCTCCGATCAACCAGACGGAGTGTGGGCAAATGTAAAGATTTTTGGTTTTTCCATAGACTTCAATAGCGACGCCTCCACCTTGAAAGCCTATGGCGGGGAACCCCATTGACTTCAACGGCGGAGCCGCGCCATTAAAAGCCTATGGCGGCGGAACCCGTTGATTTCAATGGGGAAAAAGTGAAAAGCAGAGATTCATTTTTAAAGGGACGAATCCTGTATTTTAAAAGTGTTTTAACCTGCATTTGTGTATCTCCGGTTCTGGGGGTCGCAGAGGGCTGAGACTTGGCCACTATGGAGATACAGTTCCGGCAACAAAAGCTGGCAAATATCAGCCCACTGGACCCACCAGAACCGCATATATTAATATGTGAAGATATTAAACTGTGAATGGTATTGTGGGCCTGGTATGAGAACGCAGAGCCCATCTGCTATGCTAATAGGTCAGGGGGGCAGACAGATGGTTTAGCATAAGCCCTCTGATCAAAGGTTAACCGCTCTAATTGTATACACTAGGGCGAAGAACAAAGGGCCTGAGTGGTCTGTAAGTGTCATAGTTCACACTTGCAGGGAAGGGAGATTCTACTTCAAAAGACTCCATTAGCCAGCTAGGCGCCTTAAGGTTAAGGTATACTGCACCGACACACTTTATTCGAGCAAATACCCGGTATGTACCTGGCAGATACCTGGAATGCGCCGCTCCTCACCTCTGACAAGCCCCGTTGCATTTGCCTTCCCAGCCTGGGTTCATGCCTGGCTGATGGGCGGCTGATCTGTTAAATGATAATGATTAGGATTTAATAGGCTGCAATGCTTCGCGTGTCTACCAGATGGCATAAATTCATGAATTGTAATGCAGTATATATATATATACTGTGCAGTATTGCAGCCAGCGGGAATAAAATGCTTCAATCCCTGCTTGGAAAATACCTCAATGCACTCGGGCAGAAAACAGTCACAAACCTCAATACACCCGGGTATGCCCGAATTCGTGGGACTAGCCGAGCTCGAATAAAGTGTGTCGCCAGTGTAGGACTGAAAACTGTATATAAACTAGGCTCAGCCTATGCCCATTGTTCTTTGTGATTTTCAAGATTGCTGTATGAACTGCTAGTCAAGATTTCTGACTATTTCATCATTCCCATCCTAAGTAAGTGCATATTTTGTCTGTTATTTGTATATCTTCTGTGTTCACCTTTTTCAAGGAATAAATTATATTTTATCATATCTAGTTGTGTTCAGTTCAACCCAGGTATTTTGGTGTATATTATAGCTGGTCATAAAGTTACCGTGACATAGAGAACCTGTGCTTTTCTTAGCTTTGTGTAACGTGCGCAAGTCCCTACTTGTTTTGAGAGCTTGCAATTTACGAGTTTCTCTTTATGTTAGGAGACCCCTCAGGATTTTAAAACATAAAGCTCAATGATCCCACCTCTGCCACCAGTAAATAAGCCTGTCATGGGAGACCAGGCATTTACACCTTTTTACCAGGGTCATATATTGAGCAAAACAGGTAAAGTTAAATAAATTGTAAATTTATTTGCAGGAAAAGGCATATACACAATGATACACAAACTTCATAAGAAGAAACACACATACTTGGGACCTGGGGTAAAAAAAACTAGACTTTCCTAGCTAAATGTTACTTGAAATAAGAGTCTTTAGTTGACCGGGACTTAGCCCGAAATGTCCTGGAACTCAAATCGGCATGATGATCCAGGCGCCACCGCTCCCTTCTCTCCAGAGGACTTGAATCTGCTTGACCGCGACTTGGCTCCAAGCGTCCTGGAAACTAAAATCGTCTTGAAATCCCAGCCGCGACTGCTACGTTTTATTATTTATAACTTGGTCCCAAAAAGCTGGACTTAGAAAATTATGCAGGTTGTTTTTTTCTGAAGCCAGTGCTATGCTATTCGCCCAGAGGCATCTTTTTCCACTTTCAAATTTCCTGCTGCAGTTCTGGCGCTTGAGAATCTCTTGGGTGATTGGCTGAGAGGTTTCTTATAGTATTTTGGAGTTCATCCACAAAATACTACAGCCAATCACCCCATGGGAACTTTCTTACCAGCCAATCAGAGCGATGCCAGTCCTGTGAAGCCAGGCAAGCGGGGATTCTGAATCAGCCAAGGGCTTGCGCAAATTTGCTACCTTAGACACTTCCTATTCAGATGCCACACTCTGAGTTAGGCTCCTCCAAGTCTGGTGGGGCAAATGGTAGTCCGGATGACTTCCATTCATCCCAGGACATGGGTACATGAGCCCTTCCCTCTTGCCCAAATGATCTTCACACCTCAGGCTTCCTCTGTGGCTTTGATGTCCGATGTCTGAGTAGACTCACTGGAACCAAGTTGGTAGCCTAGTGGCTCGCCAGAACATTGGTTCTGAAAGTCCCAGCTCATAATACTGTGCACAACAGTACATTTTATACCAAACACAAATGTTAATAAAAAATATACTTTTACATGTCCTAAGTCTCTCGGTATGGGGAATAGAATAAAAAGCTGCACTTTATTTTCTATTACCTATATTTGCCACACACTATACAATGGACTTGGACTTTAAAAATCCCCTCACAACCTTATCTATGGTTGGAGAACCCATGAACCCCTATATAAGTTCTGGGTGACCAAGGCAGTAACTGGGTATCCTCCATAACCTAGGGACCCCTTATAGTTACAGGGACACTTTTCATCCCTTTCCACCATTTACCTTCTGAAGCAGGGAACCCTAGCGGTGAGTCCAGCAAGCGTTTTCAAGGGGAGATATTGCCGGGACAATGTGCCTATATGTATCCGGGAATCAAGCATGATTCTCGGGTAAATTTTTGGGGTATCCAGCAACTCTGGACCCCGACTACCTAGACACATTCTGACAACACTTTCTCCGCATAACCACCGTTGAAACTCATACCCTAGCACACCGGTGCGCAAACTGGGGGGCGCAACCCCCGGGGAGGGCATGAGACTGCATGCGGGGGGCACGGGGTTTACAGAGGCACCATGCGCTTCCCGAAGGCACTTAAATTAAGTGCCAGGGGAGCTGCAGGGCCTCTGTAAACATCACTTACCTTGGCTCCGGCAGCTTCTTAGATGCGTCGCCATGGCAACACGTCATGTTGCTATGGCAGCGTGACATCATGCCGCCGGAGCCGAGGTAAGCGGGGGTGGGGGGTGCGGAGAGAGGGGAACCGCCGGTAGGGGGCACAAGGAAAAAAGTTTGCGCGCCCCTGCCCTAGCAATCCCTGCTTGCTGGCATCCCTGGAAAGGCAAAAACATAAAAACATAAAAATGATTTATTGTCGCACAATTACAGTCTATGCAAGCACAACAGTTAGGCTCAAGATCTGACACTCTTGATCCCCAAAACATGGATCAGAGGTAACCAAAACAGGCTTAACCTTTATTTGAGAGCCTGGTTACCCCCTCAGCGTCACAATTACACCCTGCTCTGATTCTACTACCTTACACAATTTAGTGTCATCAGCAAAGATGGAGACTTTGCTCTCGGTGCCAACCTCAAGGTCATTAATAAACAAATTAAAAAGCAAGGGTCCCAGTACCGATCCACTCACGACTTTAGCCCAACCTGAAAAAGTTCCATTTATGACAACCCTCTGTTGTCTGTCCTTTAACCAGTTTTCAATCCAGGTGCATACATTATTACTGAGTCCAATTTGCTTTATTTTGTACACAAACCTCGTGTGGAACCGTATCAAAAGCCTTTGCAAAATCTAAGTAGACCACATCAACTGCATAACCCAGATATGAATTCCTACTTACCTCCTCAAAGAAACAAATAAGGATAGTTTGGCATGATCTATCCTTCATAAATCCATGCTGACTATTACTAATAATTTGGTTTTCTATGAGGTATTCCTGAATATTATCCCAGCCAGGGGACGGAGACGGACGGACGGACGGACGGACGGACGGACACACACACACACACACACACACACACACACACACACACAGAGAGACAGGGGGGAACTGGGGGGGAGGGACAGGGAGACACAGGAGGGGAACTGGGGGGGGGGAGGGCAGGGGGACTGGGGGGGAGGACAGGGAGACACAGGAGGGGAACTGGGGGATAGGGACTGAGGGGAGGACACGGGAGGGGGGGTTGTTCTCTTCTTTAGATGATGTGATGTCGCTTCGAGGTTTCGTGTAAATACAGTAAGAGTCATATGTATATATATAGAGGTAGAGGAGATATATATATGTATATATATATACACACACACACACACCGTAAGGAAGGTACAGGGGTTATATATAGGAAAACATGGGGGGTATATATATAGTGTGTACTGTCTGCTGTCAGTGAACATGGGCGTGTGGCCGGAGCTGTCCTATGAATTCCATGCTGATTATGTGTGTATGGCTGTGTGTCTGTGTGTATGGCTGTGTGTATGGCTGTGTGTCTGTGTGTATGGCTGTGTGTCTGTGTGTATGGCTGTGTGTCTGTGTGTATGGCTGTGTGTCTGTGTGTATGGCTGTGTGTCTGTGTGTAGCCAGAGTGATTATAGTTATTGAGTAGGTTCGGATTGTGTGTCACTAGCACAGTATGTATACAATGTTTGTGTCTGCGTGTGATACAGTATGTATGGGTGTGCGTGTGTGTACAGTATTGTGTGGTGTGTAAGTGATACACTATTGAGGGATTGCAGTGGTGTGTGAAAGTGATAAAGTATGTGAGTGATGCAGTGTGTGTGTGTGTGTAAGTGATACAGTTTGTGAGTGATAGTGTGTGTAAGTGATACACTATGTGAGTGATGCAGTGTGTGTGTGTGTGAGTGATGCAGTGTGTGTGATACAGTATGTATGGGTGTGCGTGTGTGACAAGTGTGTGGAATGATACACATGTGAGTGATGCAGTGTGTGTGTGTGTGTATGTGGTGGGTGTGTGTGTGTGTGTACAGTATATGTGTGGGATGTTTTATGTCCAGATAATAAGGGTAATGTTGGAGTCTTGGCTGGTCACTTTTTTGTTTGTGTTAAATTTGGTTCTTGAAGAGAATTCAGTACGATTTTCTCAGAGTTTGTTAACCTCACACCCATAAAATGTCACAAAAAGAGGGTGGTACCGAATACACACATAAGTAGGGTGGCAGAGTTACTGGGTTAATTCCTGGATATATAGAACTTGTTCATTTGTAAAATATTGCCTGATCCGGAGAGCTGCACTCTGTTTAACCATAACATGTCATCCAAAACACACGTTGTTGGTGTAACCCATGTAATTAGAAATAGTGTATCTGAAGATGGCCAGTTGTGTAATAATAATAATAGCATGTCCTTGTATAGCGCTGCTAGTTAACAGCGCTTTACAGAGACATTTGCAGGCACAGGTCCCTGCCCCGTGGAGTTACAATCTATGTTTTTGGTGCCTGAGGCACAGGAAGATAAGTGACTGCCCAAGGTCACAAGGAGCCGACACGGGAATTGAACAGGCTCCCCTTCAAACTCAGTGCCAGTCAGTGGCTTTACTCACTGAGCCACTCCTTCTCCTAGACAAACAACACCACAATCAGTTAAAATTTCTGGCATCACACTCCTGCTTAAAAAACAAATGTCATTCCATTCCAAAACTGGGCAGCATTGGGTCGTTGTAGCCCTTGTCCGCTTGTCCTGAGTCTCCTCCCCCCATTACAACAGATGGTATTTAGAGACTAATGTAATGGTGCCACAGGCTGCCATGGAAGAACATCTGTTTACCAGCTCATAGGGTTGATTACGTCTCAATTGGGAGGCCTTGTCTTCACTGTTGCCTCCAAGACAATTATTGAGAAACGACCATTACAAAAAAAACTAAGTTGGTATGCTGGCGGTTTTACATATAGAGATTATAGAAGAAAGGAAGTATATATCTATATATTGTAATATAGGTGTAATTATAATAAGCAGAGAAAATACCCGTTGTTAGTCCAGTTGCGATAGTGAGAATAAATTAGGTCTCGGTATTAGGTGGATACCTTGTATTGTAACTAACAATTATGTCATAGGACAAGCTTTCGAGAGTTCTCCTCTCTTTCTAGGTCAGCAAACTGAATACAAAGGATTCAATATCCACATTTCTCTCCCAACTAGCAGTCCCTCCCCCTCCCCACTTCATTGTCACGTCCTGGCGTCAAACACTTTTAACACCCTACCTTATCTACGTCCATATCTGTTATTTGTGTTTGTTTTTTTCTCTCTACACCTTTTAGCCATTGAATACTGTTGATACAGTATTGCGGACCTGAGAAAAAGAGGGAGGAAAGTGAGCCAATGAAAGAAAGGCCAAAAGGAGCACGAAGACGATGAACGCAGGATTTGCACAAAAAAGAAGAGTAATGAGAAAGAAGATATAAGAAGAAGATATATATAGATATTACTATATAATATATATATATATAATATTAGCTAACAAGCTGGAATAACACGGTTATATATATATATATATATATATAATAATATATATATATATATTATACACACATATATACATACAGTGCAATACACACACAGAGCCAAAACAGTGGAGTGAGCGATAGGAAGAGTCGGGCAACCTTCCAACTTAAAGTGCAATATCCCAAAATAGTACAGCTGTTGGCATTATTGGTCCTGGGTTATTTCTGGTGCATGTGTGAGAAATTATTTCTTCAGAAGTTTAAATGTCACCCTAGCCCCAGAACCATCCAGCGCTCTGCGGACCAGAACCAGGATCAGCTCCAGGAAAGGGTAATAATGGCATTTAGTAACTTGTATGCTGAATAACTTTCAGTGAGGTGTACAAAAAATACACAAAGATGAAAGATTGGTTTGTACAGGAGCTTGGAGAAATACAGGCTCTTATGTGCCCTTATAGAGAATATAATATATATTTACAATCCCTGTCTAAGTTGTAGAAACCTTTGTATATCAGTATTGCTGACCTGAGGAAGAGAGTGAAACTCTAGAAAGCTTTGTTCCCTTGAAAAACCATTTGTGCAAAAAAAAAGGTCCCATGGGAAATCTGGCAAGAAATATATATAATGATACATATAAAGTATATATTATATATATATAGATATATTATATATATATATATATATATATAATTCCTCACAAAGCCAGTCAGCACACAGGTTGTTAAGGTCAACAAAAACAGATGCTTATCCCATAGGTATTCAATAGAACATTTCGGTCCCACAGAGAGACCTTCCTCACGGCCTGAGGAAGGTCTCTATGTTTGGTACGAAACGTTGGCTGCGGTTGTATTTTGTTATAATACAAGACGTTTGGATATACTACAACAGTGGGCTGTCTCTTTTGGGGGACTGGGACGCTGTAAAATTATATATATATATATATATATATATATATATATATCTATATTATAGTAGATCATATTCATGGATATAGAGATATATATATATATATATTTTCTATATAATATAGTAGATATATATATATATATTATATATATATATAAAAACCAGAGAACTGGATATCATATATGTAACTATGTAACAAGCAAATGAGCAAATAGCTCAACTATTTACATTAAATCAATTTAGTCTTCATTTCAATTATACATGATGTCAAATGCCTTAAATAAGTAGTACATTGTCATGGTTAAATAAATACACGGTTCTGTACGAATCTGGTTAATATTAACCCAGAACTCATTGATCCGTTAGGACACAAAACCACTGTAGATAACTTACATCTGGTCCGTGCCCCCGAGGATACTTCTTGTGTTTTTCATTTCATGTTGATCCCCCAGTTCAGAAAGACACTGACATTAGAAAAACAACTGAATAATCTCCTTTTTATTGCAACACAAATGTGGTGATTACAGAGGATGTGAGAGAGAAAAACAGCATGCATTATTAATGACAAGAACATCTTACGATACAATGCCAAGAATGAAAGTATTGACATAAAGATTAAATATGACACGATAGGGACATATAAACAAATGTAACAGAAAGATAATTTCTGGTCATGGTGGTATTGATGAAAGTGAATAATTAGTCAAATCATTTTTTTTTTGTTTTTTTTTCAACTTATTTTTTATTGGCAATTTTTAATTGGAAAACAGAAGATAAAATAGGAGCGTTAAGGATGTCATAGAGCAAAACCCAGACACCAACCGTCCGGACACACAGATCCATATGCAACGAATAGCCATATTGTTGGGGTCCTGCTTGACATCCCACAATAACCCTACAACTAAATAATAATGGACACAACAAAACAAGGGGAAATGAGGGGGAGGGGGGTGGTAATATCATTTTTAAAGGTCCAAGTTTATTTTCCTTGTAAGTCAAATCGTTTTTTAAGACGCATATAACATAAATAAGGTAAAGAAAAATAAACGTATGTATTTAAGATATATATATATATAGCAGAAAATAGCCCTGTTAGTCCAGTTGCGATAGGTATCACCTAATACTGAAGAACTCATTTATTATGCAACATATATCTATATATATATATATATATACACAGTGGTCGATAAATCACCAAAAAATCTACTCGCCACACAAAAAAATCTACTCGCCACCTAGTACCAAACGTGTGCTGCTTGGGCCAATAGGAGCTCGCCACGATGTTAAATCCACTCGCCCGGGGCGTGCAAATGTATAGGTTTGTCGAACACTGTATATATACATACACACATATATAACACAGAAAGCAGACACCGCAATCAACACTACAGTATGAAATAAATGCTATCTAAAGCCAAAATATACCTGTAAAAAATACCCAGGTTTGGCAGTGCCAAGGGAAAAATAATATAAATACACAAAGAGAAAAGAACCCAAAGAAAACACACAGATATTTCAAAGAATAAAGCAAATATGTAGTAAAGTTTATCAATTTTTTTTTAATTAGAACACATCTACATAAGACACATACACTTTAAAAAAATCATGAAACCAACACGCAAACTGCTCCTGCACCTCCTAAAGTAAATACAGGGCCATCTTAACAACAATTAGGGGCCCCCGGGCAGAGCAGTGCACGGGGCCCGGCCTATACTGCCGCTCCCAGCCTCCCACGCGCTCACTAGCAGCAGCAGGCACCGGAAGTGCTGCACTGCGAGCGGTTGTGATGCGAGCCGGGGTGCCGGGCGGGCGGAGAGCGAGCGGAGCCGGGGGGAGAGCGAGCGGATCCGGGGAGCCGGGCGGGGGGAGAGCGAGCGGAGCCGGGGTGCCGGGCCCGGTACCCCCCTCACCGGGATCAGCCTCCGCTCCCCCCTCCCCGGGATCAGTCTCCGCTCCCCCCTCCCCGGGATCAGCCTCCGCTCCCCCCTCCCCGGGATCAGCCTCCGTTCTCCCTCCTCCCCGGGATCGGTCCCCCGCTCCTCCCCGGGATCAGTCCCCGGTCCCCCCTCCTCCTCCCCGGGATCAGTCCCCAGTCCCCCCTCCTCCCCGGGATCGCGTCCACACGGAAGATTGAATCCAATGTCACGGAGGTTCCGAGCAGCAGAGGCTGTCACCGGAGGCTTGTGACGTCACTCTCCCTAGCAACCAGCTCTGAAGCGACGGGCGGAACTAGAGACGTCACGTGACCACCAATGGAGTGCTTGAGTGTCAGGGATTGCCATGTGAACACTATACTGCAGGCTTTGGGCCTACTGGGGGACACATGTAACACAAACAAGTTTGTACAGAAAATCCGGTGTGTAATCTTCTCTCACTGGCCTTACATTGAGCTCACTCTGCGTAATGGGAGGTGTCTGTCTCATTCATAACTCCAAAGGCTGCGCACTGCTGGGGATAATGTTAGGTCCGGGCCATGGTGCCTTCGTCCTTGCTGAGGCGTGCGGAGGCTGTGGGAAAGCGGGTGCTTTCCCTGTCCATGATGGACGGGCCGTGGGGGCGTGCCTAGGGACGTCGCAGAGCTGGTTCGCCCTCATTGTGCGAACCGCTCACATGACCCGCGTGTCGCGCCAAGAAATCAGTTTCAACTGATTTCTTGCGCAACGCCCACCTCCTTCTGCATGGACGCGATCACTGCCGGTTTTCCACACCATGGACTTGTCCTTAGAAATGCATCTTCTGACCTATTCACCTAGTTCATGTTTTACATCACCTTTTAAGAAAGGGAGAGGTCCCAAAATGGGGCCGTCACCGACGTACGGGCTGCTGTGCCTCTAGGGGGCACATGCTGTGACTGGCTTCCCTTCCCCCCTCCCCCCACCGCGAGGTTTGTTAGATTTGCGCGCGCCAACGGGTAGAGGGGAGGGGGGGGGGGGAACTCGCACGGTCTATTTAAACCCTACGCTTGCAGGAGCTGGTCACTGATTTTGTTTTTCCCACCCACCCATCCCATTGACAATGTAATGTTGTGTTGTGCAATGTCTAACCATATTTTATTAATTTATCAGATCCATCGTTACAGCTTCGGCGGAATTGTCAGGCCAGTCATCATAGGGACACCGTAAAGACCCGAAATGGGGCTCTACCCAATGCGGATGTGCCCCAGGTAACGGTCCCCCTGAAAAGATTGTGCGGGCTGGAGGCACCGACGCAGGCGGTCGGGCGTTGTACCCCTGGCACCAATCTTAGGTAGCTGGCTCTATCCTATGCGAGTAGGCCCAGGCGGCCATGGTAGGGGGACCTAGAGTGAGCGGATGACGTGGCGGTTGAGAATAGTCTCCCGTGGCGGTTGAGAGTGTCTCTCCCGGTGGATGGTAGATTAGGGCGGTTGGAAAAGGCTCCCGCCGGAAGATACTGAGAATAGGGATGACAAATGACTAAGATTATGGCTGACAGTTTTTTGCAAGTATTGTTAAAACAATAAAGCTGTGACCTATTTTACTTCCACAAAACTGTGTCGTCTCAGTTTATTAGGTGGAGTGTAAGTAAACAACGCGGTAGGCACACTAAGCCTTTATAGTTTGGGTGACCAGGGACAGTCCCGTTTTTTTAATGGCTGTCCCCCTTTTTTTTTTTTTGTTTCAATCTATTTTTTATTAGGTTTGTCAAGACAAAACATTTCCATCATAACCAGTGTTCATCTTTAAAACAAGCGAGAAAAAGCATATAGACAACCAACCAGTTATATATTTTGGCTTAAACTCGATACAGGCTTGGTGATTAAACTTGTATACATTCAATTCGCCATCTCTACTTGTTTTCTTGCTTTCTTTCTGATTTTCCTTGAAGGTTATATTCAAGCGTCTTAAGACAAACCTATAGTTTCTTTAAGAAAAAACAGAGAAAAAAAAGATAGGAGAAGATGAAGAAAGATGTAGGAGGAAGGAAGAGGATAAAGGGGAGGAAGAGGGGGGAGTGGGGGGTCTACCGATCTGGTCGGTAAATAAATGTTCCATCCAAGTTATTATTATTTTTTTTTTAATTCACCTATTCTATTTTGAAGATCCAGCGTAACCTTTTATCTCCTTGCTTGAGGCTATTCCCAATCCTGTGGCCATGCATCCCATACCTTATAATAAAGATCTAATGAGTGGTTCAGCTGTGCTGATAGTCTTTCCATAAAGTTTGACGTTGTTTACTCTTTTAATCACTGTGCGTCTAGACAGGTTTTACCTTTTTCCATGCTGCCGCTTTGGCACACCGGGCCGCTGCTAGTATAAAAGTGATCGGCTTGCCTATTGGAGCTTGTAGTCCCTCCATCGGGCCGGCTAATAGATAGGTCAAAGGGTCTTTTGGGAGACTTAGGCCTGGGACATCAAGAATCATATTTTCTATCACGGTCCAAAAGTTTTGAATATGGGGGCAAAACCACCAGGTGTGGGCCATGTCTCCTTCCATACCACAACCTCTCCAGCATAGGTCTAGGGTCCCTGGATAAATCTGGCTCAGCCTACTCGGTTACGTACCAGTAAAATACCAGTTACGTACCAGTAAAATAGAATTTTATAAATGTTTTCTTTCGTTGTTTTACAGATTGATGTTTTCGCTGCCGATTCTCAGATATCCCTCCAGTCATCGTTAATCTATTTCTATATTGAGGTCCTCAGCCCATTTCATCATATATTTATGGGGTTGGGAAGTTGCGTGAGTAGCCAGCTCCGTATATATTCTCGAGATCAATTCCCTCTGGTAGATACCCTCCTTACATATTGTTTCAAATTTTGATAGATCCGAAAATTTTGCATTCTGAGCTATTGTTTGCAGAAAGTGTCTAATTTGGAAAACCTTAAAAATGTGTAGATTCTGCCTTCGTATATTTTGTTTTAATTCTTGAAGCGAGAGGATCTTTCCCCCTTCTATTAGATCTTTTGCTACTATTATATCCATTTCTTTAAGTTGCTCCGCATTTTTTTGGAGCAACCCGGAGAGAACTTGGGGTTATTTATTGTAAGAATAAGGAGAGAGGGAAATGTGGATAGCGAATATTTTTTTTTAACTTTTAGAACATATCTCCCACGTGCATCTCATCGATCCCAGTTTAAATCTTCCCGCCGGGCTCTCCCCCGGCCCTCGCTCTGTCCCGTTTTTTTAAAGGCTGTCCCGGCTGCTCCGCAATCTTTAAAATGTCCTGTTTTTTTGTGGCTGTTCCGGTTTTGGCCATCAGAACAGGGGGGGGGGGGGCAGAGAGCACAGAATGCAGGCAGAGAGGAGAGCGGAGGCCGGTCTGACTGCAGCTGCAGAGGGTGGGGGCGGGGTCTGACTGCAGAGGGTGGGGGCGTGGTTAGTGATAGCGGAGCCCCAGCAGTGAGAGCCGGAAGTGAGGTGCCTGGTGCCAGTCAAGATGGTTTCCCCCCATGCTCCAGAGTGAAAGGTAGGACACAACGTGTGTGTGTGTGTGTGTCTACAGACAGGACTATTGGCCCTGTGCAGAAATCCCATTCCCCATTTTCCCCAACGTCCCCCATGATCTTCCCCTCGATCCCCATTTTCCCCAGCATCCCCCATGATCTTCCCATCGGTCCCCATTTTCCCCAGCGTTCCCCATGATCTTCCCATCGATCCCCATTGCCCCCAGAATCCCCCATGATCTTCCCATCGTTCTCCATTTTCCCCAGCGTCCCCCATGATCATCCCATCGTTCCCCATTTTCCCCAGAATCAACCATGATCTTCCCATCGATCCCCATTTTCCCCAGCGTTCCCCATGATCTTCCCATCGATCCCCATTGCCCCCAGAATCCCCCATGATCTTCCCATCGTTCTCCATTTTCCCCAGCATCCCCCATGATCATCCCATCGTTCCCCATTTTCCCCAGAATCCCCCATGATCTTCCCATTGTTCCCCATTTTCCCCAGCATCCCCCATGATCTTCCCATCGTTCCTCATTTTCATCAGCGTCCCCATGATCATCCCATTGTTCTCCATTTTCCCCAGCGTCCCCCAGCGTCCCCCATGATCATCCCATCATTCCCCATTTTCCCCAGCTTCCCCCGTGATCTTCCCATCGTTCCCAATTTTCCCCAGCGTCCCCATGATCTTCCCATCGTTCCCCATTTTCCCCAGCGTCCCCCACGATCTTCCCATTGTTCCCCATTGTCCCCAGTGTCCCAATGATCTTCATATCGTTCCCAATTTTCCCCAGCGTCCCCATGATCTTCCCATCGTTCCCATTGTTCCCCAGCGTCCCCCATATCTTCCCATGGTATCCCCATTGTCCCCCACCATCCCCCATGATCTTCCCATCGTATCCCCATTTTCCCCCCCCACTCTCCATTGATCTTCCCATCGTTCCCCATTTTCCCCCCAGCGTTCCCCCATGCATCTATCCCATTGTTCTCCATTTTCCCCAGTGTCCCCCATGATCTCCCATTGTTCTCCATTTTCCCCAGCGTCCCCCATGATCATCCCATCATTCAACCATTTTCCCCAGCTTCCCCGTGATCTTTCCATCGTTCCCCAGCGTCCCCATGATCTTCCCATTGTTCCCCATTGTCCCCAGTGTCCCCATGATCTTCCCATCGTTCCCCATTTTCCCCAGCGTCCCCCATGATCTTCCCATCGTTCCCCATTTTCCCCAGCGTCCCCCATGATCTTCCCATTGTTCCCCAGCGTCCCCCATGATCTTCCCCATCGTTCCCCCATTTTTTCCCCCAGCGTCCCCCATGATCTTCCCAGCGTCCCCCATGATCTTCCCATCGTTGCCCTTTTCCCCAGCTCCCCCCTGATCTTCCCATCATTCCCCCATTTTCCCCAGCGTCCCCATGTCTTCCCATTGTCCCCATTTTCCCCAGTGTGCCCCATGATCTTCCCATCGTTCCCCCATTTTCCCCCCAGCGTCCCCATTGATCTTCCCATCGTTCCCACCCCCTTTCTCCACTCCCCCATGATCTCCCATCGTTGCCCATTGTCTCCCCAGCGTCCCCCTGATCCTTCCCATCATTTCCCAATTTCCCCCCCAGCGTCCCCATGATCTCCCATTGTTCCCCATTGTCCCACAATCCCCATGATCTTGCCCATCGTTCCCCATTTTCCCCAGCATCCCCCCTAGATCTTCCCATCGTTCCCCATTTTCCCCAGTGTCCCCCATGATCTCCCATCATTCAACCATTTTCCCCAGCTTCCCCCGTGATCTTTCCATCGTTCCCCAGCGTCCCCATCGTCCCCCATGATCTTCCCATTGTTCTCCATTTCCCCAGTGTCCCCCATGATCATGCCATTGTTCTCCATTTTCCCCAGCGTCCCCCATGATCATCCCATCATTCAACCATTTTCCCCAGCTTCCCCCATGATCTTCCCCACTCGTTCCCCAGTTCCCCAGCGTCCCCCAATCTTCCATCTTCCCCCACTTTTCCCCAGCTTCCCCATGATCTTCCCATTGTTCCCCATTGTTCCCCAGCATCCCCCATGATCTTCTCCATTGTTCCCCATTTTCCCCAGCGTCCCCATGATCTTCCCAGCGTCCTCCATGATCTTCCCATCGTTCCCCATTTTCCCCAGCACCCCCATGATCTTCCCATTGTTCCCCATTGTCCCCCGTGTCCCCCATGATCTTCCCATCGTTCCCCCCCCATTCTCCCCCAGCATCCCCCATGCTCGTTCCCATCGTTCCCCATTTTCCCCCCAGCATCCCCCATGATCTTCCCATCGTTCCCCATTTTCCCCAGCATCCCCCATGATCTTTCCTCATCATTTCCCATTTCCCAGCTTCCCCCGATAATCCCTCATTTCACCATTTTCCCCAGCTTCCCCCGTGATCTTCCTATCGTTCCCCAGCGTTCCCCATGATCTTCCCATCGTTCCCCATTGTCCCCAGTGTCCCCCATGATCTGTCCATTGTTCCCAATTTTCCCCAGCATCCCCCATGATCTTCCCATCATTCCCCATTTTCCCCCAGCGTCCCCCCCATGATCTTCCCATTGTTCCCCATTGTCCCCGCCGTCCCCCATGATCTTCCATCATTCCCCCATTTTCCTCCACGTCCCCCATGATCTTCCGTCCGTTCCCCATTTTTCCCCCCCAACGTCCCCATGATCTTCCCATCATTCCCCATTGTCCCCAGCGTCCCCCATGATCCTCCCATCATTCCCCATTTTCCCCAGCGTCACCCATTAACTTCCCAACCGTTCCCCATTTTCCCCAACGTCTCCCATGATGTTCGCATCGTTCCCATTTTCCCCAGCGTCCCCCATGATCTTCCTATCGTTCCCCATTGTCCCCAGGGTTCTCCCCATGATCTTCCATTGTTCCCCTTTCCCACGTCCCCCATGATCTTCCCATCTTTCCCCATGTTTCCCCAGCGCCCCCCATGATTCTTCTCCCATTGTTCCCCAATTTTCCCGCGTCCCGCATGATCTTCCCATCGTTCCGTATTTTCTCCCACTCGTCACCCCTGATCTTTCCAATCGTTCCCCATTTTCCTCCATCGTCCCCCATGATCTCGCATCGTTTCCCCATTTTCCCCGCTTCCCCCATGATCTTCCTATTGTTCCCCATTGTCCCCAGCGTCCCCCATGATCTTCCCCATCGTTTCCCATTTTTCCCCAGTGTCCCCCCATATTTCCCCTCTTCCCCAGCGTCCCCCATGAATCAATCCCATTGTTCCCCATTTTTCCCCGCTCCCCATAATCACCTCCATTCCCCATGTTCCCTCCCAGCGTCCCCCATGATCTTCAATCGTTCCCATTTTTCCCCAGCATCCCCCATGATCTTCCCATCGTTCCCCATTTTCCCCAGTGTCCCCCATGATCTTCCCATCATTCCCCTTTTCCCCAGCTCCCCCATGATCTTCCCATCGTTCCCCATTTTCCCCCGTCCCCCATGATCTTCCCCTCGTTTCCCATTTTCCCCCCGCGTCCCCCATGATCTTCCCTTCTCGTTCCCCATTTTCCCCAGCGTCCCCCATGATCTTCCCCATCGTTTCCCATTTTCCCCAGCTGTCCCCCATGATCTTCCCTCATTCGTTCCCCATATTCCCCAGCGTCCCCCATGATCTTCCCATTGTTCCCCATTTTCCCCCAGCTCCCCCATGATCTTCCCATCGTTCCCCCATTTTTCCCCACGTCCCCCATGATGCTTCCCATCGTTTCCCCATTTTCCCCCAGTGTCCCCCATGATCTTCCCATCGTTTCCCCATATCCCCGCGCCCCCCCATGATCTTCCCATTGTTCCCCATTTCCCCCAGCATCCCCCATGATCTTCCCATCGTTCTTCATTTTCCCCATCGTCACCCATGATCTTCCAATCGTTCTTCATTTTCCCCATCGTCACCCATGATCTTCCCATCGTTACCCATTTTCCCTCCCATCCCCCATGTCTTCCCTCGTTACCCATATTCCCCAGTGTCCCCCATGTTCTTCGCACGTTCCCATTTTCCCCCCCGCGTCCCCCAGATCTTCCTCTCGTTCCCCATTGGTCCCCAGCGTCCCCATGATCATTCCTCGATATCCCATTCCCCATTTTCCCCCCAAGCGCCCCCTGATCTTCCTTCCCCATCGTGTCCCCTTTCCCCCCCCATTGTCCCCCCTGATCCTTCCCATCATTACCCTTTTCCCAGTTCCCCAGTTCTTTCTTCCATCGTTCCCATTTTTCCCCCCCTTCTCCCCCTTGATCTATCCCATTGTTCCCCATTTTCCCCAGCGTCCCCATGATCTTCCCATCGTTCCCCATTTTCCCCAATTGTCCCCATGTCCTTACTTGGCCCATCTTCCCTTCCCTTCACTCTTTTTCCCCCATCCCCCATCTTTCACTCCTCATTATTCGCTGACCTCCCCATCGTTGCGCCCATTTTCCCATCGTCTCCGCATCTTTTCCCATCTCCCCCATTTCTCCAGCATCCCCCATGTTCTGCCATGTTCCCCTATTTCCCATCGCGTCCCCATGATCTTCTCCATCTCCCCATTGCCTCTTCCCCATTCCCAGCAATTCTGAGGCTGTCCCCGCAGCTCCCCATGATCTTCCCATTTTCCCCATTCCACTCCCAATGATGTTTCCCTTCCTCCCCAATTCACTTCATTCTTCCCATTGTCCCCCTTTTCCCCAGTCGTCCCCCATGATCTTCCATTGTTCCCCCCATTTTTCCAGCTCCAGCTCCATAGTTTCCCATTTGTTCCCCCCCCCCACTTTTCCCCCCAGCATCATCCCCCATGATCTTCCTCATTGTCCCCCATTTTCCCCCACTCCCCCATGGATCTTCCCATCTGTTCACCCCATTTTTCCCCCAGCGTCCCCATCATCTTCCATTGTGTTCCCCCCCCCCATTTTTTTCCAGCGTCCCCCATGATCTTCCCATTGTTCCCCTTTTCCCCAGCATCCCCCATGATCTTCCCATCGTCCCCATTTTTGTCCCAGCGTCCCGCATGATCGTTCCCCATCGTTCCCCATTTTCCCCATATCTGTCCCATCGTTCCCTTCCCCATTTTCCCCAGCATCCCCCCCTGATCTTCCCTTGTCCCCATTTTCCCGTCCCCAGCATCCCCCATGATCTTCCCATTGTTCCCCATTTTCCCCAGCATCCCCCATGATCTTCCCATCGTTCCCCATTTTCCCCAGCGTCCCCCATGATCTTCCCAGCGTCCCCCATGATATTCCCAGTGTAAGAGTTGTGTGCACACACTATAAGGGGGATAATACATATAACCAGGGGAGACACAGTTTGCAATGACGCAGGGGAATAAAACCACTATTAAACACTTTAACAGTTAACCCCTCGCCTCCCATACGATGGTGGGGGTGGCCCTGTGGGGGGTAACCCCTTTATTCCTGGACCCACCCCCTCTCCATTGCTACATCCCCTGCTTCACACTCAGTGCCACTCACTGAGCCGCTCCTTCAGTCCCTGTGTAGACATTAAACCATGTGGCTGCTTCAATCCTATGTAAAAAAAAAAAAAAAGATGGTTTGATTGCCAACATTAAAATCCTTTATAGACATAAAGTACTTTTCAATAAGCTGCTTCCAATGTATGTACAGATGCGAAGGGTCTCAATGCTACTCCAGATACCTGCACATACCCAGGAATGCCTCACAATATCAGCGTTTCCATAGGATGTAGTGTACAGCAACTACAAAACCCCACCGTGTGAGCCCATTCACATGTCTCAGACAGGTCTGCAGCCCTGCCCTTCCCCATTATCTCTTAGCATACAGTGCTTCCACTGCAGCCAGGGATTCTGGGTAACGACATGCAAATGAGCACACAGTGTCACCTTTTGCTTCTTTTCTATTTTAACATGGGACCCCAATAAGCTTTTGCCTGCCGCATTAGGCTGCGGCCGCAGTGTTTATTCCTGCATGCGTGCCTGGCGACATGGTGGCGCGTGTGCAGATTGAAGCCGCGGTCTGCGGTCTGTAGGGGGAGCGATGGGATGTGCGGGAGGCGTGGCCATGATGAGGCATATCTGCCGTTTCCATTGGCTGCCCGCCGACCAGGTGATCGCGGCACGGGAAGACAAAATTCTTGTCTTCCCTGCCAGTGCACGTGCCAGCGCGATACATGAGCGTCCACACAGGAAGCTACTGGGGCCTGCCTTGTAGAGCTGTGCATCTTGTGTGTGACGCGCACACCGTAGTGCACACCGCAGTGGCCACTGGGGACCTGGCTGTACACAGCTTTTCGGCACAGCCTGGGTTAAAGAAGTGCAGAGCCAGTAAACCTATGCCCAGGCAGCTGTTCCGACATTTTGGCTCACATCAGCGCGCGGGTGGTTACTGGCCTTGCACTGTGAAGCTGGTTTTAGGATTCAGTGATAATGTTGCTTCAGAATCCTCCAGTGTGCTTGGGCATATCTCATGAAAGGGAACAGTTAAGATGGCTACATCTGTAAGTCATCACGGCACCAGGGAAATGGGCTCTTCCGATGGCCGTTTGCCATCCCCAGCAGGTCAGAAGGTAAGAAACCATCTCCGAATCTGTCCACCCCCTGGATGACATACATGCCCCAATATGGGCTCTACATCATGAGGGGGGATACTATAGCACCATATCTACGTCATCAAGGTGGCTGGACAGGACATCTTACATTGCCCAGCCCCTTGATGACGTCGATGACCGAATATGGTCCTCTAGTATTCCCCCTAATGAGGTCCAGACCCATATTCGGGAATCTCCATAACCAATGGGGGCTGGCCAGACTGGGACAGCTTCTGACCTTCAGAGCTGCAGTGGACAACACACAGAGATGAGGATGGCTGTGCAGTTCATCTAAAAGGTTGGTATCGGCTTCTCTTCTCTCCTGATGCTGTGGGGTACCACTCACAAACAGAGAACCACCGCAGGACTAACCCTTACAGGCAATCACCGTGGCTGCCGGACTGCACCACACCGCCAAGCGCGCCATTACAGCACTGAGAACAGTAAGTCTCGCTATACTGTATCTGTGATTGAAAGGGGCCCCGGGACCAGTATAATTAAGGTTAAGCCCAGTCCGTGGCCCCTGCCTGTCCTTCCCTCGCGCTCCTCTCGCCACCAGACCCCTGAGCTACCCCGTTGTCATATGCCCGGTAGCCCCTTGCATCCCATGTAAAATGTATTTCTTTATCACTGATGGGGATCACTTTACTAAAATAACAGAGTATGAAGCATAGCCAAGGTCTCTGGACATGTGGGGCTGAGAACCCCTTTGTGCAGGTCGCATGTCCAGAGAACTGGCTGGTGCTGGAGGTGGAGAGGTGCAGGGGACAAGGATAGAGTGGCTGGGGGTGGAAATCAGGCCGGGGGGGGGGGGGCATCCTCCTGAAAAGTGGAGCAATTGGTTGCTTCCCCAGTCAGCGCGGCGCCAGTCCAGCGGGGGATACGCTGCCGGCCGGGGAAGCCATTGCCGAGCTCCCGCTGGTAGGCGCTGCTCCCATTGGTGCATTCGTATTTCCCATCCAAGGCCCTTTAACTCTCAGCTCTGCCCCAAACCCTGATTGGCCCATGCAGGTGAGCCCTCGCATTCCGATTGGTTCCTGAGCAGCATATGCTGTGTGATTGGTCGCCGCCCCATCTACCATGATTTCCCATGGCAGCTGGGGGCTCTATGTGAGGGAAACCAGATCAGCGTTCCGGAGTCATCCTGATGCTTGTGGACGAGGCTGTGCCGGAGACACCCAGAAAATGAGGCTGGGAGACCAACCGACTGGGTAATTTGAAAGTGCTATGTGCTACGGGACTGTGTGTTGCCGGAGAAGCGGAGAGCAGGACTTTTAAGCGGGAGATGTGAAAGTGCTATGCCACAAGGTCTACAAGAGAGGTCTGGAAACTCCCTACCCCAACAGGTAAGCCTTTAATATGACCCTCAGCACTGAGCCAGCTAACCTAGGGGGTTTGTGTTCTGCGTTCTGGTTCCGGCTGGAATAAACACTCTTTATTGAACTGCTTTGTCCTGTCTGGTGCCTTGTTCTTTGGGTTAAGTTCTGGTTTCTGAACACAAAGTAAAATTGACAACATTACAAAGTTACAGTTACACACAGGTTTAAAGTCGGAAACAGCCAAGGTCTTGAAGGAACTTGGACAGGAGGTGGATTTGAGGGACTCGGGTAAATTGTTCCTGCAGAGGGGGGAACGGTACGAGAAGGGAGAGCGACCGGATTCTTTATTGAACCTTGGGACTATAAGGCAGCTTTCTGGGCGCAGATGTAAGGAGATAAGTGCTGGGTACACTGGGGGTGAGGAGCCTGCTCAGGTAACTTGTGCAGAAAGTATTTGAAGTTGAGACAGGTAAGATGTTCGTTGCGTCTGGGACTCAAGGTTGATGCCAAGCAGTCCTGTTAACATATCAAATGTGTGGTGTTGGCGGTTACCACTAGTACCCAAACCAAACGTCATATTGGTTGGTAAAGATCAATACATTTGGCGAGGTGAATTTGGGAGTTCCATACACTGATGTCCCGTAGTCAATCTTGGCATAGTATCGTTGCTGTGGCATGGCCTTTCTGCGAAGTTGCTATAGACATATTTGTTCTAATACAATTACACCACGTTTTGGGATAGATTCTAGATGTCATTTGTCAATATACAAACCAATGTTAAATTGAGTCAAGGCCACATAACTAATATTTAAAGCTGTAACTGAGGCAGATTAGTGTTAGAGCTGGTTCTAATCCATGTAACTCTGTCATAGTAGAATAACGAAATGTAGCTTAGTCCCGATACACACCATAGTTTACTGTTTGTCAGTGGTTATAAAACAGTTTGTTTTTGAGCGAGTTGATCCGGTTTTCAAAACGTTAAAAAAATCAATCAAATGGCAGCACTATTTTCAAGGTCAGAGAGTGCTGGCCAAGGTGTATATAGGTAGTATCATCTACATGTGGCAGAAGGCTGGGATGTGTTTATATAGAATAGTATCATGCATACATGTCAGGGAGGCTGGGACTTGGCTTTGCATCATAGGGATAGTATCAGCATACATGTCCAGAGAGGCTGGTACTGCTCGTGTATATAGGATAGTATCAGCATAAAGTTAGAGAGGGCTGAGACTTGGCGTGCTATATAGTAGTACAGCATACATAAGATGTGTCAGAGAGGCTGGAACCGGCAATGCATATAGGATAGTATCACATACATGTGCAGAGCATGGCTGGACTGCGTATAGGTATCATCATCAGGTAGGCTGATTTCTGATTGGATTAACAGCATACATGTGCATAGATGGGCTGGGACTGCGTGCTATAGTAATCAACAGTGAGAGCTGATCGGTCATAGGATGACGCATCATTGTGCAGAGAGGCTGGACTTGTTAGAACAGAGTACAGCTACATTGCAAGCGTACGCGAATTTAATAACAGCATACATTGGCAGAGAGGCTGTGGACTGGCTGTAATTAGGATAGTATCAGCATATGTGCAATAGCTGGGACTATGCTGTATCTAGAGAATAGTATCATCATACATGTCATAAGGCTGGGACTGCGTGTAAAGAGAATAGTATCAGCATACATGTGCAGAGAGTGGATCGTTAGAGATGCGATTATAATCTAGGAGTGTATCAGCCATACATGTGCGAGGAGGCTGGACTGCGTTGATAGAGAAGTATCACATACATGCAAGAGGGCGGGACCGCGTTTATATAGGATCAGTACAGCATACATGTGCAATAGAGCTTGGACTTGCGTGCTATATGGATAGTACAGCATACATTTGATGCAGAGGCCTGGGACTGCGTTAATAGATAGATCCATATTGTCAAGCGGAACTTGTATATAGAATTCCATAGCATCAGTGCAGAGGCTGTGGACACGCCGTACATCAAGAAGCTCTTGATAGTCTCTCATACTATTGCAGAGCTGGACGGCGTGTATTAATATCGCTCGTGCAAGGCCTGGCTTGCGTGTTATATGGATAGTATCAGCATCATTGCAGTGCGGCTGGGACTTGGTGGCGTGTATACCGGATAGTATCATCATACATTTGCAGGGCTGGACGAACTGGTGCTGTATATCAAGGATATATCAGCATACATTGTCAGCAGAGGCGTTGGGACGCGTAAATATAGGATAGTATCAGCACAAGATGTGCCAGAGAGGCTGGACTTGGCTGTGATCTAGGAATAGTATCATGCATACATGTGCAGAAGCTGGGACTGCGGTGTATATAGGATAGTATCAGCATACATGTGCAAGAGGCTGGGACTGAACTGTATACTAGGAGTATCAGATACATGTGCAGGAGAGGCCTGGCGCTTGTAATATATAGTATAGTCTCAGCATACATGTGCAGAGGGATGCGTCTCGTGTAAAAGATCGTAGCTGTGTGCTTATATAGAATAGTCATCATCATACTGTGCAAGAGGCTGGTGATCGCGTTGTATATAGAATCACAGCATACATGTGCAGAGGGCTGGGATGCTGTATAAGGTGAATAGTATCATCATAGCATGTGCAGAGAATTGCCTTGACCTGTGCAGGTTATTATATATCACAAACAGTGACAGAAGTAGTGGCGCAGTGATGACAAAGCAATAATCCTATCAATTGAGAGGTTGGACACCGAGTTAAAGAGATCACATGATAATTTCAGATAGCTGAGATCAGGACTCGATGATGTTCAGAAACAGCGAGTCATAACGTGCTTATGATAAAAACGACAATTACCGTAGCCAAGAATTGGGGGCCAAGAGCCATTGTCTGATTAGACGTTAGAGCAACGTCTCATCAAGCACGGGCTAATATAACATGTCACCGTACAAAAGCCGCTTTGCAAGATCTCAGAATATTGTACCAGACCACTGGCCACGTTCCACTTCCTATTCAATCTCATTGCTCATTTGTCGTTACTGTGGAATGATTTGGTCGGAATTGACTTCTTTTAATTAGTTGCTTGATTGGGAATGAATGTATTTCTCCGACTTTGGATAATCGGCGCTCAGAGTAAATGAGTACTTCCGCATTAGGCGAAACTCCTGTTTACTCTCCACTATTGCAACTGGACTCACACGGCTATTTCTATTTCATTCCCGATGCCAGGAGGTAGAATGGAGAGAGGTCAGTCGTTGGACACAATGTCTTCATTCCCACTTTTATGGACCGGGATAACGCTGGCGGTTTTCCAGGGCTCAGGGATTTGGCCAGGAGACAAAGTTGAGTTGATTGTGGAGGCAATTGGTTTGGCAATGACGGGGGGCGCCAAGTGGGCAACTAGATGCATTTGTCGAAAATAGAGAGAGTACGGCCCACATTGATTGCTAAGCTTTAGTTTGTATTTTGAACTTTGTCATGTATTCAAGGCTCATTCCCAAACAAATAATCAGTACGTCAATGCCAGTGCAATCCATGCATCCACATGATGGAATTGGGGCCCTCATAGCTAAGCAACTGCATCGTTCTCTCTGCTACTCGGCATTCCTCTGTGGACTGATATTTATTTCTATTGTAGAATCAGGACGGACGCTTGTTATGATTGTTTGGTGAACATTTTTCATTCATCAGCACTTCCTTTTATATATTATATATATTATATATTATATAATATATATCTATATAATATCTATATTATCTATATATATTATATATCACATCCCTAACAACAGGTCTTCCCTGAAGCACCCTTATTATCATACAGACAAACCCCATAATCCAAGAATAGTTATGGAGTAAAGTATTCACAGTACAACTGATGCGGGACAAACCATGCCAGGACCCAAGTGTCAAAACTGCGCAATGCTCTACACAGCGGACACAATACAAATACCACACAGATCGGAATACAAAATCAGAGGAGGGTTCACCTGTTCCTCCAGCAATGTCGTGTACCTCATCATGTGCATGAAATGCCAGGCCTGCTACTACATAGGTGAGACAGACAGGGGCTAAACAGAGAATGAACCTGCCGCCACCGCCACAGCATCACACGCGAAGAACAAGAGACAGTCCTGTTGGCGAACATTTCTCGACTCTGGCCATAAGATGAACGATCTGAGGGTTGCCATACTCAAGGTATCTTAAATAACCCCCGAAAGAGAGACGGTTCATGAATACAAATTTATGCAACGGTTCGGACACTTAGCGATGGCCTAAACAGAGATCGAAATTTTATGAGTCGTACTGACACTAGCGAACTCTCTTCCCACACGAGCCTAAAGGCCATGTCTATATACTGTGCTAATGTATGCACCCACAGCTGTCTCTCACACATACTAACTCCTTATTTTTATCATCAATACAATACACCAAGGGACCACATAGTATCCACACACACCTTTTAGTTGTGCTACATCTCTCACATTTCCACACCAACCCACACCCTTTATATCCTCTCACTCCTCCACACACACACCTTGTGTAGAGCACTGTTTATACTGGGGCTCTCCATTCATTTTTATTCACACTGATACACATACACACTCTTTCTTCTCACTTGCTTTCAGTAACCTTTTGACACCTCTAGCCATAAACACACACCACACCGGGGGAAGGAGAAGCACATAACATTCCAAGACACTGTTTTTAAGTTATCCTTGCTTCTTCATTGTAACATCGCCGGAAGAAGAGATCAGTGTATCTCGAAACTCGCACAAATAAAGCATTTCGTTAGCCACAGAATGGTATCATCTATTATTATTTTTGATTTATATATATATATATATATTATATATATATATATAATAAGAGAGAGAGAGAGAGAGCTTATAGGGGATCATGTTAAATGGTTTTGAAGGAAATGTGGCACTGTTGCTCATATGCATGTTATTTCAAGAACCCTTTGGCAGTGGAATTGCTTTGTGCTGGGTGATAATGGGTGAAGGCGGAGTTGCAGACCTGCCTAAGAAGACTGCGATGAGCATACCGTAATATTTCCATTATATATATATATATATCTATATATTTATTATATATATATCTAATAATTATTAAATAATGTGGTGGGTTCTGGGTTTAGAGATTGCTGGGAGTGTGTTTATTAATTTTAATTTTCAACTGGTTCAGTTATTTGGAGTGGTGGCCCCTCCTTCCTGGGTTTAGCTCACCCCACCCTCCCCCCCCTCCCCCAGGGTTTAAGTTCAGCTTTCATGTACCGTCGTGCAGGACGGTCTATAAGAACCTTCTCCCTCCAACTGCAGAGGTAATGATATTTCACAGTAGTGTTTAGGACCTGCATACTGGTCCTGCCGTGACGTGCTGCATACTGTCTAGTTGCGCTTGACGGGCTGCATACTGGTCATGGCGACGTGGCTCATACTGGTCCTGCCGTGACTGGCTGCATACGTGGCCTGGCTAGCTGTGTCTGCACGTGTCTGCCTGGCTTGCGGCATACTGGTCATGCCTGTATCCTTGACTTGTCTTCATACTTTTCATTCCTTTACTTTGCTTCCTACCTGTTCATAGTCCCGTCCTTTTCTGCATCGTCATGGCCTGACGTGGCTGCAGGCTTGTAACGCTTTGGCCAAAGGGTTTCACTAAACGACCCTTACTCATGAGAATACTAACATTGAAGTATTTAACTGTGTATTAAGTCACATTGGATGTAGCATTGGGTATTTCTGTCTTTTGTTGTCCACACAGATTTACCAATCATTTAAAGGGGCAGGGCACAAGTAAACTAAGGACACAGCATGTTTCATAGGCTAAATGTAGCCGAGAAGACACTTTAAAAATATGATTAGGATAAAGAGCTTGTGAGCGCGAAACGCGTAGAGGGTTCTTGTGTGACTCCGTTTTTAATGATGGCTTAATAAATATTATTTTTTTATGCACTTGGTTCTCCTCTCCATTTTTTCCGATTAGTAATGCTCCACATGTTGGCATTTTAAAATAAATTGTTTAAACCTAACTTTTCTATATTAAACAAAAGCTTTGGATGTGTTTTTTTTTCTTTTGCAATCATAATCTTATTTGATTTGATCTTTGGCGATAAGACAGTTTGTCAGTCCTCAAAACTGGAGGTGCAGTGATGTCTTTGGTTTGGGCTGAAGGAGCGGCTCAGTGAGTAACGACTAGTAACCATGACACTGAGTTTGAAGCAGGGGAACCTGGTTCAATTCCCGGTGTCGGCTCCTTGTGACCTTGGGCAAGTCACCTAATCTCCCTGTGCCTCAGGCACCAAAAATATAGATTGTAAACTCTGTGGGGCAGGGATTCATGCCGGCAAAATTCTATGTACAGCGTTGCGCACAAGCGCTACACAAGAAAAACATTATTATTGTCCTTTTGTTTGTATAATAATTATGAAAACATCTTTAGGGACGCAGATAAACAGAAGTAGCTGATATGCTTGAAATAATTTTACGTGTTTGCTTCCTATTTGAATTAAAATATGTTACTTCCACTGAGACGGAATCTTGCTAAACAAGCCGATTATACCGGAGTGCTACACAGAAAGGCCTTAGTATGTAAGATACATAGCCCAGCAACTCAAAGGGCTAGTGCCTACTAGGTCCTCAGTGACCTAATCCCTGGGACATGTTTAAGGGTTCTCATCTGTGTGATCGATACCTTTCGTTCCGCAAGATCTGACACCTATAAGTATATTTAATGTATTTATTAAATTGAGACTAGGGAGGGGCTTGATTTCCTTTGGCTGCTTCCTTTTGTGTGATGTCACTGTGTGATCAGCAAGTGATTGTATAGCCAGAGTCTCCCCCTACCCCCTTCCCCTTTATTGGCTCTCTAAGGATGTGTGGGTGGGGTCGGGGGGGGTGGATAAAGGGAACGAAAACACACTGGGTGTGAAGAGAGGATTTGTGTGGGGGCTTTTTATTGAGGGGTAAAGAAGTTGTTGGGAGAGAAGTGTATAAATAATGGCGGAGTGGGGAGTGGGGAAGTTGGAGAGAACAGAGACATTCACAAAGGAGTGAGAAAACAGTAAACAGAAAAGGCAATAGGGAGGGCATAGTGAGATGCAGGAGGAGAGACTTCCCAGGTACTGGAGGATAGAAAGAGTACAAAGAATCACAGCCTTTCGAAAGTTAAGTTCTCACAGCTGCAAAGATGCTGTGCAGAGTCCCGATCATCTTCCTCAAATCTTCACCTCCAATTTCAACTCCAAAAGGAACTCTGCCACACACCCTAGATGTGACACTTTGATGTTACACAACCATTGTATCTTTAGCTAACTGTAAATGAGAATACAGCTTTAAAGAATATCAAATGAAAACTATTCAAAGTAGTACGCAGATATCACTTTATTGTTAATACACTGCACTGATACAGGTTTCGGGCTGCATGCAGTTGGGTTTGTTCTGTGAAATCTATGTGCAGGACGGCAGGCCAGATGGGTCTTTGGTAAGCCAGTTCCAAAATCCTATTTCTGTAAGGGAAACAAAGTCCTGAGTTAGTTTAAATGTAAAAAAAAACCCCACTCTTACCACTTATCTTCACCCCAGCAAGAAATCTGAAGCTGTATCAAGTCAGTACCAAATAATGTTTCAATAGCTATTACTGGTCCTAAACATATGTTGTCAAATAAATATACCAAATACAGGTGCAGTCCATCCCCTGCGCCCCCCTTTTGTACGAGGGATGCAGGGGGTTCCCCCGAAGCCGACCTTCGTTTATTTCCGCTCTGGAGACGGCTTACTTCCGGCGATACCACTGCAGATAGCGAACCCGGTATATTTGAAATCGCCCCTGGCCACGACGGCCAATAGGAAGCCACGACAGATGACATCGCGGCTTCCTATTGGCCTGCGCTATCCTTGGTGATTGAAACCACCACTTTACTCCACCTAGAGGGGTAGGCGCCGACGCTGAGCTATACGGGGATTTATTTAGTCAAATATTTTTTTTTTTAGAAATCACGCAAACCTCATTCAAACCTGTCCTGTTTTACAGAGTTCCATAACTCCATAGGCCATGGGTGGCCAACTCCAGTCTTCAAGGGCCACCAACAGGTTAGGTTGTAAGGATATCCCAGCTTCAGCACAGGTGGCTCAATCAGTCCCTGCTTCAGCACAGGTGGCTCAATCAGTGGCTGAGCCACGGATTGAGACACCTGTGCTGAAGCAGGGATATCCTTAAAACCTGACCGGTTGGTGGCCCTTGAGGACTGGCGTTGGCCACTCCTGCGGTAGGCGAACCGAAACTGGTTCAATACATCTACAAGTCTTACCTTTGAAACAACTGGGTATTGTAATTGTACCATCCAGGCACTGAGTATCCGCTGGATAGCCACACTTCCCTGTTTCATCTGTGCAGTAGAACCCAATAATGTCGGCATGGTGAATTTGCTGATTTGAAATTTTCTGGATATCGATTTTGTTTCCGTTGTATAAAACGACGGCTTTCTTCACCGTTAACTGGCACGGCGCTGCAAAGCCAGACATTTACAATCAAGACAGAATTAATAGATGGCGACCATTGCTTTCAACCGCCATCGATAACGAGATCTTGTGGCAAAAATAAAAAGATACACTTAAAATTCTTAGAGCTGGGCACGTTTTTTGGAAAATTCGAAATATTCCCCAATATTTTTCCAATTTGCCACTATTTTTTTTTTAAAAGCAGTAGTGACTTTGAGAACGCCAACAAATTTTGGCAAGATTTGAAAATGCCCCAAAAACGTGCAAAAACGAATTTTGCAAAAAAAATAAAATCTCTAGACACGATATAGGGTTTTGTATTTAATTGAAGAATATCCTACTGATCTATTTTCCACTTAAAGCTGCAGTCCAAGCAATATCCTACGTGTCTTTTTTTGTTGATAAATCAGTTCTGTACTATGAGAAAATACTTGTAGCATTTTTTCTCCAACAATTCTGAATGACATTTTTAATGTATTATAATGTAACAAGCAATTTTTGTTTCTATAGCAACCATTTACAAAGTCACATCCCCTTCCTCTTCTGAAACAGGCTCTGGCACACCCCTTTTTGAGCCCTGCCCTCTCTCTAGCAGCGCACCAATTGTATCTAGTGCCTGCCTGGTCACATGATCTTCCCCGCAGAACTCTAAATCATTGGGCCTCTTCTGCTGCACTGACAGCCATTTAGTGAACCCCCGAGCCAAATCTTCACCGATCGATCACAGGAGAACGGATCGATCGGCAACTTAGCTAATTACTTATCATTGTGTGGGTTGTATAGATGCACATATTAAAGGGAGGAAATCGGCAGCTTGGACTGTTGCTTTCAGACAGTTACTACTGTATGTCATACTATACCTCTGCAGGTCGGCTTTGGCGACCACTCCCCATCCTTTTCGCAGAATGAGTGTCTCTGTCCCTCCAGGACATAGGTCGGGTTACAGCCATAAGTAACAACTTCCTTATAATTGTATTTTCTAAACGTAGAGAAGGTCATGAACCCGTTCTGTAATTCCGTTGGACGCTGACATTTAACATCTGTTCACGCAGAAAACAGCAGCATAAAATGAATATATCAATAATATTAACCGGCGTCTTTCCAGATGATAGGAAAACATTTGTGGTCGAAGTTAAAAAGAATTAATGGATTTAAAATATTATTTTCTGCACCAGTATTAGAAATAACTAACGCTGTGTACAGTATTATGTAGTTAACTTTAAAAAAAATGATACTAAAATGGACAATGAAGTTGTATCATTTTATTCTGCATGCACCTTGAAATGTGGGGATTCTGGGGGGAGGGAGGGAGGGTATAAATAGAATGGGATATTTGGTCACAGCCAGTGACTGCTGGCGTTCGTCCGCAGACAGACCCGCCACCGCTGATCCACCACTGGAACCGCAGCCGCTTCAAGGAGAAGGTACGTTTTGGTGGGTAGGGGTTTTTAGAGTAAGAGCTTGGGGTTAGGGGGGTTTAGGGTATGGGGGTTTAGAGTAATGGTTTAGGTTAGGGGGGTTTAGGTTAATAGTTGAGGGTATGGGGGTTTAGGGTAAGGGCTTAAGGTAGGGGGTTTAGGGTAATGGTTTAGGTAGGGGGGTTTAGGGTAAGGGCTTAGGGTAGGGGGGTTTAGAGTAAATATTTGGCTTAGGCACTTACCTTAGTGGCAAAGCGGCCTGCGGCGAGAGGTCCTGGCGGCGGGGTGAGTAGCAGTGAAGCACCGGCAGTCATTTAGACACGGCGAAACGGCTGTGACCAAATATCCTAGACCGTGTTTAAATGTGTTACATGTTTCCCATACACCCTCCAACTGCTTCTATTCAGCAGGTACACGGGATTA
The DNA here is from genome assembly GCA_036426205.1 of Ascaphus truei. NCBI lineage: Eukaryota > Metazoa > Chordata > Amphibia > Anura > Ascaphidae > Ascaphus > Ascaphus truei. The sequence continues at coordinate 11,083,837 of CM071588.1, read as the reverse complement.
CGTGTTTTGCATCCTGAGACCAGCTGTACCTATTACACAGTGGGGCGTAGGCTGCAGGTTAGGGGTCTGCCCTGGGAATTGCTTGGGAGTTCCTCCGTCCGGCAGTGGGACCTATTTCTGTGTTGGAGGGTCTGATTGAGCATACTGCATTTCTCACATTACATAGAGGTACAATCAATCCTTAAAGCAGCACTCCTGGGGACCCTTTCTTGTTGTTTATAATATGTTTGAAGCATGGGGTCTCCGGAGCTGAACCCCTTGATTTCAGCTCTGGGGACCCCCTGCTTCCCAAGACACTTACCTCTGGAGGGAGTGCTGGTATCTCTGCTGTTTACTTGTCCCATGTTAAGTGGGCCAATAGGAGGCCCCAAGGGATGACATCACGGCTTCCTATTGGCCAGCAGGACATGGGACATTTAAACCACCATTATGTTAGCCCAAACTATCCCGGCCGGAGCTGCTACCGGCACCCTCTTCCGAGGTAAGTATCTAGGGAAGCAGGGGGTCTCCCCGGAGCTGAAATAAACACGGTTCAGCTCCAGAGACCCCCTTCTTCAAACCTATTTATAAAAAATAAATAGTGTCCCCCAGGAGTGCTGCGTAAATGTGATGTGTATCCGGACACGCGTATTAAGAGCGCGATGGATGAACGCCAAAATGTCTTTACCGCGGCACTCGGGGACCTGACTCCAGTTGCCATTTGCTCCGCAAGTCGCCGTCTCATTTCCAAACAAGGCGTAGGTTGGCAGGCACTCGTACTTGACCACGTCTCGGAAGGTGGACAGGTTCCCTTCGTTTGGAAAGTAGGTGGCGAGCCTTCCAAATTCGGGGATGGGAGGCGGGCGGCATGTCACCGCTGGAAAAAGGAAAAGCCCCAGCTAATTAAATAACATCGTACTTACTGCGAGGGGCAATCCAAGTGGGCATTTTCTTTTTTAGCACATAGGATTGAAGCAGGGGGTCTCCGGAGCTGAACCCCATTAATTTCAGCTCTGGGGACCCCCTGCTTCCGGAGATACAGACTTCCGAAGGGGGAGTCGGTATCTCCCTGCTTTTTAAAGCTCCAGCGTCACACGGGCCAATAGGAAGCTGAATCGGATGATGTCACGGCTTCCTATTGGCCCGCGGGAGCTCTGAAAAGCAGCCACCGGCAGCCAAGCTACCGGCACCCCCTACGGAGCTAAATATCTCGGGAAGCAAGGGGTCCCCGGAGCTGAAATGAATGGGTTCCAGCTCCAAAGAAACTGTGCTTCAATCCTATGTTTAAAAAAAAATCGCCCAAGAAATCACCCGCTTGGATTGTCTCTTTAAATGGTAAAATCAGATACGTGGAAGAATAAACTCCCCAGTGCCAAGAGTGCAGGAATATTATTATCCGTAGCAAATCTACGTAAAATATCATCACCCTGCAGCAAAGAGTAAGTTGTATCTGTGACATAAAGCTGAACAAATATACAGTATATTCTTGGTAAATAGAACAGTGACAAGTTTGCTGCTGAATGTATTTATAGATGAACATTATTTGATCATGCACGTAATTACACCCTAGTAACGTTAATAATAATAGTAACATTAGAATTATTGTCTAATTAGGCGCATTTTATGTAAGATTAGTGCCATATATGGAGCACTGAAAAAATCATTTAGGTTAACCCCTTTATTGCGAAAGAGCTATATTATATTGTACCAATTTACCAGGTTCCAGATCACAAAAAAGTATGATTAAAAAGGGCCGCAGGAGTCTGGAAATGTAACTCTGGATACATTTAAAGATATTGTACTTCGAGAACATGCAAGCATTAATAAGACGTGCAATATGTATTTATAGTATAATAATAACTTTATTTTATATTGCACCTTTCTCCCAATGGGGATTACAATACAGATTTTTATAGTCCCTGCCTAGATGAGTTTACAATTTCTGTCCTTGGTGTCTGAGGCACATGGGGATAAGGTGATTTGTCCAACGTCACAAGGAGGTGTACTGATATAATAAAAAACCTTTGCCCACCCCTGTTGTAGAGCATGATCACTGCATTTTTGTCAAATGTTCACATCTTGAGTACAAATCCTACCACCGCCAATCAACTTTGCATGTGACTTTCTCAGAGTAAAAAAAGGTAAGGGGTGATATATGGCTGTAAATAGGGTGAAGGAGCAGCTCGGTGAGTAAAGGCGCTGGCCCTTATTCTGTAAGGTGTGATGCGCGCAGTTGATGCGCTATCGCAGGAAGAGCTCCGTTAAAATCACTGGGGCTTTTCATGCGAAAGCACGTCACCTGCAGGGCCCTTCAACTTGCCCGTGCATGTCCTTGAAATGACCTCTGGGCAGCAATTCTGCTAATTTCATTGTATTTGCCTAGGCAGCTAAGTGCCTTTTTAAACACTGAAATGTAACATTTTTAAAATGTATCCAAAATGCCATTGTAACATTCTTGTGGTTCTGCTACTCCAGCATTTTTCTGATCCGGACCCTTTTGACAATCAGTGGGAAAACCCCGCTCTACGGTCTCAAAAACGCGTGCACAAGACAACCTCCCATTATCCACGTGTCGGTCCGTTAAAAGATATCACAGCCCACAAAGGGGTAGATCCTCAAAGCTTCGTTATTGACTTCACGAGACGTTAACGACTCGTTAAGTGCTAGCGGGAGATCTTCGAAGTTCAGTAACGAAGCGCTACTTTCAGCCGTAACGAGCCCTCGCGCTAATGATGTACTAAAGAGGCGTTCCCTCTAACCGCGCAGATACCCAGAGCGCCGTTATAGTTACCGCAGGGATTTAACAAAAAACATTAGATCAGAGTTACCGATGGACGCACTGGTTCAAATCCCTTTCCCGGATATTTTAGACTAAATCCGACGCCTCCCCCCCCAAAACCAATCAACAGATTTGGACACTACAAAATCCCAGTGAATTAATCCATATCTGCCATTGGATACAATCCGGGCAGGGTTTTCAAAACCCACACTGGGATCACATACAAGAGAGAGGGAGACTGAGAGGTGTTCATCCTACACCACAAGGCCTACGTTAGGCACAGAAGACCCGACGCGCCCAGCAGGAGAGAACCACCACCTATACTGCTGCGGAAAGAGGATTACAAGCCAGGACGTGATCAATCTTTTCCGAACCTACGTTCACAGACTGGAAGCTTCTGACTCCATTGCCCTGTTTCTGTGCAGCTGCTAACATTGGCTCCGTGCAAAATATATCTGGGGGGGAATAAAAGAAGAAATAAAGTACATGAAACGGCTGTGGGAAACGCAAAGAAAAAGGCAGTAGAGTCCGAATATAGGCGATTATTCGAAGCCCTGTTACCAGCATAGCAAATAATCTCATTTGAATGTCCTACAAGCAATGTATATGTTCCACTGCTTTGGGGTTAACTGGGTGAATGAAAGAATGTACTGTATGTTAATATTTGGTAGTTTCACACCAAACAGAAGATTATATTATCGGACTCACATGCATCCAAAAGTTTGTCCTAGAACAAAAACTCAAGGAAGGAGTCTGATTATTACAGTCTGTACTCGGAGAACGCTGTACTTCTGCCAGCTCCCATTCCTGCTTTTTCGTTATTTGCTTAAGCTTCCATACCCCAATATAACAAATCTGCAGCTCGCAAGGCCACCTCCAAAAAAAATAGCTCCATTAAAGCTGCAGTTCAGTCAATATCCTGCACGTGTGTGTTTTTTTTATAATAAATCAGTTCTGTAGTAAGAAAAAATACTTTTAGCATTTTCTGTTTTAAAAAACAACAACTTTGAAAAACCAATTTTCTTGTATTCTATTTTAACAAGCATGCTTGTTCCTATAGCAACGATTTACATTCCCCATATTTAAAGATGTCGCCAAACTTTGCCAATCAGTAGATGGAGAACGAATTGACCGGCAGCTATGCAGTTTTTTAGGTAAGTAGAGATTGCCCACATGAAACTATTGAAGTAAAAAAAAAAAACTAAAAAAAAAACTAAAAAAATAAATAAAAAAAAAACGGGAGCCTGAACTAATTCCGGGCTCATAACGTGACATTAACTAAAATAGTAAGGGGAATATGCAAAATATATTTCCCAGGAATATCTCAGGTATCATGTTCTATAGAGGAGTGTTTAGGGACGTGAATAAACCAATTGGTACTCTACTAAAAGTATTTCTCCTTCCTCTCTCATCTGAGAAATGCCAGCCATAGGTATGAAATAACTAACTTGTCATTGAGTCCCTGTGTTAACCTTAAAGCAGCAATATTACTTTCTCCCTTTTTTTTTAAATATATATTTAAAGCTTGTGACAAGGTATCATTTTAAATGCTTACCTGAGCAGGCAATCGTTTGGTGCTCCTGATATAAATCTGTAACAATCCTGATTGTGTGCCCAACATAATGGCCGCCTTTCAGTTTCAATCAATCCTTCAGTCAGTGTAACTCAGCAGCTACAATGTATCCTTAAATTACTACAGTAACATTAACCTATTGTTACAGTTTGCAGCTCAAACTGCTGGGAACATTGGCAACAAATGATCGCAAACAGGAAAGTGTTGCAAAGATCTTGCACCTTGGGGAGGTGGGCTAAAGCCTGCTATAGAAATTCTTTCAAATGAATTAAAAATGGCATTAAGAGATGAATAAAAAATGTTTTTCATGAAAAAAAAACTCACTATTATCTAATACTACAGAATTGATTTATTTAAAAACAAATGTAAGATTTCACGCTGCTTTATCGGACCGTGGTGGATTTGCGCTGTTAGAGGTCCGCCCCTTTTGCTTGTAATTTTAACTTACAGCCATTACAGTCACCACAATACTGTTTCCAGCCGAAAACATGACCCAACTGTACGTTATTGGCCTTTGAAGACAGATGTTGCGGCCTAACATGGCGTTCATTTCGGCTGCCGTCACGTAAAGTCCTTAACGGAGCCCTGTGGAGGTGGGCCTCAGCCTTTCCTAGATTACTAGCGGCGGTGTAAGCAACAACATTGCAATACAGAGGCAACAGCTGGAGGGGGAATTATTAAAAGAGGCAATCCAAGCAGGCAATATTTTACATAGGGTGGAAGCAGGGGTGTCTCAGCAGCCGAGCCCCAGTAATTTCAGCTCCAGAGACCCCCTGCTTCCCGAGATACAGACCTCCATACGGGGGCGCCCGGTATCTCTCTGCTTTTCAAAGCTCCCGCGTCACGTAGGCCAAGAGAAAGCCTCAATGGAAGAGGTCGCGGCCTCCTATTGGTCGCCGTGACGCGGCAGATCGAAACCTCCATATTGCACAACGCGGAGATAACGGCAACGCGACACGTTCCTCGCTAAGTCTCTTGGGAACCAGAAGACACTCTGATTCCCACTCTCGTACAAAAGGGGGGGGGGGTATTAAATTAAATTAAACTCGTGCAGGGGCAACTGCATGTTTAAGGCCAGTTATTGCTACCATTTATTTCCTGTCCAGCTTTACAGCTGACGTGTGACCGCTCCCATAGTCCAATAACCCCTCGAGTGCTGGATGGATATGTAATCCAGAGCTTGGCAGCCTCCGTGGAAGTTTTCATACTGCCTCGGGCTTCTCAGGGATTATTCCTTGTGGGGCTGCGTTGTTGACCCAGAGTTTTGTTCCGGCAACACCATGTGCCTACAGATTTTTCTTTTCACCAGCGTTGAGCAAGTCTCGAAAAAACCACAGGCACAGCTCTCTCTGTCTGGAACTTGTAGTACATTTCTAAGGCTTGAATGACTTTCTGACACCAAACATCTGTTTCAGTCGGTCTCTCGGCCAACATTCATGAACTTGTCCACAAGCTCAATCATTTCATGTAAGTGATTCCCAGGAAAAGATCTTACCCGTCCAAAAAAAGCTTTGTAGCTGAGCAAAAACGCAGGCAAAAATGTCCTGTCACAGGCAAAATATGCCTCCGGGTCCTTGGGGACATTAGTAAAAAATGTTTAAATATTACATTCCTCAATGGTCCGAAATGATTGAGCCTTCTGGCGCGGCTCATTTCTGGTGGCGTAGGGGGTGGGGATTACTGGCAGCAGATTGAAGTAAGACAGCGCACATGGAAATTAACATACAGATGCTGTGGACATCTGCTGTCACAGTACAAATGCCAGCAAGGATCCGATTCCAACCCGTTTTCAGAGATACTCTATTACTACAAGTTGAGTCATATAAGTTATGTCCAGGTACTGTTTAGTGTACTCCTATGAAATGTTGATATTAATGAGACTGTGATTTGAGCGGTGTCTCTTCTACAGCCTTGAAATGTACAGGATGAAAGCGCATGTTTACTAAGCAGTGTTCTGCCATAGGAGCTTAAAGCAGCAATTCCACCCCCCCACCCCCCCTCAGGAGCTAATACGAGTTTAACTCATATAATGTTAATATCTGTTCCCCTGTGCGTGTCCTGCTCTTCTGAGATTACCACAGTAACTTTTTAGACAGCACTGGGCTCTGGAGAGAGCTCCATTTTAACCTCCCAGACACTAAATATTTTCAATCATTATACTGCAGCTCCCGGAATGAAGGATCAGAGTTTAAAAAGAAAGAGCAAAAAAAAAGTCAATAAAATGGCGATCGTGGTGTGCCTGCTTTAACCCTTTGAGTGCCTCAAGATGTAAGGTGAGATCGCGTTCTGTGTTCCCGTGGAGGGTCCTGCATCAGGTGTGGCAGAAATACAGAAACACAACACTATATACAGTGTGTGTAAGAGGGATATCTGGGTGCAATGGATTATCTGGTTGTAACCAGATATCCCTCTTACTAACACTGTATATAATATTGTGCCAAACCTGATGAAGGACCCTGAGAGGTTGGAAAGCGTGTGCTACTAGGAAACCTGATGAAGGACCCTGTGGAAAGTGTGTGCTACTGGGAAACCTGATGAAGGACCCTGAGAGGTTGGAAAGCTTGTGGTACTGGGAAACCTGATGAAGGACCCTGAGAGGTTGGAAAGCTTGTGGTACTGGGAAACCTGATGAAGGACCCTGGGAGGTTGGAAAGCTTGTGGTACTGGGAAACTTGATGAAGGACCCCGAGAGGTTGGAAAGCTCGTAACATGTCCACTACTTGTTGGTCCAATAATAGGTATCATACCCCTTCTCCCTCCTGTGTTACTGCACGGAACAGACACTATAATGTGTGTCGGGAACATGCCCAGCCAATGTAAAGTCACATTAACATACACATTCCAAAACTCGCTATCATATTAAATCAAGATGTATGTTGGCAAGCTACCGAAAACTCCACCATTTCTTCATTTTTTTGGTGCCGGTAACATAGTGTAGAGCAAGGATGGCCAACTGCCGTTCTCCAGGGCCACCAACAGGTCAGGTTTTCAGGATGTCCCTGCTTCAGCACAGGCAGCTCAGTCCACGACCCCTGCTATAGGGCAAAATATTTTGTTGTGGACCTGATTTCGTTGAACAAATGTCAAAGGAATAATATGTTGAAGGGTGGCATTTTTTTGTGGAATGAATATGTCGCAGAGTATTTAATATGTTCATATGACAAAGGGTTAATGTGCAAAGTGTTAAAGCCTACCCGTCTTGGCATGAATAACGAATCCAGCTTTGAAAGGTTAAATCTTCGTGGTGTAAATCTCCGTTCTCCAGGGGCCCAGGATAAGCACACGCTCTCGCTGTAGGCAAAGCAAAAAAAAACAAAATATTACTATGCACCATGAAATAGATATGGGAGGGGGCTCAACTCCAGTCCTCAAACCCCACCCCAACAGGCCAGGTTTTCAGGATATCCCTGCATCCGCACAAGTGACTCAATGAGTCCCTGCTTCAGCACAGGTGTCTCAACCGGAGGCTCTTTGACTAAGCCTCAGATTGAGCCACCTGTGCTGAAGCAGGGATATTCTGAAAACCTGACCTGTTTGGGGGTGGAGGGAGGGAGGGAGCTTGAGGGCTGGAGTTGAGCACCCCTCTGAAATAGTTTTGTCCCTTAAGCCACCACTGAAGGCCCCATTGCCTTTTGGTTTACATGTTTTGTTGAAGATGCTAAACAAATGCAATCTCGGCTCTGTTTTCTACATTAAAAAAAAAACCCTGTACAGCAAGAGAGCCTGGACTTGTAAGGAAGGGGCGACATGAGATAAGGCCGAGGGTCCCCTCCCCTTAAGGTGCTGTGAAGTCAGGCCAGGGTGAGGGGTTAAGGAAGGGGTGCTGAAGGCGAGGGAGAGGGATCCTAGCTTCCTCTATCTTCTAGGATCTACTGGGGTGAAGTCCCACACACCCACCCTGTTTTTTCGGTATGAGGGTTGTGAGCAGTGGAAGATCGGGATTCTCACAGCTTGGGGTACGTGGTGGCGGGAGTTACTCTGGTGGTGTTACTCTGGTGGTACGTGGTGGCGGGAGTAATGTTACTCTGGGAGGGGCAGTGTCCGATTTCCCATTATTTCCCATTATTTCCCATTAGGCCCGGGCCTAAGGCAGCCAAAAATGTCCGCCCCCATTTGCATTTTCCGCGCTCTTGGGCCTATCGGACTTCATGGGAAGGACTTACTTAACTGCGCCGGCCGCCTCCTTTCGCCGCCCTGCTTCTCCTTCAAATGACGCCGCGGACGTCACAAACGACATCACACGGGGTCTCGTTGCCATGGCAACCGTGACGTCGCGCCACGGTAACCGGAAATACTCCCGCGGGGGAAGAAAAAAAAAGCGGCGCACAAACCCCAAATCGGACGGTGGCTGGATCGCGTAACAAAAATGTATTGGTCTACCACGGCAATACAATAAAAATCATCCTCCAGGAACGAGAGAGAACACTCTGACGCGTTTCGCACTGTCAAAGAGCGAAACGCGTTAGAGTGTTCTCTCTCGTTCCTGGAGGATGAATTTATTGTATTGCCGTGGTAGACCAATACATTTTTGTTACGCCATCCAGCCTCCCTCCGTTCTTGTGGTTGTGCGCCGCTTTTTTCTTCCCCCCCCGTGGGAGTATTACCGGCTACTCGATCTTCTTTGACGCGTGCACGCCGACGCCAGGGAGCCGTGGAAGCTTCTTGTGGAGCTCGGGAGTAAAACAATTTTCTTATGACTTATTCATCTAAATCGCAGCCTACTACAGGTGATACCAGCCCCCGGCCCGTTGGGATCAACCCCTGCACCATGGCTGTGATTGAACGGACAGCTCATCGGGTAACATCGTGGGACTTGTGCCTCTTCCCTAATAGGAGGTAATCATACTGCTTACTATATGACCACAGCACTTATCTCTGGCACAAACTGTTATCCTATTTCAACATAGCAAATATTTGCTTGGGCCAGGACATTTATCCCTGTTGCTCATTTTCATTGTTGTTCTCTTTCTGATGCTGGACTTTTTTGCTCTGGAATTTGCTCGCGTCATGGTAACGCGTTGGCGACATCATGCGACGCTGGATTCTGAGGGAGAAGCAGGGCGGCAGAAAGGAGGCGGCAGACACAGGCAAGTGCCGAAGGGGCGGCAGATTTGGAAATCCACCACTGGGGAGGGGGACTCGGTCAGTATTGTCTCCTGGAGGGAGGTCGCAGACCTGGGTAGTATTTTAGTTGGGGAAGGCGGTACCATTCCAGGCTAGGCGACCGGAGTGGTGGTGACCTTCCAGGTGGAATTGGTGGAAGGCGATGCCATGCCAGACTAGGCTCGGTTGGAGTGGTGGTGACCTTCCGATGGGAGCTCAGTGTAGTCAGACTATGGCACTGAATGGCTAGATGAGCACGAGCTGAGGGTATCCCGCAAGCTCCAGCACCATGTGGACGGAGAAATCTGTCTGGGTCCCTAGTTGGGGATAAATATGGAATATTTATCTGTTATAAATAAAAGATATGGCCGTTCATTTCTCCCAAAAAGTTGTATGGTGCGTTTATTGGGGAGAGGGGTCCAGCTCAAGGCGTGGGTAAGTCTTAACTTAACTTAACTTCTCTGTAGGTAATTGTAACAGGGACTTATCACTGTTTGAGAAAGATTGCCTCTAATCCAGCAGTGTGCTGTTTAATTGCACACCAGCAACCAGGCAGACTCCACCTGGCTAATTAGGACTGTCAGAAAAAAGCTTGTTAGGAGAAAGAGATTCCTTAGCTCACAAGGGAGCTGACCAAGGAAAAGAAAGACAGCAGAGATTCCTTTGCCCACAGCACTTACTCCCCCGCCTACTGTCTCTGTAAGTTTCCCATTAAACCTCTTAAATTGTAAGCTCTTCGGGGCAGGGATTTCCTTTCCTATTGTCTGATTATGCTGCACTTATTGTATAATTATAATTCCATGTACTGTATTCTTTGTGAAGCGCTGAGTACACTTTTGGCGCTATATAAATAAAGACATGCAATACAATACAATACACATCTGGGATGACCTAAGGAAAAGAAGATGTTTTGATGCACACAGAAGGACTGTATGCTGACAGCAAGACAAGGGGACAAGACACCTGGACACAGAGAGGGCCATAGCACACACGGATGCTGACCCAGGAGAACAGAGAGGCTTTCCCCTACAGAAACCCCAGATACAGATAAGAGACTTTCTTTAGTATGTATGTATGTATGTATGTATGTATGTATGTATGTATGTATGTATGTATGTATGTATGTAGTGGTAAGCAGCTTACCTACCCACCCAGTTAGATAGGGCTGCAATAAAATGTGTAGTGATTTCTCCAAAGTAGAGTAGGGTTTTCTTTAATGTTTTGTGTTTACAGTGTTTAAAGGAACAGGCGCAATGAAGCCTTATTTTAATTTCACCTTAAAAACTGTCTCCATTGCATAACTCTACACACATCTCTTACAGTGATAAAGGCTAGTTTTTATACTATTCTTTAAAACTCTCCAATAATTGTTTTCCCAGACATGGAATTGCTAATTGAATTGAGCATTTTCCCGCAAAGCACTTAGAAATCATATTGATGTACAATCACATTATTCGTTCAAAATACTGTGATTCTAATACTAATTTAATTCGCCTTTTGTATCTAAAGCCCACTCCTGCCTAAAACTTCCCTCGCTCACTGCCCTACACCTCTGGAATACCCTTCCTCTCAATATATTGTGCCTATCTTAAAACACAAATCTGTAATGAAGCATATGGGTAGCTCCTCTGGCTGATACTATACATCGACCTTGACACCTTGTAGACGCACTTACCAGAACACCCTCCTACTGTCTCTGTAACTTCTCCCTGCTTACCACATAGATTGTAAGCTCTTCGGGGCAGGGACTCCTTTTTGTTAATGTTACTTTTATGTCTCAATCGCTTATGAAGAGGCAGAGGCCCCAGCATGGGGTCGTAGGCTCCTTAAGGGCGTGAGCTGGGGGGTCGGCTGACCCCCTTCCCCCACGGAGTGGGGAAGTCTGTTTGTCCCCTCCCAAGTTGCCGGAGGGCGGGTGCGTGGCCAATTGCTGGCTGGGCGCGGTTATCCCCCCCCCTTCATGCACATGCTTGTGGTGGGGGAAGGGAGTGCGCCAATTGCTGGTTGCTGGGCTAGGATCTCCTCCCCTCCCCCCATTTCGCATGAACCATGCTGGGCTGGTGGGTTTTATCAGTGGATGTTAAAATAAATCAGAAAAGGGGAAGGGGAAACACAAAATGGATGTGCCCCCAAAAGAATTCACTTAAATGCACACCACCCAAGTGTAAAAATTAACTTTTAATAAATACTTAAAACATATATTACCAAAGTAACGTGTGATGTGGATTAAAAAATGTATTTTAAAATCTAGCTATTCAAGCAAACCGGTCGTTAGTTATTCTACTATCCCGTACCAATTGATATGATGGATGTTAAAGACAGGGACTGCTATGAGTAGGGTATTAACCCCTCTGGGCACAGATGAGACAAATGTAGAGTGTATATAAATATATTCAGGTAGGTGGCCACAGGATTGAATATCCTATTACTGCTAAATATAGCTCCCCTGCACATTTACGTAGAGATTAGTCTAAATAATAGCGCTGGCATGTGTGGTATAATAGCTGTATTGTAGAACTTCAAAAACACAAGCAGTGCTGGCTGAATACACAGCAGTGTGATGTGAAGACGCCACACAATAAGGTCAAGGATAGCAGGCACACTGACCATGAATGATTAATAAATAAGTTCACTCATATATCCTTGTCCCTGAAGAAGCAGCTCCTTGCTGGAGGGAAAAGCGCGTTGGACGCGCAATGTTGTCAGTCTCCTACTTGGAGCTGTTTTTAATGTAGATGTTTGCAGGATCCTGGGTGTAACTGTGAAGACCTTAGAGTTAACTTATTTCTTAATCAATTCATGGTCAGTGTGCCTGCTATCCTTGCCACCTTATGTGAGGCGATAATCTCGTAGAAATGTGCAGGGGGAGCTATATTTAGCAAGTAAATAGGATATTTCCAATCATCTCGTTGCCCAGAGGGGTTTAATACCCTACTCATAGCAGTCCTGGCTTTAACATCCCATCATATCAATTGGTATGGGATAGTAAGAATAACTAATGACACGGTTGCTTGATAGCTATGATTTAATACATTTTTAATCCACATCACACGTGACTTGGTAATATATGTTTTTAAATATTATTAAAAGTTAATTTTTACAATGGGTGGTGTAGTTAAGTGAATTCTTTTGGGGGCACATCCATTTGTGTTTCCCCTTCCCCTTTTCTGATTCACTTTCAGTTCAACGTTTGCACCCACCTTTTGATTACCTCACTTATGATATAAACACTTCATTTCAATTAGTATGGTCTGTGATCATCCCACTCTGTTGTTTCGTCAAGTGATGTTAAAATAAGCTGTGACCTTTCTTCCAACGTTGTGTGGTCTGAGCGTTATTGGTTTAGCGGTTACGAAGGACAAAGAGCGGAGCAGTTAGCCTTTATTCCCAGTATTGTGTGTTATGTATTATGTCTTCTGTGTTACTGCTGTTGTGAGCGCTAATAAATAAAAAGGTATACAAAACTCATTTATACTGCTCAGTTTTCATGCCTGTAGGGACATTATGCAACGTGTTTGGGGTCTTTCAACAGCCATCTACACGTAATAAGTTGGGGGAGAGTGACAAATGACACAGCCCGTCCACGGACATTGTGTAGATAATACAATACCCACGCGTGAGCACGTTCACACATCTGAGAGAGGTCTGCAAACCTGTCCTTCCCATTATCTCTTAGTATACAGTGCTTCCACTGCAGGCAGGGATTTGGGAATGACATGCAAATGCGCACACAGTGTACTGTCTGCTCAATTTGCATATAATTTCCAGAATGCCTGGCATGAAGTGGAAGACACTGTTATGCTAAGAAATATGGTGAATGGTAGGGGGTGGCAGACCGATTAAGAGCCACTACAAAGAATCGGCAATAATATTACAATGGAAGCGACCTTCTGGGAAACGGAAATGTTTGATTACGTTTTGCAGGCTAATGTTGGGTGACTCCAAGTCCAGTGATGGGAGCAAAGTTACTTTATTAGATCTGGTGTGTAATAGACCGGTCGGCAGGTGTACGTGGACAGATTCTCCTGGTTCAAAAGACGAAACTTCTCAAGGTTTAAAGCAGCAGAGCACGTATGGTTGGCATAGAGCAAAAATGGAAAATATTATGGTTTATTTCGTTCATCCGTGGGGCAAGGGTTCTCAAATTCAGTCCCCAAGACCACCCCCCCCAACAGGTCAGGTTTTCAGGATATCCCTGGCTTCAGCATAGGTGGCTCAATCAGTCCCTGCTTCAGAAACAGGTGGCTCATTCAAAGGACTGAGGAGAAGACGGAAGCCATGGGCCGGAGTAGTAGGGTGGCGGAAGAGATGAGCAGTGCAAGAGGGAGAGACCATGGAGAAGAGGAGCGAGCCGCAGCGGTCCAACCCGGGAGCACTTCACGGACCTTCCGGCGTCTGCACGCTGACAGCGCAGCTCCTCCTCTGCAGCCTGCTCAGTTCCTGTGGTTCTCCCCCCCGCAGCCGTCCGTGTCTAACACCGGCCTCTGGTCCTCCTCAGCCCATCGCAAATCAGGTAGCATTAGTTGGAGGTAGAGGGGACAGGGGGGGACAGAGAGAGAGAGGAAAGCTGTGGTGCGAGAGAAGAGAAGGGGTGCGAGAGAAGAGGAGGGGGTGCGAGAGAAGAGAAGGGGCAGGTGACGAGAGGAACAGTGGTCGCAGAGAAGAGGGGTGGTGGCGCGAGTGTGAGCGGAAGGGAGGGTGAAGAGAAGAGGAAGGGGGTGCCAAGAGAAGAGAAGGGGGGGCGAGAGAAAGGAAGGGGCGTGAGAAGAGAACAGGGTCGCGAGAGAAGACAGGGGTGGCGAGGGAAGAGGAAGGGGGTGCAAGAGAAGAGGAAGGGGGTGCGAGAGAAGGAGGGGGGAGGCGAGAGAAGGGGAGGCGAGAGAAGAGAAGGGGTGGCGAGAGAAGAGAAGGGGGTGCGAGGGAAGAGGAAGGGGGTGCGAGGGAAGAGGAAGGGGGGACGAGAGGAGGAAGGGTGAGAGAATAGGAAAAGGGGCGCGAGAGACGAGGGACGGGGGGCGAGAGAAAGAGGAGGAGAAGGGGGATGAGAGGAGGGGTATGAGAGAAGAGGAGAGGGGGAGGGGTAGAGTTGAGAGAGAAGACCAACTGTATGATGTTTTAAAAAAAGGGGGGGGGGGGGGGGGTTTGGAGGCTCAAGGTTCCCTAGCGTACCCTTCTTTGCCTACAGAAGGTTAAAATACTTGTGCCAGTCGCATTATTAAACAAAGGTTGGCGATTGGTCAATATGAACATGCGTGTTCCATGTTGGCACAGACATGCTGGGGGCAGTTTACGAAGCTGGTGTTTGATGAGCCGGAGGGTACGGGGCGTCATTAGGCAGCTAATTTGGATATATGGCTTTTAATGAATCGACTGGGGATTTCACATTACTATGGTGCCATGTACTCCGTTGCCAAAAAGGTTGACGCCAAATAAATCAAAGAGAACAATAAATAATAATTGCCATATCCTCGAAGAGAAAATTCTCTTTGTGTTAAAGACCGGTACACAGACCGGTAATTCTGCATTTCCAAACTGTTGTCACAACGTATTAAACCTTGTATGGTCCCGTGTAACTTATTTTTATAAGTGAATTCCACTTAATTCCTTAGAACAGAGTTGCTCAACTTCAGTCCACAAGTCCCCTCCCCCCCAACAGGTCAGGTTTTCAGGATATCCCAGCATCAGCACAGGTGGCGCAACCAGTCCCTGCTTCAGCACAGGTGGCCCAACCAGTCCCTGCTTCAGCACAGGTAGCTCAATCAGTGACTTAGACAGCCATCTGTGCTGAAGCTGGGATACCCTGAAAACCTGACCCGTTGCGGGGGGCTTGAGGACGGAAGATGAGCACCCCTGGGTGGGGGCATGTCCCTGTCTGTTCCATGGGTGGCTCGAAGGTCGTTCAGAGTTCAGGATTCGCTATGGCAGTTATTTATCTGTCCTGTTTGTTTTTGGATATCAGACTGGATTTCACAAGGGGACAGCGAGATTACAGAAATGATTAATAGGCTGGATGCTTGTTGTACCTACTTTTAGTATGCTTACCCCTATTACCTTCCGAGATACCCATGTTCCACTCACACCTGAGATTGTAGAATAACACAGGGGTTGCTCAACTCCTGTCCTCAGCCCCCCCTCCCCCCTCCAACAGGTTTTCAGGATACCCCTGCTTCAGCACAGGTGGCCCAACCAGAGGCTCAGTCTTTGCCCGAACCTGTGCTGAAGCTGGGACATCCTGAAAACCTGACATGTTGGGGGGCTTGAGAGCACCTCCTATGTATAAAGGCAAGGCGTGTATTAACTGCAAAGGTCAGCTTGCCTCTAACATACATGTATTTATCTGTGTAATACATAGAAGTGGAAATAACCTCCCTATAACCGTCTGATCATTTGCTGATTTTAAAGCTGTTGTAATGGGCTGAAGGTTCTGAGAATCTGCCAATAAGAGACATGCAGGGGAGCGCTCAACAGCTGTGACACCCAGGCAGTAATAGGTACAGCAGGTACACCTGGTGTTAATAGGTACAGTGCATGCTAAAAATGTGCGGTATAAAATGCACACAGTATTTCACTCTAATAACCAAACAGGAAAGTGTCAAATAATAATCAGGATCACGTTAATGGCTAAGCGAGCTTTAACTATCACTCAGGCCCCTGAGAATATATACCTGCTGTAATAATAACAGTATACACATTGGAATTGCAATTTATCTTGTGTCTTTGTGTATTGATTCTTTCCTATAATCTTTCACAACTTTCCCCCGGAGGCCGGACACTGTCTGATACAATCTTCTGATGACCAATACAGATGTAATGTGCAGTGGTCAATAATATTTGTAAACAGAAAGACAGAGAGAGAGAGAGAGAGATAGATAGAGACACAGACAGAGAGACAGAGAGAGAGAGAGAGACAGAGAGACAGAGAGACAGAGAGACAGAGAGAGAGACACAGAGAGAGAGAGACACAGAGAGAGAGAGAGAGAGACAGAGAGAGATACACAGAGAGATAGATACACAGAGCGAGAGATACAGAGAGAGTGAGAGATACACAGAGAGAGAGATACACAGAGAGATAGAAACACAGAGCGAGAGATACAGAGAGAGTGAGAGAGAGATACACAGAGAGATATATACACAGAGAGATAGATACACAGAGAGAGATACACACACAGAGAGAGATACACAGAGAGAGAGAGAAAGAGGGATACACAGAGAGATAGATAGATACACAGAGAGAGATACACACACAGAGAGAGATACACACACAGAGAGAGATACACACAGAGAGATAGATAGATACACAGAGAGATACACAGAGAGATACAGTATATATAGTTACAGACAGAGACACAGAGAGACAGAGAGATTCACAGAGAGATAGATACAGAGAGAGAGAGAGAGATACAGAGAGAGAGAGAGAGAGAGAGAGATACATAGAGAGATACACAGAGAGAGAGAGATAGATACACAGAGAGAGAGATAGATACACAGAGAGAGAGATAGATACACAGATAGATACAGAGATAGATAGATACACAGAGAGATACGGTATATATAGTTACACACAGAGAGACAGAAAGATTCAGAGATTCTCAGAGATTCATGGAGAGATAGATAAGGTATAATCGGGCCCAGACTCTCCCACTTTAAGAACACAGAAAAAGACCGAATATGAGCTCCAGGAGGGTCGCAAATTACAAGAATTATAGCAAATATACCGGAGCCTAGTATATGGGGTTTAAGGAGGCAAAAACTCCTTGAAAAAGCGCCATAGGGGCGTGAAACGCGTGGGAGGAGCGTCTTCTGTTTTTGTGCATGTTTTTTATGTAGTTCTATTAAATTGATATTAGTTCATTTTTGCTGGCGAGTTTCCTGATTTTTTCCTTTGGAGCGGAAATCCCTTTGATCTATCTACTCTCCTCCCACTTTAAGGCCGTGCATATAGTGCCCGAGACGGGCGACGGCGACACGATGTCGCCAAAACCAAATAAATTGCCGCCACTGCGCAAGCTTATAGTAAGCGAGACGGTGACAATGCGACAGAGCGACGTCGCGTCGCGAATTTTGGAAGCTGGCAATATTTGATTTTTCAAGGGCTGCCGCCTCATGTGACAAGCCCCTGAACCAATCAAATGCCAGTACGTCCGCGACGCCGCCGCAAAGCGAAATATAACTTTCGCTAGTGGCGACGAGTGACGTCACCCGTCGCGTCGCCCGTCGCGTCGCCGGCACCATAAGCGCGGCCTTTCGAGCATTGGATTATTAATTCCACTTACCTTTTCCTGCTTTAGCACCACTTAGAAGACAGAGCACACACAGCACTGGCGCAAACCACAGCATGTTTGGGGACGTTATGTCAGGGAGTGCGCAGCACCAGCTGCTGATTCTCTTTTATAGGGAGCGGGTTTCAAATATTAACCCACTATCCTGATTACCAGGTTAGCTAGAAGAGAGCCTGCACAATGATTACCAGGGATATTTCTGTTTGTCTTGCTGTGTTGCTTGAGTTTTTAATTTCCCGCTATGCACCATCCTGACTCCTGCGTTCTGCTCAAGGATGTCTTCTCTCTGCCCCCTTTGTATCTAAAGCCCTCTCCCACATTAAACCTTTCTCACTGACTGCCCCGCACCTCTGGAATGCCCTTCCCCTCAATACCCGACTAGCACCCTCTCTATCCACCTTTCGGACCCACCTTAAAACTCACCTCCTTATCGAAGCATATGAGTAGCACTGTGGCTGATACTTTAAACCTCATACATAAAGCTTGGCCCCCTGCAGACGCACTTACCAGAACACCCCCCTACTGTCTCTGTACGTTCTCCCTACCTACCAATTAGATTGTAAGCTCTTCGGGGCAGGGACTCCTTTTCCTAAGTGTTACTTTTATGTCTGAAGCACTTCTTCTCATTATGTGTTATTTGTATTATTTGTTATTTATATGATGGTCACGTGTATTACTGCTGTGACGCGCTATGTACATTAATGGCGCTATATAAATAAAGATATACATACATATATAAATACAATGAGGTATTTGTGTCAGGGGACAATCCCTCTTTGGATCTAAGTGAATTCATTCCAGCGGCGTGTTTAACTCTTCGAGTGCTGGAGGGGCCTGTGGTGTTTGACTACCACGGCCCCTCCAGCACAGTGTGATCATGTGAGCACTTTTTTTGGGGGGGGGCAGGGGAGGACACAGAGAAGGAGGGAGTGACCCTCCTCTGTTTCTTCAGTGGTCAGATCACGTCCTGAGCTCCGTGGGAACGCAGGACGTGATAAAAACCCGGGAAAAAAACCCTTTGAGCGAGACGTCGTCACCACGCCCTGGGACACTCAAAGGGTTAAGTGGGGTCTCGTCTGGGTATGTGATGAAAGCAAACACTTGATCGACAAACACTTCTCCTTTTCTGAGGTCCCCTAAGCAATTAAACTAAATGCTTCTCTTTCCCACACTTTAATGCCCAATGCACCGAAGGACTTTATCCAATAACTTAGAAGACAATCATGTCTAAACCTTTTGCTGCCCAAGAGAAACCGTTCTATGTTATTAATAATAATAATAATAATAATAGCATGTTCTTGTATAGCGCTGCTTGTTTTACGTAGCGCTTTACAGAGACATTTTGCAGGCACAGGTCCCTGCCCTGTGGAGCTTACAATCTATGTTTTTGGTGCCTGAGGCACAGGGAGACACAGTGACTTGCCCAAGGTCACAAGGAGCCGACAGCGGGGATGTTCTGTAGAGCGCAGAACTGCGAACCCAGCCGCACACTTCCGCATTAATGGACTGCCTGAGATATTGAGAAATGTCCAAACAAATACACACAAGAGATAAGTGTTCCCTGCCGTAAATGGAGATCAAATATTGAAACTAGTTTATCATTACATGCTTCCTGGCAGAGCTATGCATGAAAAATAATAACAAAAGGTTGGGCAGCACGTTATTTAGAGGATGGAAATGTAATTACACCCACTGCCTTGATTGCAGAAGTCTTATCTGTTCATCCCCACACGTGTGATATCAACGCAAGGTGAGGTTTCATTACTGGTTTCTAGAGCGCTCGTCCTTTGGGAAAAGGCAGCAGCATCCCGACTTGGACCGAAGGTTATCAATCCCAGTGACATGTTTAAGGGGTCTCGTCTGGGTAACTGATACCTTTTTCTTCCTAAATAGGACACCTTGTACAGCCAGAGCCCCCCATCCCCACCTCCCCTTATCTTCATTGGCTCTTTAAGGACAGGGGGGATAAGGGGAAACCAGACACATGAATGATAAACAAGGGCATATTTATTCTGCTTTTTTTTTTTTAACATTTAAGTATTTAATATCATTTTTAAAGTTGGTTTGAAAACACGGTGAGCTAAGGCCTGGGAGGGGATTGATTTCCTCCGGCAGCTTCCTTTTGCCTGGTATCGTTGTGTGTTTAGCAAGAGTTTGCATGGGCAAAGCCCCCTCTCCTTATCTTTATTGGTTCTATGATAAGCACAGGGTAGGTAAAACACTTGATTGACAGATACGTCGCCCTTGAGAGGCCCCCTAAGAAATCCAATGTGTACTTAGTTTCCAGAGAAACAAAATGTTTACTAAAGATTGTTTTATGACCAGCTGCATGGGATTGCACCTTTTAAGCAGAAGTGAAAGCCATGTGTAACCGGATAACTGATACCTCCTCCAATTCTTAGCCAAGTACCTCACTGTCAGTAATCACGGATTAGTGATACACCCAAACCATTTGTTTTTTTCCTGGTAATCACAGTACCGAATCAGGCTGTCTTACAAATATTACTCGACTCTTTGGGTAAGGTCTATCAAGGTCTGAAAAAGGGTCAACTACCACAGGGGTGCTCAACTCCAGTCCTCAAGAAGCCCCCCCCCCCCTCACAAGTCAGGTTTTCAGGATATCTCAGCTTCAGCACAGGTGGCTCAATCAGTGTGCACACTGTTTTTTTCCCACACCCATAGTCGCTCCTACCAACCATCGTGGCCAAGCACTGCCATCTACTGCACTTACCCACCATCAAGGCCAGGCACTGACATCTACTGCGCTTATTCCCTTACCTGCTGTCTCTGTAACTCTTCCAACATTCCACAGATTGTAAGCTCCCTGGGGCAGGGATTTCCACCCTGTAGGGTTGCCAGGTGTCCAGTATTGAACCGGACTGTCCTGTTATTGGACACTGTCCAGTAAAAATTTAGAGGTAATACTGGACATGTATGTGTATACCGGTATTACCTCTCTGGGCGTGTATGTGTATACCGGTATTACCTCTCTGGGCGTGTATGTGTATACCGGTATTACCTCTCTGGGCGTGTATGTGTATACCGGTATTACACATACCCCCACCTTCTGCAGCCACTGCACCGACTTCATCTGGTGAGGAACACAAACACACACACACACACACACACACTCCCTGCTGCAATATTGTCTGCTTGCAAACACATGTAAGTAGAATCCATGCACGTGTAAGGGTACATCCAAAAATATAGTGTGTACATGGAGGCAAAAACCTGCATGTCTGAGGTGACCCATGTGACCGACAATGGGCCCGCAACTTATCATGACTCGCCCCCGACATGGGTGTACCTTGCAGAGATGCAGCGCTTCACTTCCACGCCTGCCCTCTTTGCACTACACTTTAAGGCAGGGGTACACAACTCCAGTCCTCACGCCCCCCCTTCCTCTCCCCCAACAGGTCAGGTTTTCAGGATGTCCCTGCTTCAGCACAGTTGGCTCAATCAGAGCCTCCTGTGCTGCAGCTGGGATATAGTGAAAACCTGACCCGTTGAGGGGGTGGGGAGGGGCGCTTGAGGACTGAAGTTGAGCGCCCCTGCTTTTTAGGACTTCCTATTTGCATTCGTATACACACTGCATTCTTTGATGTACCCTTGTGTGTACGCACGCTCCTTAAGGCTGCGGCCATATTGCGCCCGAAGCCACATGCACGGCACGATCAGAACATTACATCCATCAGGCCGGCGATACGCGCCTCCACTATGTCCGACGCCTTAGTGTGTTGATGCGGTGCTGCACTTCCACGCCTGTCCCCTAATAATATATGCTTCAGAAACTCATTAGCGATCATGCCCCTAATTTTTGACGTACCCCTCTATTTGCACGCCCGCCCCTCGCATATTTTTTTTAATATATTGATTTCACGTCATGCGTCCTTCCTTTAAATGCCCGTGGGGCAGTGCAAGGGTTAAGAACGTCCTACTTGCATTCAGACACATTTTGGGCACGTACCTCTGTAATTGCACGCGAGCACCTTTCTTAATAATGTGTGCTGCCACATTGCATGGTTGTAACTGACATTTCTCCTGCATGCAGGCTTCCCTGGTATTTCCCTGGGGAACCCCCTTCTTGCATGCATATTTGCTTAAGGTTTCTTCCTGTATATTACGTGGCACCCATCCACTCACGTGCAAGGTACACCCACGGCATGGCAAGGTGCACCTTGTAGTTGCATGCATGCATCCTTTGCAATGCTCCCACTGTATTTATATATATACACACACACACACGTGTCATAGCATTGAGTGCCACTTAGATTGCAAGGTCTCTGGGGAAGGGACTCCTTTCACACATTGTATGCTTCAACACGTATTGTACATAGGCGCCTCTTTTTTTTTTTTTTTTTTACAATGGGTGGTTACTGTGTAAAGTAAGGGTGTTCAACTCCTGTCCTCAAGCCCCCTTAACAGGTCAGGTTTCAGGTATCTCTGCTCAGCACCAGGTGGCTCAATCAGTCCCTGCTTCAGCACAGTGGCTCAATCAGAGGCTCAGTCTTTGACTGAGCCTCTGATTGAGCCCACCTGTGCTGAAGGGGGATATTCTGAAAACCGGACCTGTTGGAGAGAGGACTGGAGTTGAACACCCCTGGTGTAAAGAGCTGCGTGTATTGACAACATCATATACAAATATGAGCTGGGCAGCCGAGGAATTGGGAGAGGCCGCCTCAGTGTGTGCTGGCTGTTGCTCTGAAAGTGACCGTTTAGACTCGAGTAGCAGGTTGCTAGCGTCAACAGCAACTCTCTGCCTAAGACCATGCCACCCAGCCAGGCACAGATACTCGAAGACAGGGGTGGCCAACTCCAGTCCTCAAGGTCTACCAACAGGTCAGGTTGTCAGGATATCCCTGCTTCAGCACAGGTGGCTCAGTCAAAGACTGACGACCGGTGCATCCTTTGATCCGGCAGTGAGAGAGGTGACACAAACCCTTCCGCTGTGCGCAGGAATTGTAGGAAACCTACAGTAGCATCTCTTTTTTTTGCTGTGAGCGCTCGTCTGTGGCGGTATCTCCTTGCGGAGAAGTTACAGGCAGGTATCACTGTCACGCTGCAGAGCAGTTGGTGACATGCTTTTGTTGTCCCTTAACTCACAAGCAGGACATTAACCGTATCTCTGCATCCCCAGCAGAGAAAATGCTATGTGCTATATACAGTACGCCTCGCTTTTTCTCCTGCAGAAAATGCATTGCACCACAGATGCAAATCCCCTCACTCATAAAGCAAGTGGGGCACATGCTTAAATCTAGCACCACAATGCAAACAAAATTGCTCATCCACAGGAATGCACATTACCATCCACTTTATTATTATTATTATTGTGCCAACATGTTCTGTAGCGCAGTACAATTTTGTGAGGGAGGACAGTAACATATGTATACAAACTGAGACAGTAGGAAGGAGGTCCCTTCCCCAAGGAGCTTGCACTCTAGGAGGGGAGTGAAGTAACCAGGAATTGTGTGTGTTTGTTTCTTAGCAATACATTGTGACAGAACGTGTCAGATGTGGTCATTCTATATCTCTCTATCTATATTATATTTGCTTTATGAAGAATGGGAATGACGCAGCAATAACTAGACTATACCCTCCCTGTTTCCTATTTTATTTAAATGATTTATTTATTTTTTGCTAAAAACACATGGTTCAGCTGGATAGCAGCCAGAACCAAAATAGTTATTAAAATAAGCTACTTAAATGGGTGCGTTTTATAAATGCAAGTGCAAGCAAGCTGCAGGTGTTTGTTCATGCTGCCATTAATGACAGCCTGATCAGTTAACACACACACACACACACACTCACACTCACACACACACTCGTATGAGGTGTTGGTGGCTGTGGCGGGGAAAGAGTTAATAAAGCAGGATGTTGTTTGGGATCCTTCCACTAAAAATGAAAATCCTGCAGTGTAAATATCATCTGAATATGAGCACATCCTCCCTAATGTCACTTCTCATGGAACAGGTGTCCCATCTCCAGTCCTCAAGAACACCCCCCCATACCCCAACAGGCCAGGTATTAATGATATCTCTGCTTCAGCGCAGGTGGCATCGGTGGCCAACTCCAGTCCTCAAGGACCATCAACAAGTCAAGTTTGAAGGATATCCCTGCTTCAGCTCAGGTGGTTCAGTGGAAGAGCCTGCTTCAGCACAGGGGGCTCAGTTGAAGAGCCTGCTTCAGCACAGGTGGCTCAATCGAAGACTGGGCCACTGACTGAGCCACCTGTGCTGAAGCAAGGATATCCTGAAAACCTAACCTGTTGGTGTCCCTTGATGACTTGAGTTGGCCACCCCTGGTTGAACCCTTTCAAAGCAACTCTGGCAGTGAAAGTGCTATTATGACTGAGCCACCTGTGATCAAGTAGGGATAGCCTTAAAACCTGACCTGTTGGGGTAGGGGGGGGAGGGTTGTTGGGAACCCCTACACTAATGGACATTGCAAGATCCCGGCTAATGTTTGTAGGCTTTGCTACGTAACCCCATCCTAATACAAATAGACCTATCGGTATTGTGAGGATAGGACTCCCCTGTTGATCAGCACTGTGTGTAACGGGCCACCAGGATCCAATCAGCCTTGGCAGACCTACCAAAAGACTTTGGCCCATATTAACTAAGCCATGCCAATTTGCAAGTCAACCTTGCAGCCCCATTAAAGTGGATAGGGCTGCGTGGTGACTTGTGGGATAGCACCTCTGTGTGAATACTGAGCTTTTGTCTTTGAGCTTCTAAAAGTTAGATTTCCTTCTGTGAGCCGAAAGTAATGACCTATACTCTGCATCGCTGTAGAGTGCAGTATAAAGTGTGAGAGAGTCACTCTAAAGAAGTGCGATGGTTCCAGATCGGAGCTATGCCACCGTATAGAATAATGCCCATGGAGTTGCATTCTTTAATTTTTTTTTGCCTCCATGCCCGGGCAACCCTGCTGCTTTGTGCTGGCAGCCAGGGAGCTCTTCCCATGGCATTTCACAGGGGTTGATGCCACAGCCTGAAGGTTAAGGCTGAGAGTGAACGTGACACACCCCACACAGCTGAGCCTGACTCTGTAACCGTGGGCTGTGTCAGCAGTTCCAAACACACTACCTCGCTGTGTTCACAGGTTTGCCCAAGAGCGTGCCAATGATTTTGTATTTGTTCCCCTCAGTGGGTCAGGGGTTCATTACGTGTCATTGGCTGTGGCAGTATTTTCTAACAGTGTTTACAACTGTAGGCTAAATGGATAGAAACTCTGTTTCTGTGTTAATGAAATTCCTGCTCTGTGATAGTTCAAAATTCTGGGCATTAATAATAATAGATTTTTTTTTCCCCTTGTATAGCGCTGATAGCGTACGCAGTGCTGTACTTGGAATTTTTGCAGGTACGAGTCCCAGTAAAGCGTATGATCTGTTTTTGGTGCGTGAGGCACAGGGAGATAAAGTGACTTGCCCAAGGTCACAAGGAGCCGACACCGGGAATTGAACCAGGCTCCCCACTCCGTGTCGTTGTTCTCAGAGTCAGCGTCTTTACTCACTGAGCCAATCGGAGAGCAGAGATTTTATTCACTCCTCGCTCCCTCACTGACCCCTTTGTTCTGCATATCTCTGGCCAGATTCCCCCCCCCCCGCAGGGTATTGGTCAGACTTGTGGGTGACCGCCTTGTTAGTGGAGCGGGAGTGGGGCCTGCTAGAGTAGCCGGGGGAGCAAAATACAGACAGTATTTGAATAAGATGTTATTAAAGTAACAAAGACTTTGCCTATCATATGGATTATTCAGCCCTCAACTCATCAACCCTGGGCATATACACACACACACCACACACTATGTATATTACATTTACCGTATGTATGTATGTATGTTATGTGCATACATATTATTTACATTACTCCCCAATTTCTCAGCATATGAAATAACGACGCTTAATGGGATAATGTGGCATAATAGATGAGGGCAGTAAACTTCACATTACAATATGTACAAATATTGCCAGGAACAGATTGAGCAATTCTACATGTAATTATGCACTTGCACAGATAAATACACCGCACTCTCATTTGTGCTGCGTTTTGCAGTTTTCAGATTTTAGGTTTTTTTGCATGCTGCTAGTTGGGGAAGGGAGTCTTGTCCGGGGCTCGGGCTTCACGTCACGAACACGAGACCGCGCATGTAGACTCGTTTAGAACGCAGGGATGGGTTTGCCAGCCTCCTCACTGGCTGAGCCTGCGTTGGGTTACCAGAGCAACACACATCAATTGAGAGAAAAGGGGATGCATTTAATAACATCAAATCAGATGCGAGTCTGTGATAAAAAGGCTATAATACAGACTTGTGTGAGTGTAACCTGATGCCAGAGAGTGAAGCGAAGATGTAGGGGGCCTTGCTTTACATATGGCCAAGAGGGCCGTTTCGAGCTGGAAATCCCCATTGAAAGACGTATACAGAAGAACCTTTTTTCATTTTTCTTCCGCAAATGGCCAAACTGTGCTCATGTGGGAACTGCATGAGTGAGCTTAGTACAGGATATATTTATTATTATTATTATTTATTTTACACTAAAATGGGATTTATCCATTTTCCTTGCAGGCTAAAAGATCTGTAAATCTCAGCAAGTCTCTACATTGGGCAAAACATTAGACTTAAAAAATATATGGTTATATGGAATAACAGAGGGTGCAGGGTGATACATTTATTTATTTTTTAAGGGCGATTCCTGCCCTGCAGAGATGACAATGTCGCGTTACATTAACTCTTTCAGAGCACATTGAGGGCTTAAAGGCCCACAGGGAATTGCGTTCATGCACGTGGCTAAATCTTATCACCACATTAACGCCCGCGTTTGCACTCTCTTCTCATTTCAGGGGGTTTGGCAAACAAGGCTTCCAGTGCCAAGGTAAGAACCCACCATATTGCTTTTGGCGCCAGCATTGACGGGAGCCCCGAAATGAAGAGAGGATGGCATTGTAAAGGGATGACTAGACACTGTCGCTCTGGCTGCCATGTCGCCTCTTGCGTCAGATTATAAAATAAGCGTGCTTCGCCCCTCATCCTGCTGCTGGTTGCTCAGCACGTAGCAGCCAGTAGGAAGTTCTTTGTCGCTAAGAATTTCCTACCCGAGTTTCACATTCGGCTTTTTCAGGGCTTTATGAAAAGCTCCATTGTGTGTGTGATATGTTATTTATTTTGCAAAGCACATATTTTTATTTATTTTTTCTTAGTAACTGCTGCCTGTGTAATGCTATCTGTGTGTGGGCGGACAGAGAAGGAAATCACTTTATATTCATTTCGTTTCCCTTTCATGCCTTGTTTCTCGTGCCCTTTATCCACGTTTTATCCACGCATTGAGAACCCCGTATTTGCTTCTGATTTGACCTGGGTTAACATTTCAGTGCCACACACACACTGTGTTATTTAACCCCTGCACTGCCGAGCCTTCCGTTGATTTCCATCTGATTTTTAGCTGTGCTTTGTATATTGAGAACTAAATAAAAATCTCCCCCCCCCCCCGTGTGAGCACATTCACATGTCTCAGACAGGTCTGCAGCCCTGCCCTTCCCCATTATCTGTTGGCATACACTGCTTACGCTGCCGCCAGGGATTCTGGGTAATATCATCCAAATGAGGGCACTCTTCTCAACCATTTTAACATGGGACCCCTATGAGCTTCTGCCTGCCGTATATTGAGAGAGAATACACTTGTGATGCTGTGCAGTCAATGTGTGTTGTGGAAATTCCTACTTGATTTAGGTGCAAACAAGGGGTGATGCATGCATATTTCGTTGTCCTCTATTGCATATTCCATTCAGGTGTCTCCAACTTATACTGCAGCGCAGTACTGTGTGCTGGTAAAGACCAGCGCAGAACCTTTTAAAATGCAGTATGTTGAGTTTAAACATTATGAAACAAGTGATGACGCCCCTGCTCTGAGAAGCTTAAAAATGTAATCTGATACAGGGGGGCTCAACGCCAGTCCTCTATATCCCCCCCAACAGGTCAAGTTTTCAGGCTATCCCTGCTTCAGCACAGGTGGCTCAATCAGAGGCTCAGCTTTTCGATTGAGCCTCTGAGTCACCTGTGCTGAAGCTGGGATATCCGGAAAACCTGACCTGTTGGGTGGGGGGTCTTGAGGTATATCTGGGTCTTTCAGGACTGAAGTTGAGCACCCCTGATCTAATAGCATATCTTTATTATATATCTGGTGCGCCTCTGTTCATCAGTTGGCCTTGTATCAGTTGTATAATGTCTAGGCTTTTTATCTTCTTGAACTAAGGTGGATATTGGTGCTGTGACGGCTTTTATTGATGCTGGATATTGGCTTTGTTAATGATGTATGCCAGATAAGTATTTTGTTGGTTTAAGAAGCCAGATAAGTATTTTGTTGGTTTAAGACAAGGCTTAGACCTATTTTTTCCAATTATATTTTATTTTGCATTTGTATTAACACCTTCACTCCCGAGGGGCCCGCTCTTCCCTCTGCAATGTGCCTGCATCAACTTTTCCAGTGGACTTATAAGCAGTCACTGTGTACACAAGGCACAGTAAGAAATGAGGAAAGCTATCCTGTTTTTCTTTACACATTTTGTAAGTAGAGATATACGAACATGTTGCCCACACTTTGGAACTTGGCGAAACGCGCAATCCACCCCCCTACCCCCCCACTCGATTCGCCATAAATCGAACTTTGGGAAAGTTGGCCAAGTAAAAAATCTCCACAGCTTGAAATGTGGGTTTTGATCCTCGCTGCTCCTGCAGAACCAGTCTTTCAGGCTGGGTTCCTACCTAGCGAAATTCGAAACGACAGCGCAAGGTCGGAAATGTCTAATTTTTCTTTCCGCCTGAACTTTTTTTGTTTTTAGGTTATTTTGAATTATTTTGAACGTTTGAGCAAAACATAGGCTTATCTTGGCTATTTTGCACGTCTGGCTGTAAGTACAGCTTGTGGCACCTAGTTTATCTTCCTACTGTTACTGGTTTGTCCCGTTCTTAAAGGAGAAACTGCTTATGAAATAGTTTGAGACCAGCAGTAAAATATATTCAGCATTTTGTTTTTATTATGCTTTAAAAATCACTTTTATACGTAATAGATGTAAGACGGTAAACGAAGCATTTCCTGTGGAGGAAACAGCTGCAGTGTTTTGCCTGCAGAATACAGTTGGGATGTACTTTTACAGTATAAAAAAAAACCAGATAAGGATCTAAGAGCTGTGACATGTTTATTGGAAAATGACATTAAAAGGAATGTTTCTCGAAGTAGAGCATGTTGCATTTAAAGCTCGTGCTGTAGACTCTGTCAATAAATATTTAGTTTTTCGAGGGTTTTTACATTCTCGGCCAGGGGTAGAAATCTCTCCTGGTTTAGGGGCCGCTTGTGAAGTGGTTTGGCGCGGTCTCTCTTCTCTTTCCCAGTGGAGCCTTGTTGCTTTAGCCCAAATGTCGAGAGCGTAGTTGGCAATTTGCATAGCTTGCAGTTATTGGAGAGGCTGAGTCTTCACGGGGGGGGGGGGGGGGGGGGGGGGGGGGCGGAGAGACAAGTCCACCCCCTTGTGCGTTAATGTTGGAAGCCATCATATTGACATACGTCTGTAGGAATGCTAGCAGTGCTGCCTCCTTCCGAGATCAGTTAATCTCTGTGATTACGGCAGCCGTGACGGCATTCACTAGGATACCATTTAGGGCGGGGGGGACCAACGCCGCTCACCGAGAGCAAGCAACAGGTCGAAGGTTTTCAGCATATCCCTGCTTCAGCATAGGTGGCTCAATCACTGGCTCAGTCTTCAACAGTGCAGCGGAAGAGTAAATGCAGCAATTCCTCCTCCCCCCCACAGAAGCTTATTATATATGAGTAGCTCATACTGTATAATGTTAGCAACTTGGCTCTTAAAAGTGTTAAAAAAATCACAATTTTCTTAATCTTGAGATGACCTTTAGATTTCACTGGGAGGTTGTGTGTGTGTGTGTGTGTGTGTGTGTGTGTGTGTGTGTGTGTGTGTACAAACTCTCACTCACATTTTCATAAATCAGCTGTGAGGATCGAATGGCCGATGACACAAGGTGTTAAAAGTCTCTGTATTTCGTAACCTTTTGTGTTACTTAAATACATGAGAACATAGTATTACCATTGGCTAGTCTTGGCATAAAGGACTCTGGTTCTAAAGCAGAGCTGCCGCTTCTGCCAGCGCTGTATATTGATTGGGTGTTTAATGTGTGTGTTCGTTTGATCTGTGTCACGCAGGGATTTTCCCAGGTATAAATATGTATAAAAGTAAAGGCTTTGCCGGAGGCTGTTTATTGTGTGCATTGTTACTGCATGTAAAGGCTGCTTTTTACAGCATTTTGTTTGTTTTTTAAATAAATGAACTACTTTTTTGTTTTTAACTCCTTTTTGATGCAGAAGACCGTGAAACATCTAGTTGGTTTATTCAAAATGATTAGTAAAAATGAATGTAACATTTTTTTTTTTTTACTGGTTGTAAAAATGTGTGTATCTATGTATATAAAATAAATATGGGTGGTATAATCCCTGCAGTGCTTTCCTGAGATGTGTAAGGACTGGCAGACCCTGGGCCGTGTTTACTAAACCGATTACCGCCACTGGGCACTTTTTCCAACGGTGCAAGTCAAAGGGCTCTATGGGGGTTTAGGGCAGACGACTGCTTACTAAATGGGGGCCATGGTGTTCAAACCCAAATCTGGTCTCTAGAAACGGCGGCATGGGAAGCGTCCTGCCACTGTACAGAACATGGTATCTGTTGGGCACAGACTGCCTACTGTCACCTCGTCTGCTTCAGGAGATTACCTTAGACTGGAGATGGAATATTTATCCACGTTGCAACATCTTAGAGAGGAAATTGAAGCAGCAGCTTTTAAAAACATAAGCACTTTTTTGTTTTAATATATGCAGCCTTTGATTACCTTTTTTTTAGTGCAAACTAATTACCTGAGTTGCTAATCAATTCGTTCTCACGGGATCGATCAGCACAGATCCAGCTTCCCAGGGTGAACTAAATGGGAGGCCTTTCTGGTTTCAATCACTCCTTCATTCGGTGTAACTCGGCAGCTACAATGTATCCTGATATTACTACGGTAACAGTATCAATTTATCGGCTGGGAACATTGGCAACAAATTATCCCAAACGGGAAAGTTTTGCAAAGATCTTGCACTGCTGGGGAGGAGTGAACCGGCTATAAAAAATGCCCATTATATTAAAACAAAGTAAAAATAGCATTGAGTTGAATAAAAAAAAAATGCAGTAGGTATCATTTAATACTATATAACTGATTTATAAAAAAAAATACATTTAAAAAACACGTAAGACATTGCATGGATTGCACCTAGGAGTAATTAGAAGATGTGGTTAAGAATAGGATACAGTTGTTAAATTAAGTTTGCCTCATGAGCAATGTATATTGAATAGCAGTCCAAGTTGCCATTTTTTATTTCATATTTTATATTATTTCCCCTTTAATATGTGCAATCCAGACAATAAGTAATTATCTCAGTTGCCAATCGATCCAGATGTCCTATGATCAATCGGCGAAGATTCGCCTCGGGGGTTAACTAAATGGCTGTCAGTGCAGCAGAAGACGACCAAAGATGCAAAGTTCTGTGGGAAAGATCATGTGACCAGGCAGTCACTAGATACAATTGGTGCACTGCTAGAGAGAGGGCGGGGCTCAAAAAGGAGTGTGCCAGAGCCTGATTCAGAGGAAAGGAATGTTTCTTTGCAAATGGTTGCTATAGAAACAATAAATGCTTGTAAAAAAATGCTACAAGTATTTTCTCATAGTACAGAACTGATATATTTAAAAAAAAAAAAAAACATATCGGATATTGCTTGGTCTGCAGCTTTAACCGAGACCTATTTTAGTGGGGACTAGTTTCAGCTTGTAAAGACCACTTTTTTTATATATGTCTATGTTGGCACCTGTACTGCCCACACACGGAATCAAATCTGCTGCATTTAATGATTCACTTGGTGTGAGAAGTACTCAGGAACAATGAATCACTGCCTTCTTTTTCATGTAGAAAATGTATTTGAGATGTACTGTAACCGTTTTTTGCTGCTGGAAGGGCCGGTAAGACATCAAGGGATGTTACTGTGACGTAGGCTGAATGTAATAATATATTGGATCTCGAAGTGCATATTGGTACTCCTTTTTTGGGGGGGGGGGGGGTGAATTGATTATTAGGGTCTTTTTGTTCTGTGGTTTTCAAAATTAGTGTGATAAATAGGCTATGGATACCTGTGCAGTTGTTATTTATATATTGGTTACTTGGCTGGGTTCATATAGTGTTTAAGTTGTGGAGGCCAAGTGGACCCCACTAGACACTTAGCCCGTGCCAGATACATGCCATATTATTCGTGGACTCTCCATTGTCATCCTGATCATTTATACATGCTGTGCAGGAATTTTTTTCCAATTTTGGAAGCATCACATCTGTTCTACTTTGTGATAAATAGGCGAAAGATTTTTTTTATTTTGCTGTAAAAATCATTTTTATTCGACTATTTTTTTGTAGTTGTAAAAAAATAAATTAAAAAAAAGTAATAATTAAAAGTTTAAGTTTAAAAAAACAAAATGAATGTTCTTGATGCTATGCTAGGCTGTTCCACCTGACCGGGTCAAAACATTCGTCGGGGTAACGGGCAGACAGAACTAAAGATGGAATAGGTCGTGTTGGAGCTCATATTGGGGGCTGAACTGAGTAAATTCCACTTCAGAGACCAGCGCCATAACCTTTTCATTGCACTCGGTAACACTAAAAAGGGTCACAGAAGTAATCGACAGTAGCTTCAGTCAGAATATTTCCAACCTATTTTAAACCGGGGGTCAATACCCCAGGACTCCCGTAATTCCAGAGCGAATATTGTGTAATTATCCCTCATATTTGGGTTGAAATAAAAATGGCTACCATCAGCTTTGTTGTAACATAACTGCTGCCAAGTAGTAATATGTTTAGTTTCTCCCCCTCCCAATACAGGTTATAGATGTACAGGCGGTCCTCGGTTATCCAACGGGACCCGTTCTGGAAGTAGCGTTGGATAGTGACACCGTTGTAAAGTGAGCCCCATGTTAATCAGTGGCGGTGAGCGTCGGATAGCGCATTCCGGCGTCGGATAGCGCATTCCGGCGTCGGATAACGCATTCCGGCGTCGAAAAACCGGCCCATAGGGTTGCATTGTAAAGCGTTGGATACGCCATTCGTTGTAAAGTGAAACGCTGGATAATGAGGCCTACCAGTATTGTCTTAGACTGATCGGCTGTAACATTGTCTGCAAAGACACTGTGGGTTATATTAGAGCAAGGGGTGGCCAACTCCAGTCCTCAAGGGCCACAAACAGGTTAAGTTGTATGGATATCCCTGCTTCAGCACAGGTGGCTCTGTCGAAGACTGGGTGTATAAATAAGATTGAGCACAGGGATACCCTTGATACCTGGCCTGTTGGTGGCCCTTGGGGACTGCAGTTGGCCGCCCCTGTATTAGATGTATATACGGTTTGCGGTGTAACTGGGACTCCCATAAGAGCTGGCAGCAGGTGGCCTTGTGTATTTGTGTGAAGGGAATTCTTGAAATGCCCACACGTTCTGCGGAGCCTTTTATAAAAGATCTTTAGTTCATAGGAAATGGTTTAAGTCATCAAACCCCTTAAATCAGCAGCCCGTGCTGATCACCATTTTTGATATAGGTAGAGATGGATATAAAGAAAGCCCTTTTGGCCTTTTCAGAGAAAGTGTTTTTTTTATATATATATATATATATCGGACGCTTAAGGAGATATGTGAAGTTCTCATAAGATGTGTCTGGGAGGTCAAAATGGACGTCGAAATAGTGCAGTCTAAGAGATTAAGAAAATAATTATTAGTAACGCGCAATGCCCACCCCCTTCCCTCCCCTCCCCCACCCCCAATAATAAAAGAAGAACGGGGCATGCTCAAGGACAAGATATTTATCTATATCGATCTCAACAGGGGTGCCCAACTCCAGTCCTCAAGCCCCCCAACCAAACAGGTCAGGTACTTCAGCATAGGTGGCTCAATCAGAGGCTCAGTCTTCGATTGAGCCACCTGTGCTGAAGCAGGGATATCCTGAAAACCCCCCCGACAGGTGAGATTTTCGGGATATCCCTGTTTCAGCATAGGTGGCTCAGTCTTTGACTGAGCCTCTGATTGAGCCACCTGTGCTGAAGCTGGGATATCCTGAAAACCTGACATGGGGGAGGTGGGTGGGCAGGCGGCCTGAGGACTGGAGCTGGGCCCCCCCCTGTATCATAATATGAATTAAGCTTGTCTGAGGGGAGGCATTGCTGCTTTAAGATTTAATGCTGGTAAATAGGGCTGTGTTATTGTGTTATTGTGTTATTGTGTTATTGTGTTATTGTGTTATTGTGTTATTGTGTTATTGTATGCCTGTCCAACACATCTGAACAGAGGCAAAGAAAACACGAGTGTAGATTAAGTTCAATACATTTTGTTGTTTTTTTTTTAAAGCAAATTGTTTGTTCATCCTTGGCAGGGGTGCAAATTTTAGTAAATTCTGACCTTTTTAAAAGCTATTTGCGTTTCCATTTTCTAATGTAGCTTGGCTTTGAATAGTTGATAAATTCTCAGATGCACCCACACAAGGAGGGGCGCTACGTACAAAGCTGCTGAAATAAGAAAACTAGACGTTCAGCACCCACAAATATATATATTTTTGCCTCCGTCTGTGTCAAATGTTCACCCTTTCTGCCAGATCAGATCCTCAATTTGGCATCGTGACACCTAATATAGAGACACAGAATTTGGCAGCGGGTAACAAGAATCCCTCTGCCCATCTGTCTGCCTGTGTTCCTATCGGCTGCAGAACCTCAGGCCCCATCCCATCCTTGTATTTCATTCCTATGTAAGATACAGTATCCTTGTGTCTATCTCAAGTGCTTTGGCATTCCTTTACCGAATTAGCCCCATACCACCTCTAAATAAGAAAGAAAATGTGCCCTTTTCTTTGCACTAAAGTAGCATGTGAGAGCCGGGGTGAAAAATACTTTCTGATTAAAACTAAAAAAAAACAAGTTTATTATATTTATTGGAACCACGAGCAAAAGAGATGAAGTGCAGACTTCTGTTTGAGATTGTACCATACGACCTATTTCTCCAGTGCCGAAAGGTCTTGTGGAATAGCACTGCTTGGTAAATATTGCCCTAAATCTTTTTTTTGTGCCGGTAGTCTTTCCTTTAACGGGGCAATTTGCCCTAGGATCAAAGTGAATTAATTCAACATGTTGAAGGGGATCTCATCTGTGTTTAATCCCATATATTATTATTTTTTACCCGAATCTCACACCTAGAAGTATTTTTTTAAAGGGAGACATGGGAGGGGGTTTGATTTCCTCTGGCTGCTCCCTTTTGTGTGATGTCACTGTGATGTCACTGTGTGATGTCACTGTGCGATCAGCGAGCGCTTGTACAGCCAGAGCCCCGCCTCCCCACCTCCCCTTATCTTTATTGGACCCCCAAGTGTACAGTGCATAACAAATAACCTACTTTGCGTACTTGAGAGGAGAATGGAGGCTTGCCATCCCGTAACTTGTAATGGCAAACTAAAACGCTGCTAACTGAGAAATACGGCAAACATGATTATTGTATTTTTGGCAAGGCTGTAGAAAGAATTTTTTTTTTTAATGTTTGCTCAACCACTTCAGTCTTAAATGGAGTTGCAATGCGTTCATCTGCATTGTTTGTTTTATTTATTTTATCTTCCACCTGATTTTAAATGTGCCAATATTAAAACTTTATTCCTTTTTTTCAGTACTGGCTTTTGTTTTAACCCCTTCAGCTCCAGCACAGCCCACGCTGAAGGGGTTAGAACTAACGGGGATTATCTGCCCAAATTACCCCATCTACTTCAGTGGGGACTTTTGACCGAGAGCGTCCCGAACAAGTATAGAATAACGCCCCAAAAATGTTGCTACAGTTGTCTTAGCTGGATCACCCCTGCCAAAATGAATCCTTTCTTGGCTGCCTTCTGATTCATGCAAATACCAAATGTACCTTTACAAGTGGCTTATGCCAGCTCGAGATTTTCCCAGGCAACATCTGTGCCTGATGGGAAGATTGCAGGTTCTTATCCGGACTCCTT
The DNA here is from genome assembly GCA_036426205.1 of Ascaphus truei. Classification (NCBI taxonomy): domain Eukaryota; kingdom Metazoa; phylum Chordata; class Amphibia; order Anura; family Ascaphidae; genus Ascaphus; species Ascaphus truei. The sequence goes on along the minus strand of CM071588.1, from coordinate 11,048,027 downwards.
CGCCTTCTATTCTTCTGATGGACCATAGGGAGAGCCAAATCTAATTGCACTGTCGCTGAAATCTGGAATCCGGCGGAATGGAAGGGTTTAATGACACTAATGGGGGTTCTGGTTTATTTCCCAATGTCCATGACCTGGGAACTGTCTCTCTCTTCCTCTGGCATGAAAAGTATGGTGACTTTTTCAAAATGGACACTTACAAAAAAAAAGTCTACATGCTGTGAACAGTTTGTGTGTTGAGAAGAGAGAGGGGGAGTTTGTGTGTGTGTGTGTGTGTGTGTAGGGGAGAGAGTGTCTGGATGGAAAAGAGAGGGGGAATGTGTGTGTGTGTGTGTGTTTGTATGGAGAAGAGGAGGGTGTGTGTTTGTATGGAGAAGAGGAGGGTGTGTGTTTGTATGGAGAAGAGAGGGTGAGTGTGTGTGTTTGTATGGAGAAGAGGGGGAGTGTGTTTTTGTATGGAGAAGAGAGGGGGAGTGTGTGTGTTTGTGTGTTTGTGTGTGTGTTTGTTTGTATGGAGAAGAGAGGGGGAGTGTGTGTGTGTGTGTTTGTATGGAGAAGAGAGGGGGATTGTGTGTGTGTGTGTGTGTGTGTGTGTTTGTATGGAGAAGAGAGGGGGATTGTGTGTGTGTGTGTTTGTATGGAGAAGAGAGGGGGATTGTGTGTGTGTGTTTGTATGTATGGAGAAGAGAGGGGGAGTGTGTGTGTGTGTGTGTGTGTGTGTTTGTATGGAGAAGAGAGGGGGATTGTGTGTGTGTGTGTGTGTGTTTGTATGGAGAAGAGAGGGGGATTGTGTGTGTGTGTTTGTATGGAGAAGAGAGGGGGATTGTGTGTGTGTGTTTGTATGGAGAAGAAAGGGTGTGTGTGTGTGTGTGTGTGTGTGTGTGTGTGCGCAAGAGAGGGAGTGTAAGGTGTGTACGAGTCATGTTATATTATAGTTGATACGTTGATGATGTACGCGTTTTATGGAATGCCAGTCCCGTCTCTTTAGAGCGTTTCAATAAGATCTCTCTTAACTTCAAGTTAACTTCGTCTGTAAGTCTGACTGATGTCCATTTTCTTGACCTTTTGGATAATCGATTTTAATGAGGATGGTGGTCTGGACACCGATGTGTTTTGGAAGGATACTGCAACTAACACATTATTACATGCTAGCAGTGCTCACTCTCCCTCATTTATCCACGGTTTCCCCGCGGGGCAATTTGTAAGATTGAGACGTAACTGCTTGGACATGGATGATCTCAAGGATCTCAGGAACTCGAGACAAGATTTATAAACGGGCTGCAGCAACAAATACATTAAGCGAGTTTTTATTATTACTATTACTATTAATATTTAGTATTACTAGTGATCGTAATACATTTATTTGTTGCAAAACCAAAAAAAAAGACTTCTTTGGCGGACACGGTCAGAATTATTGGTACTTGTAACTCTGAAGGGGGCAAATGAAAGTACATTTTACAAAAACATTGGAATATACTTTTAACAGATCCCGATCTCCATTCTATTTTAAAGAGGAATGTTAGCAAGACTGGTGGAAGGGCAAAAAAATCATCGGTATCTATTAGTGCTGGAGTGGCCAAATTCAGCTCTGAAGGACAACCAACAGGCCAGGTTTTAAGGATATCCCTTCTTCAGCATAGGTGTCTCAGCCAATGACGGAGCCACTGACTGAGCCATCTGTGCTGAAGCAGGGATATCCTTGAAACCTGACATGTTGGTGCCCCTTGAGGACTGGATTTGGCCATGACTGGAGTTGGCCACCCCTGGACTACGCCCTATGATGCCACTGGGTCTCATTCGCTTTTGGTAACCGTCTCTTTACATGTTTGTTCTGGGATGATATCACAGACTGGGACTCTATAGCCCAGGGCGGCATCATTGTCACCTAGCCGCCAGGCGCAGCGAGTGCGAAACGCGTGGCGGAGGGTTGCTGGTAGACTTCATGGAACGCGTAGGTGACGTGGTCGCTGTGGTACGCTGCAAGAGGAGATTTCCTTGTTTGTCTCCTTAATTATTTGTGCAATGGGAGTTTTTCAGCCGGTTTGTTTATATTTAATATACTGATTCAATTGCTGTATCCCGGGATCTATGTGCTGTGTATGTTGGTTCCATGAAATTAGGATTGATGATTATACTGTAGGTGTATTTGGGTAACATATAGAGAGTACTTACATGTTTAAGAATGTTTCTAGACTTTTTATTTGCCCTTTCTTGGTATGCACATTATCGTACCCCTGTAGATATTATATATGGGGCAGATTTATTCAGGGAGTTTTCCTCCCGGTGTTTATATGTTTTATATTTTTCTTTTACTGTCGTTGCTCTACAGTGTACCGTGTATGTTTGAATAAATGTGGTTTTTTTTGTTGTTGGAGGTTCTGTTTCTTGGTGTGTTCACGTGCGTATGTATGTATGAATGTGTATATTCACACACACCTCCAACCACTGCCTCCCCCCGCCCCCAGGGATAGTACAAAAAGCAAAAAAGGACAGGCACTCCAATCTCAAAAAAGTGATTTTTATTAGCTCAAATAATTAGCTAATAAAAGAACTTTGTGTGTGTAAAAGCAGTGTAGCAGACATTACACTTTTTTTGCATCCGCTGAGTACGCACTGCTTCTTAACTTTGGAGTAACCAAACATTATTTTTTTTTTTTTAAATTAGTGGTGCATTTTTCTTTTCTCCTCCCCCCCCTCTACCTCCTTCCCCCTTCTCTCTCTCTCTCTCCTTCCACCTTCTCTCTCTCCTTCCCCCTTCTCTCTCTCCTTCCCCCTTCTCTCTCTCCTTCCCCCCTCTCTCTCTCCTTCCCCCTCTCTCTCCTCCTCCCCCCTTTCTCTCTCTCTCTCTCTCCTCCTCCCCTTTCTCTCTCTTCCCCCTTCTCTCTCTCTCTCTCCTGCCTCCTCCACCCCACTCTCTCCTCTCCTCCCCCCTTTCTCTCTTTCTCTCCCCCCTTCTCCCGTAGGCTCGTCCTGCCGCCCCCCCCCCCCACACTCGTTTGTGGCCGGTTGATGAAACCGACCTTAGTAGTGTTATACAGACATGAGGACCTCCAAATCCGAACAAACCCAGCGCTGTGGTTAGAAAGTTCAGTTTTTCTCTTTACGGTGTTAACCAGAAAAGAATGTTTGGCAAAAATAAAGATCGACAAGGTTTATTTTGAGTTCCAAAAATATTTGGATGTGTGTCACTGGAGCAGAATAATAACTTGAGATCACACTGCTCTAAAAATAACTTTCGTTTATTTGCCCTGTTTAGTTTATTTTCTACCTAAAGCTACATTCAGTGGGTTGTGTTGTTCTAGAAATGTTTGAACTTGTCTTGGTTATTCTTGTTCTATCATGGAATGAACAGCTTAGGTAATATTCTCCAGTATTCCTTGACCCATCTTGCTCCCATGTTTCAGCATAAAGTTCTGCAGTGGTTGCTATTTTGTAGCTACATTTGGTTACAGGAGACATGATGGCTGGGCCTTTTTCACTGGCTGCCCGTAGTGTTCCCCAGTCTTTTAAATCCTAGCACCCCCCAAAATGCATTTGTTTTGACTCTGGTTACCCCCCCCCCCCTCCTGTTTTTAAAGATGTCCAAGATTTGGGGGTTGGAACATCAAAGAATCTGATCTGAAAGAGTAAGGATTCCAATTAGTGGAATATATTAATTAAGTTGGTGAATAGAGCAATTTGTTTCCGTTACTCTGCCTGACTCATCTGTCTGTCACCCAAAGGCCCTCCCCCCCACCCCTTTTTCCTTCGACACTTTCTGTATCTCTATGTGTATATCCCTGCTGTCACGCCGAGTCCTTTCCTGAAAGTTCTCTGCGTCCCTGTCAGGGAGGTCAGATGCCAAGGTTGGGAATCACTCGTGTCCTCAATCTCCACGCCCCCCCCCCCCCCCCCCCCCGAAACATCTTGGGATCTCCCGGTTCAGACATAGCAAGACATTACATTTTTTTTTAATGACCTCAGACATTTGCCACCACAGTCCCCAATATAAAGGTGCAGCGTCATCTGCCAAGGACGCGGCGGCTTTCAGTTGGCAGCAGGAGCGAGTCCCGACTGGCTATTTTGTGCCTGGCCGGCACATATTTTTAGTGGGTGCCCTGGACGTCAGAGGACCACGGAGAAGCTGATAAACGTAACAACAAACAAACAAATAAAAAGGTGTGTGCCAAGCACATGCGTTATAAGTGAATCTTCTGTGTGTTTCGACACTCTCAAAAGTGTTTCATGCCATAAATATCACAAACATGAAAGTACAATTTGATTGATTAAAATACCTTGAAGTTTGATTGTGAAGGCGCGTGTATATACCGCATATATATATATTTGTGTGTATGTATATGTGTACACACACACCACCCCACCCATAGACTGCTTTTCTGGGGCCCAAGACAAGTTTCACCCCTCCCACTCCCCCCAACCACAGTGTCGGCGGCCTTTGCGAGACTCCCCCTCTATCTCTCGCACCCCCATCTCTCCCCCTCACCCACACACATAATACTCCCCCTCCATATCACACCTCCCACCCCTCCCTGAAACATACATCACCCTCCTCCCCCCCCTGCACCTCACATCACCCTCCCCCCCTCCCTACACTTTACATCACCCTCTCCCCCCCCCCTGCACCTCACACCCCTCCCTTCTCCTCCCTCCCCCATGCATCTCACATCACCCCCTGCAAATCGTAACAATTTTCAGGTTTTTTCACTATCAGATTTTTTTGGAATGGCTCTGCCACGAAAGACGTTTCACTTCAAATAAAGATTCTCGAGCAGTGTGTATACCTGCTTTAAGTTGGCTGATACAGTGTTACAATGACGCATCTCTCCCTTTATTGCTACACCAGTGTATCTTGATGGCAGGTGCTGCTGCTTTATTCTTTAAATGTTCTTTATTCTTTAAATGTTGAGTGATCACGCGAAAACTGGTGTTCAGGTTAATGCTGGCGAATGCGCAGTTGTGATAATCGCACTTCACCCTGAATGTCCTCCTTTGTTTCTGATGGGTTCAGTGATTTTTTTGCAGCAGTAAAGGTTTTTTTCCACATGCTAGTGCATATAGAGGTTCCTAGGAGTCCTTGGGGTCACTTGGCATCCCTAAAGGGTTCCCTGCAACTGATCTCAGACACGCTATTAGAGAGGGTCAGAGTTCCTTACAATGCATCTGATCTCAGACGCGCTATTAGAGAGGGTTGGGGTTCCTTACAATGCATCTGCTTTCAGACGTACTATTAGAGAGGGTCAGAGTTCCTTACAATGCATCTGATCTCAGACACGCTATTAGAGAGGGTTGGGGTTCCTTACAATGCATCTAATCTCAGACGTGCTATTAGAGAGGGTTGGGGTTCCTTACAATGCATCCGATCTCAGACACGCTATTAGAGAGGGTTGGGGTTCCTTACAATGCATCTGATCTCAGACGTGATATTAGAGAGGGTTGGGGTTCCTTACTATGCATCTGATCTCAGGCGTGCTATTAGAGAGGGTTGGGGTTCCTTACTATGCATCTGATCTCAGGCACGCTATTAGAGAGGGTTGGGGTTCCTCACAATGCATCTGATCTCAGATGCGTTGTTGGAGTTCCTCAGTATTTCACAATATGATAGGGTTCTTTAAAGCTGCAGTTCGGTCTTTTTGTATTTATTTTTTTATTTTTTTACTTCAATAGTTTCATGTGGGCAATCTCTAATTACCTAAAGAACTGCATAGCAATTCGTTCTCCGTCTATTGATCGGCAAAGTTTGGCGACATCTTTAAATATGGGGAATGTAAATCGTTGCTATAGGAACAAGCATGCTTGTTAAATAGAATACAAGAAAATTGGTCTTTCAACGTTTTTTTTTTTTAAAACAGAAAATGCTAAAAGTATTTTTTCTTACTACAGAACTGATTTATTATAAAAAAAAACACACACGCAGGATATTGACTGAACTGCAGCTTTAAACAAAAAAAGATTACCAAACACTGCTATAAAGAGCAAACTGCCTGAGGTTTGATACATGTGTATTCTATTGAGTTTCTGGTGACTGACTGTGTGGCCAGTGGGTTATGGTGTAATTTCTCTTCCTGTTACATTGTATCACAGCTTAAAGAAACTGAAAGTTATGGGGGGGGCGGGGAGGGCTTGTGTGCTTTCTCTTTCCTTGGGTTTACTTTGTAACCGGGTGTCCTCAGATATATTACATTCTGCCAGTAATTGCTGATAGTACAGTATAAGAATACTTACTCACCATCAGTGTACTAGAAGGTTGCTTTCTACCCATGTACTTGTTTTTTTCCCCTCCTATCAGTATAATTTTAATTATTCATGGAATAGCTCAGACAAGGACAGAGTGGACGCTGCCCCCCATTCCGAGTCCTCGATGGAAAGAAGTCCTATAGATAAAAAATTAATCTTCGGTTCTAAGTAGTCATGAAATCCTGCAGGGCTGTCAGTGAGGAGTACAGATAAAACCAGCACATGGCAGATAAGTAAATCTATTCAATGAGGTTACCAAGAACCAACTGTGTTTTTTTCCTGTGAAGATAAGACTACCCCTAGGGACCAACAAGTTGATATTCTTGGGGATGTAATTTAATACATTCTGCTACTTCCCTACTAGTGTGTGCTGTTTTTTGTGTGTTTTATTTGTTACTATAATCATGTCTTCGTATTAACTGCTTTGCTGGCCTGTCCAGCAACAAGTGGGTTAATGACCACTGGAGCACTTATCCCTTCATTTACTGCGTTTGAGGGCTGTTATAAAGGTGTGAAATGTACCCTGTTTCTGGGGTTCTCCAGAAGTGCTGCTGCAGGGAGACACTGAGTTCTGCACAAGGCTTTCTGCTTATCCAGATGTGCAGCAGGTGTGCTACCTGTGCAGAGACGAGTCAGGCCACATGTCAGTAGAAAGCTGCTGTGGACTGTCCCCCCTCATTTGTTATATATGGAAACATCTGGCACACCTGACTTTACATAGTTACTGTACATAGTTACATAGAAGATGAGGTTGAAAAAAGACGTGCGTCCATCAAGTTCAACCTATGCTAAATTTAGACAACAGATACTTTATCCTATATCTCTACTTCCTTATTGATCCAGAGGAAGGCAAACAAAACCCCAGTGACATATCATTCAATGATCTCTTAAGGGGAAAAATAAATTCCTTCCCGACTCCAAGAATTGGCAATCGGATTACTGCATGTATCAACATCCTTCCCATGTTTACTTATTGGGTATATCCCTGTATACCTTTCCTTTCTAAAAAGATGTCCAACCTTTTTTTGAACAAATCTATTGTATCTGCCATCACAGTCTCCATGGGTAATGAATTCCACATTGTAACTGCCCTTACTGTAAAGAGCCCTTACTGTAAAGAACCCTTTCCACTTTATATATTCATGAACTGGATTCAGTCCTGGGTATTCACACTGTGTACAATGCTAACGATATATTACTCCTCCACATATTGTTACACTTAAATCCAGTGCAACCTTCCCTCCCACCCATGCAACTGGAGCCTCAATTAAAATCTAAACACTACAGTTTCAATGAAGCGAAAAATATGTATTTAAAAGAGAATTTAAATGCATATTTTTTTCTTTATCGAAATTCTAGTGTTGAGTATTTTATTTGACTGTCCAATTGCTTGTTTATTCAATATGTTACGATGTTTGGAGAGCACACCGTCAGCATTATCTTTGCTAAAGAGTACATTTTGTTAAATATTTTTCCCTGCAGTCCATGGGGGGCATACGTCTTTCTACTTAATATTTCCTACTTTTTTATGCAATCAAATACAAACCATATATTTATTGCATACGGTAAACATGTTTTTGATACTTTCTTTGGAAATTCAGTCTCTCGTGAATTCCTGTCTTTGCAATAAATAGTTTTTCTTGGCATTTCTTGTTTCTCCACCAGTACCGCTCTCCCTCCAAGCACTTGTCCACTTGTTATTGTATCCTTGTGACTAGAATTCTTCATTGTGTGCCTTGTAATTGCAAGCTGCCTGGCACACAAACAGCACAAGTGTAGGATTCTTGCAGTTGTTGTTCATGCTAAAGTGAAATAAATGTCCCTTTCTTTGTAGAAGTATAAACCGAGGCATTGGACCAAGCTCTGTATAATACAAATTATTGTGTACAAAGATGTATTGTGAGTATCAGGGTTCTTTTCTTGTGCCAGTTTCCAAGCGCCTAACTTGTTTATGGTTCGACACAATAACAGACACATTTTCTTATACTAAAAAAAACCTTTGTGTTTAAACTTACCTGGTCAGTAAGGCTACATGCATTAATAGCAAAAAGTGGTAACGTTTTAAAATCTTATTTTTACAAACAATAGTTGTATTTACATTTTGAACTGGATCCTCTTGATTTTGTTAATAACAACAAAATCTCCATTGAAAAATTGATCTTGGTTACTGTGGTTTGGCAGAACACGTTGAAAGTCTATTTTTTATTACTGCATTGACTTGATGTAACCTGATACATACTACTTACATATACATTGTGCGTAGTAACTTGGAGAAAATATTTATTACAACTGCTATATAAAGATTGAAACAATGTGGTTGCCTGCTTACTTCTGCGGTACAATCTTGATGCTGTATGAACAGGTGCATGGGCAGTTAGGTGTCCTTTGGGATAGCACTGCTTAGTAAATATTGCTCAACGTCTTTTGTAACATTGAAAAGTAACTCTAAGGCTGGGGCCATAGAGGGGTTAGCAGGGCTGAGGCGCGCTGACGCTGAGGCTCGCCTGCTGAAATCTGCGCGATTTCATGCCCATGCAAGCGAGCCAGCGGGCGCGATTGGAGGCGGGGGGAGACTGAGGGAGGCGGGGCAGTGACGTCGGTGCATCACGGGCGATTGGCGCAGCGACGTTGATGCAGCTCCGCGCTGATTGGATGTTTTCAGCCGACAGCGCGCTGAAAAACAGCTTGGCTGTCGGCTGAAAATTCCAAAGCCTCCGCACGCCTGCGGACGCTCGCGTGAGCCCCCTCTCAAGGCATCCTTATTGAGGATGCAGGGGCTCAGCGCTGAGCGTCCGCACGGCTCAGCGCGGCCTGTCCTTCTATGGACTCGGCCTAAAGCTTGTTTTTACTGCACTAGACGGTATAGTTGAAAGGTTTGTCTCTCTTATCTGAGATAACAATCTTGTCCTGTCTCCACCGAGTACTGTATATGACATTACCAACATGTGACTAAACATTAATCAACCGTTCACAGTTGTCATACGAAAGAGATAACGTTTGGACTTCGCCCCAGAGGTGGAATTCTTCTATTTATTAATTTAACCAGAGATGGAGACCAGTAGATGCTGCACCATGTATAACATAACAGACTTCCATCGGCGCAATAAACTTTACAGAACTGTCCTGTGTTGTACAGGCGCTCCTCATCAATTCCTATTACAAGAAGGTGTGCGAAAATGAGAAGAGACTTCGCACCTGCATATATGGTGGACGTGTCCTCACTGCCCAACTTTAAACTAATTCTCATTACGGATATTTGTCCATAGGCTCTCAGTCTCCTCATCTTCAAGAGAAGGACAAGTATGGAGGATTAGCATTTATGTTTTTGTGAAGCCAGTAAAACATTTGAAATTCAATATGGAGCCAGTGGTGTCCGACTGTATCGAATGTATCTTCGAGTGGTACTGGCCGCATGATGCCAGTGTAGGCGATGCGTGCAGAGGTGAAGACGGGACTTGCTGTAGGAGACATAATGTAGGCTTTTATTCAGCCAAAGTTTCAGCAACCTAAAATACAGGCTTTTCTTAGCCAAAGTTGAGCTTCCCCAGCATATTAAAGTTCATGGATGTCTATATAGATGCTCGGTGTCCCTATGCATCAAGGACACGCATGTGTGGGCTCTACGCAGGCCCGGGAGAGACAAAACACTTCTGCCTTTTAAAACCCTTGCTACACTCAGCTGGGCAGTCTTGCCTTTCTCCAGGCAGGGATTAACCATAACCTGGCTGACATCCAACAGCTCTATCTGCTGTTTACAGACTTGCCCCTGTTACAGCCATATAAAAGGGAAAACTCCAATTGCTTTCAATGGCTGTCCTTGTCTTCAATAAATATGGGTCTGTGCCTGGTGCTGATTCTGCCCCAGTTTTGCAGCCCAGAGAGACTTCGGTAAAAAATACCCATGAAGTGCTGTTTCACGATGCTCAAAAAGGCACACGCACTGCTCCCTTTACTGGCCCAGAGCTGCTTTGAGCTACGACCTCTTGGCGAATCTCTTCTAAGCTCTTTCGTCTACACATGGAAACCCGAGAGCGGCAATAGGCATCTATAATTGGAAAGTAGTGTATTAACTCTCCACTTGAACGGGGTCTGAAAGGGTTCAAGGTGAGGTTGTGGTCATTGAGGCATGTTTTGGGAGAAACGTCATTTTGTTTGTGCTGAGGGATACGTTATTTTGTTTTGCGTGTGTGTTCCGGGATAAACACATGTTTAGACGTGGCAGGATATCAGGACACACTGTGGGAAAATGTTCTAGGTAGCTTTTTGGCAAAAGGAGAAGCTGATTTTGGCAGACAGTTGAAGAAATCTTAAGGCGACTGTAACAGGGACTTATCCCTGTTTAAATAAACCAGCCTCAGAGCTCTGAGAATCCAACAGAGAGAGAGAGTTGATTGCAGCCACTCAATTAACTAGACTCCACCTGGACTAATGAGAGCTGTGTAAAAAGCCTCATGTGAGACACAGGCAAAGAGATTCCTTAGCTCACATGTGGGCTGACAGAAGGCGAGCAGAAAAGCCTGCACACAGACACGGTCTTGAGCACAAAGGCTGTGCTGAGATCAAGACACGCAGAGACCTATATTTCCTGGACACAGAGGACCCAGGAACCTGCCAGAGACTGACATGGAGGGCCACCTGCTTAAGGTACCTCCTGAGACTTTGGGGTGATAGGCTGGTAATGGGAATATCCCTCCAGTCCTGCAGATTGGGTCTGGGGGAGTAAGTTAGGCCTTACAAAGGGATAGGGGTTTATTATTTTGTTGTGTTTGTATGTTTTGCCTGGATAAAGGAACAGGCTCAATAAAGCCAAGATATAATTACACCCTAATCGGTCTCCATTATATGAACCCCTGCACACATCTCTCACAGCGGCCTTAATGGTTCTTCTCCCTTAGGTGGTAGCAACGCTTTATGTTCAAGGATCAATCCAAGCGGAGATACTTGTCTGTGTAGGTCATGCCGGTAGCATCTCTGGCTCGGCTGTAAGTTTCACATCATGGCGGCTTTCCCAAGCTCCCGCACCAATAGGAAGCCGTGATGTCATCCGGTGCGGCTTCCTATTGGCCTAGGTGACCGGGGGGTTTTAAACTCCGCCGAGATACCGGCACCCCATCGGGAGGTTAGTATCTCTGGAAGCCGGGGGGGGGGGATCCCTGGAGCTGAAATCAATGGGGTTCGGCTCCGGAAACACCCCCTGCTTCAATGCTATGTAAAAAAGAAAAAAGTAAAATCCACTTGGATTTCTCCTTTAAGATAACAAAGCGTTGCTGCCCCCTAAGGGAGCATTAGGATTTAGGCTCGTATTTAGTAAGTCAAGCTCTGCCAAGAGACGCGCTCCAGCTCATTCAAATGAGGTGTCTTCTATTCGACATTAAAATGTTAAAGATATTTCTGATGAGCTTGCACAGCAGTGCCGATCTCATACTTTGCCACTGTCAATGAGAGATGAAATCGCCCAATTTTTAATTGAGATTTCAGAGATTCAGAGTTTAAACTCCTTCTTTGGCTAATTATTTGGCGTTTCTCAGTGACGGCTTTCAGCACCTCTGGCAAAATGAGACAAGGAAACTTGTTGGAGGTTCTGTCCCACGTACCAAGACCCAGCTATTTTGAGTAGCACAAAGGACACTGAGCCATTTAAAACTTTCTCCATTATGTGTGAATATATATATATATATATATAGTTACTCACTGAGCCACCCCTTCATATATATATATATATATATATATGGAGTTGTGAGTAAAAGACACTGACTGACACTGAGATTACTGCAGGGGAGCCTGGTTCAATTCCTGGTGACCTTGGGCAAGTCACTTTATCTCCCTGTGCCTCAGGCACTAAAAACATAGATTGTAAGCTCTACGGGGCAGGGACCTGCGCCTGCAAAATGTCTCTGTAAAGCGCTACGTACAATTAGCAGCCCTATACAAGAACATATTATTATTATTATTCTATATATATATCATTTTTTATTTTTTTTTATATATATATTTGATAGAAATCCCCAACACTATCCCTGCAAACGTTGTGTAGTGTTAGGACTTGCAGAAAAAGAGGGGATACTTTGGAGTGGGTTTGCAAACTTACACTGCCGTGGCCAAAGAATGTAACTAGGTGTCCCTCACTTACCAGAGAAGAACAGATCAGTATTTAACTATAGGGTGTATCATGTTGGATGTAGCATTGGAGCTTTCTGCCTTTTGTGCATACATTGCCACAACCCCATTAGCACCCCTTTTTAACATAAATATATATGGTGTGGTGGGTTTGGGTCTTGTGCTTATAGGCCTGGAATCCTCCATTAAAGTCTGTAGTGGAGTCAACTTAGCAGAATTCAGCAAGTGGACACCATTACCCTCCACAAGATATCCTTTAAGTGCCTCAAGATGAAGTATCTGCTATAAGACAGGCAGCATTCCGCCTTGGGCAATGATGATTTAAATGCCCCAATGGCAGCGAAGAGGTTAATCTGCCTCCTACGTATTGTCATCTCATTTCATTCTGTTTCTTTGTAACCGTTTCCTGATCAATAAATGCCCCGTTGCTTATTTATTTATTTTTTCGTCAGCATTTGCCGTTGTGTTTGGATTACTCATTTCCTGGCTTTACTGCAAATCGAAAATGTAAAGCGTGACTCGCGGAGAAAGCGTGTGCCTGTTATTTAAACGGTCAGGGGTAGGAACCTGCCGTTTCATGGTTAGTTTGTTAGCGTCTGGGGATGGTCTTCAACCTAAATGTCCCGTGCGGCCTCTCCTTGGTTGCGTTCGGTCTTTAACGGTGTGAGCGAGAAAGCAGAGAGACTCTCGTCTCTGGAAAACGGAGCCATCTATCAAGTGTGCACGATGTCATTGTCATTTTGTAATGCCCTTTTATCTCCTGCTAATTAGTGTGCTTAACGAGATCAGTATCTTTTTATAATTTTGCGATCTAACAAAAAAAAAAAAGCAAGTTGAGTTGTCAGACTGTGTGATCTTCAAGTCATTTTTGTGAGACAGAGAACAAAACCCATTGTGCTAAATGGCTTATCTGTTTGTTGTGGTTGAGGTTGAACGGTTTTGAAGAAGTTGTATACAGCAAGGGAGATCAACTCCCGTCCTCAAGACCCCCCCCCCCCCAGAGGGCAGGCTTTCAGGATATCCCTGCTTCAGCACAGTCAAAGACTGAGCCACTGATTGAGCCACCTGTGCAGAAGCTGGGATATCCTTAAAACCTGACCTGTTGGGGGGTTTTGAGCGCTGGAGTTGAGCACCTCTGGTATACAATACCAGTGAGTTAACTCTGCAAAGGTCACATTGGCCAAGCAGGTGTCCTAACCACCATTGATGCAAACACAGAAACCACAGGGCTCTACAAGCAAAGCAATCGGAGCCACAATGTTATGCTAACAGAAAGTAATGCTTTGTACTTGGAGCGATTGCAGATAATTCTGTTGGGCTATGTCCCCCGTCACTGCGTGCACGTCGGAGCGTGCACCAGTTTAACCCACATTCTGTGCTCGAGGGGTCATGATGGGAACGCGCGTCTTGAGAAGAGGTGGGGGGGGCGCGGCCATGACGTCACGCGGCTGGTTCACCCTCATTGGCTGCACTGCCGCCGTGACTTGACCATCCCTCGGGCGCCGCACCAGAAGACAAAATTCTTGTATTTTGGCCAAGGTGGTTGCGCATCACGCCGCAGCGCGCGCAGCCGCGAGCAATGGGGGCGAGGCCTTGGTTATTAGACTACACAGTTGCAGAAGTAAAAGGCCGGTTACAGTAGGTTAATAAGATAGCTTCCGGAAACAGGTCCGCTGCCCTGGTTTGCATCCTCGTTAAACGTTTATATTATAAAGATATAAAAACTCTGTCTGAGACGCTCGCTTGTAATCTGCAACATTCACACAAAACACAGAGAGCTTAAACTGCTTTATAATAACATTGCATTCCCCCTTCCTCCATGCATCAGCAGTATAATGACGAGCATTATTATCATTTATGAGGCTGCTCAAATTTCTATGTAGACCTAAAGGGGACATCCATCATTTTGTTTTTCACGCGGGGCCATTGCAGATTACAGCACAAGTGCCACCCACTCGATCACTAATAAGTGACGGGCTGAGCTTTGGAGCTCTGGCGAAGGCGGACACCTACTGCAATCCGAGCCTTGCACATTCATCCCTCGGATAGTCTCATGTTACGGGGGTGGGAGCTGCATTAGGAGTAAGATGCTGGCGGGATGGAGATTTCAGGGAGTCAGATTTCCAGCACTTAGGGAACGGCGGAACCCTTGGACCATGTATCGGGGCTCCCTAACGATGTACATGTGTAGCCCGACTCGTCCTCCCCACTATAGCAGGAGTGCTCCATTCCAGTACTCAAGCCTCCCCAGCAGGTCTGGTTTTTCGGGATATCCCAGCTGCAGCGCAGGTAGCTCAGTCTGAGCCTCTGAGCCACCTGTGCTGAAGCAGGGACTGGTTGAGCCACCTGTGCTGACGCAGGGATATCCTGAAAAACTGACCTGTTGGAGCGGCTTGGGAACTGGGAGTTGTGCACCCCAGTCCTACGGCATGGGCAAAAACGGTGTTTGCTGCGGCTCTGAAGAAGGTGCAGCAGTGACTGTCACGTTGCGGGGGCGACATGCGACCGTGGGTGGATGGATGAAGAAAGACGAAGGCAGAAAAACAGTGGGACTACATCCACAGCCCTGTGTTGGGATTTTGTGGGGCTCGAGGTATCCTCTGGACGTATAGATGATGTTGCTGTGGTAGGGATCGGTATACTTAGTTTTATCATTGGATCAAGTTAGTTCTCTATTACAGCGATTTTCGGCGCTATACACCTGTCCGACTCTTGTGTTCTGCTCAAGGATGTCTCTTTCTGCCTTAATTCTTTCTCACTCACTGCCCCAACACCTCTGGAATCTCCTTCCCCTCCACATTCGACTTGCACCCTCTCTCTTAATCTTTAAGGCCCATCTTAAAATACACCTCTTTAACGAAGCATATGAGTAGCCCCGCGGCTGATAATATACATTTCATATACTTGAAAACGAGAGGTAACTCTCAATGTATTACTTCCTGGTAAAAACATTTTCTAAATAAAATAAATAAATAATATACATCAACCTTGGCCCCCTGCAGACGCACTTACCAAAAAACCCTCCTACTGTCTCTGTACGTTCTTCCTACTTAACACTTCGATTGTAAGCTCTTCGGGGCAGGGACTCCCATTTTCTAATGTTACTTTTATGTCTGAAGCGCTTCTTCCCAGTATGTGCTATATTATTATGTCCCATGTATTACGGCGGTAAAGCGCTGTGTATATAGCGCTACATACATACACACGTAAACATTGATATTGGAATTATTGTACGTTAGATTTTGGTGTTTTGAAAATCTGTTGAAAAATTGAAAATTAATTTTAAAAAGACGGACTTTGTAGAACCCCAGCCCCCGTACCCTATTACTAGTACAGCTCAACCCCCTTATAACGCTGGGCTTGGGGTCCAATGAATCACATCGCGTTATAAGCGGATCGCGTTGGAAATAATGTACAATTGTATGCATTGTACTGTAAAGTATTTAAGACACCAATAATCGTGTTGTAAAGTATTCATAAATATGAAAACTGGGAGCGACACGTGCATCGCGTTATAAGTGGATTCGCGTTATAACGGTAGTGAACTGTATTAATATTATGATTTTTAAAGCTTTTTTTTTTGTAGTTTTCAATAAACTACCAGTTTTTTCTGTATTCTATCGAATTTTTAATATGACGGTATAACATTTTACAACCTTTTTTTTAAAGTAATTCAACCAAAAAACAGGGCAACGTCATTTTAGTGAGGATTCTTAACCCTTTGAGTGCCTGGACAGTCTGTAGCAACAGAGGTCCGAGGCCCCCCCCCTCGCCCGATCATGTGACCATAGGTATTCCCGGTATTAAATCTTTGTAACTGAAATCATGCACATTTGAACCTAGCATATGTTACAAATGCATTTTTAAGCATTAATATAAAGAATCCTTTTTGTACCATTGATCTGCACTATGGAGATTTTTCTTTATCTCTCCATGTCCTACCTAACCGACCTGACTTCTGAGTGAGAGACGTATCCTGTCTGCATATAGAAGATTTCACAGATCCATGCTACCTGTTGTTGCCCTTACTGTACATTACTACTATCCTGTGAGTAGGCTGCACAGAAGAGCCAAGATATTCACCACATTCTCCCACATTGAACATAACTGTCTGCACTTAGATTGTTTTTCTCCTATATGCTCCCCCTGGGTTGTGAGAATATATATGTTACAAATGCCGACAAAAAAAATAAAATATAGAGCAAAGAGTCTAAAAACTTCGGCGAGAATGTGCAAATACTGTGGTTAGGAACCGTGAAGTAAAGCAAAAGGGACATTTGTTAGACGGGTACCATCACTTTAAAGATTTTGGGTTGGTCTTCCATCAAATCTGTGTCAAAATATGCTGCGGGGGTTTTTTTTTTTCTCTCCCTTTTTATGATGCATTTCAAAAATTCCTTTATAATCCCATGCTAACCGGCTTACTTTGATGGAGAAGGCGGGACATTACCGCTGGGATGGTCCGCGGCCGCAGTGAGTTTTATTTTCGTTTTGTGCTTTCAGGGAACACAGAGTAACAGCTGTGTGCAGCAGCATTGATCTAATCAAACTGTTTGCGGAGGGACCGGCACGGAATCGGCACTAGGAACCTTACAAAAACTGCTGAAATTATAATGTAATATTTGTTTTATGCGATGATTCTGTGTGTCTGTGTGTCTGTGTGTCTGTGTGTCTGTGTGTCTGTGTGTCTGTGGTTGTCCTGTTGGTCTGGGTGTATTTTATTTATATATACTGACACAGAGGAGGAACTAGGTATTTTTGTGCGCAGGGCAAGTCGCCCACCCCCCTTCCACTCACCCCATTTTCTTTTCCCCCCCCCCATTCTCACCCTTCCCCCTTTCCCCTTCGGTCTCGCCCCCCCTCTCCACTCACTTCCACCAGTCTCTCTCATTCTTCCACCCACCACTCTCACTCCCCCCCACCAGTCTCGTACTCCCTCTAACCCCCTCCCAAGTCTGGCCTCCCCTCCCCAAAGTCCTCCCCCGCTACCTCCCCCCCCCCTCCCAAGTGCTACTGCCCTCCCTCCCACGCCTCTGCCCTCCTCCCTCAACCCTCTCCCTCCCTCTCAAGTCTCTCTCACTCCTCCCTCCACAAGTCTCTCTCTCCTCCATCCCTCCTCAAGTCTCCTCCTCCTCCCTCCCCAAGTCTCTCTCTTCCCCCTTCCTCGTCCATCCCCAAGGTCTCCCTTCCCTCCCCTCCTCCCAAGTTCCCACTGTGGAGAGAGGGGAGGGCAGTCCTTGCGGCAGGACACCAGAAGTCGTGACTAACTTCTGAGTCGGACTGGTGGGGACATGGCCCCGCCCTCACCGTCCTCGCTGCTGCAGCACGCCCCCTCCTGCTCCCTCCTTGCCACCGACATGGCGTCTTTCTTCCACCGCTCCTCCCTCCGTAAAATGCCTGCCATCGCCCTCTCACTGCTGCTTCCAGAGAAGCGTGCACCGCTTCCCCCCCCTAATTCCGCGTCTCTATGTACGTGGGAGATATATATATATATCTATATAGATAGATATATATACCGACGAGTCTGTAATAATAAAAGTGGGTCTATTAAATCCATAGAAACACAAAAATATCCTGACGTTTCGGTCCCCAGAGGGACACATTACTCCCCCCCCACATAAAAGGAATACAAAAGGAATACAAAACCTGTACTGTGTCAGTATTGCCATATGACCTGGAGAATTGCGTTAAAGGTATGCGCAAAATCTAATTTCATCTAAAACTGTGCAGTTTGAAAGCCTGCAAACTACTCTCACCCCGGATCAGAAGATTGCATTGGAAACCAACGACGGCTGTGAAATGAGTACGTTACTGTTAGACATGATAAAAGTTCCGCA
Organism: Ascaphus truei; assembly: GCA_036426205.1. Classification (NCBI taxonomy): domain Eukaryota; kingdom Metazoa; phylum Chordata; class Amphibia; order Anura; family Ascaphidae; genus Ascaphus; species Ascaphus truei. Next base: position 11,029,839 of record CM071588.1, on the reverse strand, counting down.
TTAAAATTTGGCGGCTGCCCGTGGAGTGTTTAACAGGCCTGTCATGTCACCGCTCACCTGGAGTTAGTTCTAATGATTAAATGATTTGAATTACTGCATTATTTTCAGTATATATAGTAACCAACTTATTAAAAGTTCTTTCCCCCCCCCCCCCCACGTGCAGACCAAGCAATATCTACGTACATGTGTGTTTTTAAATAAATCAGTTCTGTACTATGAGAAAATACTGTAGCATTTAAAAGAAACAAAACAAAAAAAAACAACTCTGATATTTTAATGCATATAATGTAACAAGCATTTTTGTTTCTATAGCAACCATTTACAAAGTCAAGTCCCCTTCCTCTTCTGGAAACAGGATATGGCACACCCCCTTTTTTGAGCCCTGCCTCTCTCTAGCAGTGCACATTGTATCTAGTGACTGCCCGGGTCACATGATCTTCCCACAGAACTTTGCATTTTGGTCCCTCTTCTGCGCACTGACAGCCATTTAGTGAAACCCCGAGAGCCAGAATCTCACACCAATTATCACAGGAGAAAGGATGAAATCGGCAACTTAGCTAATACTTATCATTGTGTGATTGTATTGATGCACAGATTAAAGGGGAAATAAAAATAAAATAAACCGCAGCTTGGACTGCTGCTTTTAGGTGGGTCCATAAAATACTTCCTCATTATTTCAACCAGCAGAAATATTTCAAAAGATACACGTGTCGACAGTGTTTTTTGTATATGAAAACGCATTTCCACGTTCCTGCTCTCTTAGCTGCAAGTATCCGCGTACCCATTGCGTGCCAGCTTGGGATTTGGGTTCGGCCATGAGAACTTATTCAATCACTGGTCAGTTGTAATTCGATATCACGCTCGACAATGTTATATGTAAACGACTTGATTACCAAGTTATTAAATATCCTGGTCTGTAACTCAGTCTCCAAGGGCACACCAAAGGCAGGTTTTATGGCTATCCCTGCTACAGCACAGGTGGCTCAATCAGTCCCTGCTTCAGCACAGGTGGTCAATACGTGGCTCGTATTTGACGGACAAACGATTTCTTCAAAGTGCAGGTCTCCTCAAAGACCGAGATACAAAGTAGATCTCTCCTCAAGAGTTCATAATTCAATGGTCCTTTGATGTGACAGCCAAGAGAGCCAGTGGGAAAGATAACGTTTTTAGGGGCCCATATGGGACTTTCTATCAGGTCACCACCTGCTGAAGCAGGGATATCCTGAAAACCGACCTGTTGGGGACCCTTTTGGACTGGAGTTGGGCCGCCCCTGCAGTAGACTTTTTGATTTCTGCATGGTGCTAGCGATGTAAAAATGATAGTTTTTTTTTGGCCATGTGGTTGGACAGAGAGTAGATTTAAACCTTAGTCATCCACCTTTGGATTGGCAGAAGAAGTTAAAAGTAGGCCAAAAAAATAAGCAATGAGCGCTAGAGGAAAGTCAGTCGGCAGGAGGGGCTTATGCTGTATCCGCCAACGTGGCCGATTTTGATGCTATTATAAAACATCGTACTGGTATAAGTATTTTTTTTTATTATATAATGGTAAATTGCAACATAAACAAAAGTGTTGGCGAGTTTTGCGATCAATCAATGTTTTGGGGGGATAAGAGGTTGAAGGCATCTAAATGGTTAGATAACTCTGTTTGGCTAAAGCAGTACAATATGTTACAGACAGGCGCCTGGTCGTAGATGGAAACTGGTGTGGATGTGATATAGGGAGAGCAGTGCAGAGAGTGAGCACTTGCTGGACGGGATAAGGGGGGTGATACAGGGGGAGGGGTATGCCGGCAGAGCATGCAGGGACAGGGGGGAGGTAATGGGGCCGTACGGTGGTCAGAGAGGCGGGTTGAGGGTACGGGGTGGAGGGGGAAAGAGGGGCGAAGAGGTGTACGGGAGCGCGGGGGGGGGGAGGAGGTTTTCTCTTTTTTCTCTTTCTGTTTGCAAAGTCATTCAAAACCATTATTGTCACTAGCAGCAACAGGCGTGGATACGGATTCGGACAGAAGTGGTGTGGATGTATGTATAGGGTTGGTGAGCAGTCGGAACACTGCCTGAATCAGTAATGCTGAACATTCCGACAGCATGCCCATCGGAACACACGGGTCCCTGGCAGTACCATAATTGACAGATTTGGCATTGATGAGAGATTGCCGATTTTTCAAAGCAGTGTTGGAAAGTGGTGTGTGTGTGTGTGTGGGTGTGTGTGTGTGGTGGGTGGTGTGTGTGTGTGGTGTGTGTGTGTGTGTGTGTGTGTGTGTGTGTGTGTGTGTGTGTGTGTGTGTGTGTTTGTGTGTGTGTGTGTGGGTGTGGTTTTTTTGTTTGTTTTTTGTTGTTTTTTGTCCAATAGAGGCCACCGTGGACCTGGTGGGTAACTTTTGGCGCCAAAATGCTGATTGACAGCCCTAATGTTCACATGGTTGTCAGTTTTGGGGGGCTGAGAAAGGACGTAAGGTCCGAAAGTTTGCTTCTTTTTTTCTGTGATTACCCCCTGATGCCTTTGTTACTTCATTAAATTGGATTTTTTGAATTTGTGAGTGCTCCAGATTTTTTGATATTGGAGATATTTTGAATTTTGTGAGAAAAACGGTCACTTTAATCTTGATTGAATCTTTAAAAGGAACGTTGTTTAGAAACAATTGTGTGTGGGTTTTCTTGATCCGCTAAGTTGAACTATAAACATTCAGCATCTAAGCACAGTTCACATATCTCCCACGTACACTTTGTCCTCTGTCTTTTATTTACAACAAGCCACAAGCTTTTAATATTAAGGCACCTTCCAGCTCATAGGAAAGAAAGAATTAATAATTTAGGCTGGCACTTGTGTACTTTGAGTGAAATGTAAGCACCGAGCCAGGCGGGATAAGAGTATGTCATAAGGAACGTAAACATTGTCCAGTTCCCAAGAGAAGGTTTGGTCTATCCAATGAGTTAGTGCTAAACAACACTACTAACAAAACATACAAAAAAGTGTTCTACCTAAAAATGAACATGTGAGTACCTAATGTACTAGTGAACAACAGTGCAAAGATATCTAATGAGTTCGTGACAATTGGTGTGCGTATGCAATCACCAACAAAATGTTTTGCTCTATAACATATGAATATTCCCAATTCCTGGAGTGATTAATAATCCTCAACTGGAATGCCAGCGGAGGACAATTCTTCCCAAAAACTTGCTAAGCCAAAATGTGAAAAAGGAGAGAACCATGCCCCCTGGCTCAAAGTGACAATATAATAATACCAGTGCCAATGTGTGGCTGAGAACCAGGTCCTACAGAACTACCAGTATTTGAAGTAACCACTCGGATTATACATCGCCATTGGAACTGGCTTCAGACCACACATTGTGAATGGTATATCTGGTCATTTTGCGCCAGGGACTGGTTGTCTTTTATTTTATTTTTTTCACGTGTTGGTGCTAAACCCTTGTATTACTGTGGGCCCCGCCATAATCTGCATCAAAAGAATAATAACTTTATCATAACTCATTTCTCCATTTCTTTGATTTTGAGCCTGAGGCACAGGTGGGTGATAAAGTGATTGCCCAAGGTCACAAAGAGTGGACACTAGAGGAATAAACCAGGTTCCCCGCTTCACCCTCAGTATCATTGTTCTCAGAGTTGGTGTATTACCCTTTCGAGACGCTCCTTTGCTGTTGCCAAGTGCCACTGTGCCACTCAGTCTGATTTCATAGTTTGGTTTATTGTCATAAGTCAACGTTTCGGTGCCACATGGAACCTGTCATATGACCCGCCCATATTTGCCCGCCCTCCGGCTGAGAAAATGGGGCTTACAAATATATGACTTTAAACTTTGCAGCCAGGGGATCAGCAACGCTTTGACGGACAGGGTTAGTGAAAACTCCCATTCAAATGTCAGAATCCACTTGATCCTCGTGTAGCAGTAAGAAGACTATGGCAGTTCTGCTTCATTGTCGTAACAGTTGTTGTTTTTTTTTTAGACTATCCTCGTTTTGCTATAATACAAAGCAATCCATGTGTTCAGTGGTATAGAACTTAATACTTCTGACCCCAAGCTGAGCTTTGAGTGACTACGATGTCAATGAACCCATTTGATTCGCTGCCTCGGGCAAATTTAAATGCAGACTGCACGCTTGACCATGAATCGCGGCAGCCGCCTAATGTCATTTAGACAGTGGAGATCGTTAGAAGTGCATAGAAGTCTTAGTGGTGAGGGCCACACTCTATGTACGTCCGTCAATACTTCTGCTTGTATTCGCTCTCCTTAAGATTATTTTGGACTAGCCATGAGGGTTCTTAGAGACGAGTGTACGTGTTTCACACGGTTGATGGTTGTACATATACTTGCCTCTTAAAGGCGTTCGTGACAATAACATTAAAATGTCATAGGAGTTCGCTGCAACTTCTCTTGAAGTCCGCTCTTCCCCCCCCTTCCAGGTCCATGGAACGGAAACAAACATTGTGCTTTTCAGCTATGGGACACCTGGCTTTCCCGAGAGATTCTTACTGATAAAGGTACAGTTGGCAGGCCCCTCCAAGGGCACCAAACGGTGGTTGGAATCTCGCACCATCCGCCACGGCTACCCTATCGGCCATCGTGACTCGAGGGATTTAAAAACGAAGACGCAAGACCCCCTGACTTTCGGTAAGTACCTGTGCACCAATGGGTTCAGTCCAGGTTCCTGCTTACCCCACCCGCATACGAGGTGTAGGGGTGGGCCAGCACCTTTGTCAGTGGATGGGCATGATGTTTTTTTTGTTTTTTAAACTGGTCCCAGTGCAGCTCTTATATTGTTCTTGCACCGCGACGTATATTGATCTCACACCATCCCCTTGGTCTCATGAGTGGCATCATACACATTTCCACAAGCCTAAAAAAATCTCATTTATCCGCAGGCATTGTTGGGCACGTTGCCACAGGAGACACCAACCAATTGGTACGATGGGAGACATTCAAAGTTTATAAAAGATATTTGACACTATCGTCTAGTCCAAGGATGTGCATATATATTTAGGTTCCAGCGCTGTCGATTTCATAGCCGCACGCCCATTGTCCTGTTTAGCAGCGGTTCACTGGTCACCAGTTGGGTAGCGACATGCGCCGAGGGAGCGCGCGAAGGGAATCATCGTAGAGAATTGAGGCGGGGTTTGACCTTGAACTCTGACTTCGCAGCCAAGGTCGCTGAGGCTGAGGGGCACCAAGGATCACGAGACTGTGAGAGGCGACCGGGATGCGTAGAGGAGGGTGGGTGGTGGGCGCGAGAGGGAGGTGCAAGAGCGGAGCGTTGGCGGAACCTCGCGTAGCGGAGGCAGCAGGGTCCAGTGACGTCTGCTTAGGTAGGGTATGCCACAAGCCCCGCAGCATTTTCCCCTGCCATAGTAGGAGTGGCTGGTATTTGTAGGGACGCCCATCGCGTCAGGGACGTTCCCTAGTGTCAGGGTTATCTGCGGAGTGCGAGAGCTGCGAGCCGCCACTCTGATTTTCCATCTGACTGGGGCATGCAGAAGGAGAGACAGGCGCAGAGGCGGATGTAACACCAGGAAACCACTGTGGGTGTAAGGTCAATCGATAGTGACCGGAGGTATCCTTATCTACAAGTGCACTACACCGGTCACCAGGCGGCTGATCCCGCCTCCCACTAACTAATGTGGTTTCTGAGGAGCATAGCCTATGGTACCATATTTACGGTTTGAGGCATACCTCCTAGGAGAGGGGCAGGCTGCCTATGTCACAGGACACTTAGTCCGTAAGGTGTGGCCGCGCCACGTTGGTGTGTGTGTCATGTGACATGTTAATGATCAAGTCTGCATATCATTTGTTCATTCGTGTGTGATTATACCCAAGGTTGCTGTGCCTATATGTGTTGTTAGTGTTCTTGCTCGAGGGTTTGGAATCTGCTATATGGGGTCGCGGTGAGTGGAGGCGCATGCCCCACAAGTGCGCACTAAAAGGTATACCCCCCAGAGCCTCCCAATATGCGGCAGGCTCAAGCTCATGAAGCAACGAGTTTATTGCACCGTCGTCCTTAGTTCAGGTGTTCACCAAAAAGGGTCTCATTTGAGATGCGCGATGAGATTCTGTGCCTGGGGATGCCCCCCATTTTTTGATCTTATTTGGTGCAACACAACCCACCATCATGTCGGTGCCTCGACGCATGTCGACGGTGCGCCCAGTGGGCCCACACGGGGCGGGTTCCTTGCTGACCGTTGTTTAGCGCTAGGGCCATGTCCCCGCCATGATCTCGTAGGCACAGTGACGCCACAGTCCGAAAGCTTCTCTACCTGGACCATGCCCCAAGACAGACCACTTTTAGACCATGCACAGACCTGGCGCCGGTCTTGATAGCCACGGAAACACGATATGCCCGGGCCTTTTGCCGCCGATTACTGCTGTGCCCGAGGCTCCGGACGGGTGCGCTGCCCCATCGTCGGAGGGGACACCCCTGCGCCACCCTGGCCACCCACCCCCCAAAGAGGTATGCCCACCACGCTGGCGCAGACGACGGAGGCCCCGACCATCCCCTGACCGTGGCCTGCCCCCTCATGGCACGCAGCCTAGAGCCAGGCCCCCTTCCTCTACCACCGTCGGGCTGGGGGTAGCCTAAACCGACTTAGCCTATCAAGATGGCGACGCTTACCCCGCTGTCGGGGACAGTACCGGGAGACCCCTCTGTGGCCCGCCTTAGCGGCCGTTATCCACAATACCACACCCAGTCGCTCCAGACAGGAGAAGTTTAAAGGGCTTCTCTGGGAGAAAACCCAGCCAAGGGGACGTGGGGACTAGAGGATGGCTGGATCATACGAAACAGGTACTGTCTGAATGGAACCTGCACGGACGCGGTCCGTAGCCAGCGCATCGTCGAGTTCTTGCGGCCCCCCGCGTCCACATGGTGCACTTAACCTCGAGACGACAACCCGGAAGATGAGCGGCAGACTCTATACTGCCTAACCAAGGCGTTGGAGTCTCCGGTGGACTGTATACTTTGATGTCGAATTTCATGCGTTAGCGCCCAGAAGGAAGGGGAGATGGTATCCGATTTTCTCAGGCGGACTACACTGGATCTCGGGAATATGGTCAGAAGGGTGTTGCCACGGGAAAGAAGCCAACGAAATACGTCCATTCAGTTGCTGAGGCCTCCTACCCATACCCCGTGTCGGACGGGTCAGTAGCTGCATAAACGCCGGGCAACCCTGTCGTTTCACGACTTATGGCTGGGTCCAAGCGCACGAGATGGTTGTTGTTAGGGCGTGACTTAACCACGGAGAAGAAAGAAGCCACCGCCCGGGGGCTAAGAAAGTAAAGAAGCCAAGAAAGTGGACCCACAAGCCCGAACCTGGGGATCCGTATCCCGCGGATGTCCACCCCGTGGACACCCCGACCTCGTCCCCCGACGGGCGCAGTTCCCCCAACCAGGAGAGACGAGGCCTACCTCAGCCAAATGCAGTGTTACGGCATGCGGAAAGAGGCCATTTACGGGGCCCACTGCTGCCCCACCCTCGCGGAGACGTCCATCCCCGATCGGCGCAGTCGATGCCGTGACCAGCCCCTGAGGGCGAAAAAGGTGTTGCCATCCTCTCGAGCCCCCGAATTGCCCCGCCTCCTTATTCGAGTGTTATTAGGGCATTACGCGCCGATTATTGGATACGCGGGGTCTCAGTGACCATCGTGTATCGGGCCCTTTACGCACCACAACACCTACAACACGATACGCTTGGCTAATCTTGCGGATGCCTTGCGACTACGGGACTGAGTCCATTGAAGATTACCCATAGACGTAGTAAACATGCAGTTAGATATTGTCCAGCTGAATACTGGTAACATCACCCCATGGAAGTGGAGGCCCTAGTGTGCCCCGAGCCGCAGGGGACCACCCCCAGCGCCCCAATCATCTTGGGGACCAACGCTGACATTGTGCGCGCGGATTCGCCAGTTTTTGCAGGAAGAGGAAGCAGAAGCCCCACTGCTGGCCCTAGCGGCCTGTCCGCCCTTCAAGAGGTCTGCGGTAAAATTGCGACCGAGGAGAGGACATGGCGGTCCTCTTACAGCCAAGAATGGGGACTGACCCGGATTCCCCCGGGGGTAAGGAGAGAATGATGGTCGCCGCTTGCCATTACCCCCGTCAGACGGTCGGAGGATCAGCTCTTCACCTTGGAGAGTGTGGCCCAGGCCGAACAACGTTTGGGGTACAAGGGGTATAACCTCGGTCAAGGAATGGCCGGGAAGATACGAAGCGCACCCCGGGTTGTATGTGCAGAATATATCCCGTACCGATGACTATTGACCGGCGGCAGACGCTTAGGGAGGATATACCCCGGTAACTTCCGAGGAGAGGCATCGACGGAAACTAGCAAGGAGCTCGCAGCCCTACCATAGCGCAGGCATTGGAATTGACTTTGGCGACTCGCCCCTTCCGGATGAGGGAGGAAGAGGCACGCTGAGAGATGACAACGACAGAAGGGGGTGTGTTCCCACTGGTGACATGGATGGGGGTGCAGTCGAGTGCCCACCATAACCATGCAGACTGAGCGACGCCACCCCCCTTCGGGAGCGCTCCCGCCGGCTTGCCTCCAAGGATACTGAAGAAGTGAGGGGATTAATCGACGAGATGGAAACGGCTGGCATCGTGCGGGCAATCTCGGAGCCCTTCACGTCCACACCATTGTGGTAGTCCGCAAGAAGAAACGGGACGGTCCGTCTATGTATGGATTTTCTCTGTATCGAGCCCGACCAGTCGGGGAGTTAGTAATGTTCTTGTGATCACTGACCATACATAGGTAGCGCCCAAGCGTTCCCTACGAAAGACCGAGAAGGCCGTAACGGTGGCCCGAGTATATGGGAAGAAAATATTTCATCATTATGGTTACCAAATCGTCTCTTCATATCCGATCAGGGCAGGGACTTTGAGAAGTACCCTGATACGGGAGGTGCTCATATATGAACATTGCCAAGTCGCGTACTACCCCGTTACCAACCACGAAGGGGGGATGCTCTGATGAACGGTTTCAATCGCACTTCTGTTAGATATGTTGTAACGGACGAGTCCGAAAAAGACGGAGTGGAGTAAACACGTCGAAGCAGTGTACATGCGTTATAATTGTACCCGACATGAGTCCA